>VYXB01007856.1:141386-165525 GCA_013397135.1 Pachyramphus minor | reverse complement strand
CCCGGCCCCGCCCCCGACCCGGGGCCCGCACGCCATTGGTCGCCCGGCCCGCCAGGGCACGCCCATAGGACACGCCCCCGTCTCCCATTGGCTGAGGGCGCCGCGCGCGCGGGGAGGGGCGGGGCCTGCGCTGGAGCCGGGGAGACCCCCGGGAGAGACGCCGGGACAGAGACCCCGGGGAGAGAGAGACGGGTCCCAGCAGAGACACCGGAGAGGAACTCTGGGCACAGACCCTCCAGAGAGACTCTGCAGAGACGCCCCGGAGAGAGACGCCCGCATACAGACACCCAGTAGAGAGAGATCCCAGAGAGAAACCCCTGGCAGAGACCCCCGATAGAGATCTCAAAGAGAGACTCACGATAGAAAGCCCGGCCGGAGACCCCAGAGAGAGACCCTGACCAAAGCCCCTTCCCGTGCCCCAGGGCAGCTCTCCTGCCCGGGGGTCTCCGGGAGAGCCTCAAGTGTTCACACCCTAAACTGCCTTCTGCCCCGCGAGAGAAATTCCCTTTGCACAATGTGCCATAAAACCAGAGAAGAGACACCAGGGCCTGCCAGGAACAGCCTCCTGCTGTGCAGAAACACTGAGATCAAAGAACACCTTTGTCCAGACCTGCTCTAGTGGAAGGTATCCCGAGATAGTCTTTAAGGTCCCTTCCAAGCCAAATCATTCCATGATTCTGCTGCTAATGCTCTGTCATCTCCCTTCCCTGCCAGGTACTGCTGAGAGGAATAAGGAGCTGGTTGATTTGAAGAGGTTAATAAAGACATTAACTAAAAAACCCTCAAGCAGAACTATTTTGCAACCCCTAATTTGAAAATTCCCTGTTAGCTGTGTTAAAACACCTGAAATACCACAGAAGAAAATCATCACAACTGACATCCAATAACAGTTCCATCATTGCTTTATTGATTCCAAAACCAAGGGGAATAGTTTAATTTACATAGATTTTTACTCCCCTTACACCACTCGCAGCAGTGAGGCAACACAATTCAATATTTTTGTGCAGAACCTTAGATTTTCATTTGCACTTTTGTGCTGCAAAGGCTTCTTGGAGATTAAGCACCAAGGTGACGTGGGAATATGGAGAACAAGCAGTGGTGGGGACATCAGGAAAGGTGTGCTGGGAAAAGAGGGAGTGGTTCTATCTGAACAAGAGGCATCCTGCTCCAGGGATAAAAGCCACTGCACTCTGCAGGTGGTTAGAGCAGTTCCTGTGGATCACTGTCAGCATCCAGGTTTTTAAGCAGAGCAATTAACTCCCTCAAACTAAAGATTTCACTGATCTCATGGGATCAGTGATGGCTGCACCTCTGCCTGAGTTCCCATTCCAGTCCTGGCTTGGCAGAGGTGAGCAGCAGGTCTGGTGTTGCTCTTTCCAAAGAGGAGGGGTGGCAAACAGGCCAGGAGCAAGAGCTTTGTATTCACAGCTGTGATTTATGTGTCCAGGCTGGTGACAGCAGCTCTGCCAGGCACAGAGTGCAGCTGTGCCATCCAGCTGTGCTCCCATTGGGATAAGGCAGGATGACTATTTCCACTGGGTTATCCCCCTCTCCACTCCCAGGGAGAGAGTTGGTGAGCAGGGGAGGGAAACAGGCTGAGCTGTAACAGGCAAAGGAATTTTAAGGCTGAAGAATGGCTCCTGGCTTCATCCCTGCAGCAGATTCCTGGCCACAATCATCCTCATGACCTCGTTGGTACCTGCAGCAGGACAGGGTTGCAAAGGACAGACAGTTAGGAGATGGTCTAATATTTTACCCCCAAAAAAGGCAAAGGGAATTCTCCCCTGATCTGCAGTTTACAGCACAGAAAAGCTCTTCCCACCAGCTGAGGAGGCATTTAGGAGGTGTTGGGCCAAAACACAGCTGACAAGTGCCAGCACATTGCTTGGGAAAGGCTTCAGATGGTGGTGGTGCCTTTTATTTGGGCATTGGGAGGGTGCAGGCACCGGGCACTGAGCAGAACTGGATTTATACCAACATCTGAGCTGTCTGCTTTACCATTTACAACACACACAAAGGCTGCAAGCCCACTCAGGACTGGAAAGAGGATGTCCCTTATCAGATACCCTGGTTGTGGGTGAAGGAATTTCAAAGGAGGGAAAACAAAATGTTTAGGAGGCCAAATCAAGATTAGAAAAGGCCAGACACTGTTAGAGACATGATGTCAAAGAGTGCAGACAGACCAGAATCACAAGAAAGGAATTGTTAGGGAGAACCATCACATGACGAGGAGTAATGGGATGGAACTGGACAGAGGCACTGCTAACATGACAACTAAATATCTTCCTCTGCTGTAAGGCTCTTAAAATAGACAGTAACTGCTCCAACACACCCAGAGCTCCCAGCCAGGGCACTCACACCCAGGGGCACCTCATGCTCAGAGCAAACCAGGACTCTGCAACCTAAGAATCACAGAGTCATGTGGGAAGGTGGGGGCCTCCAGAGGGGGTTTTCTCTCCTGACTCCTCTGCCAAGTCACTGGCTGTAAGAGTGTCTCTTACCTTCCAGGATCTGGTGGACTCTAATGTCTCGCACAAACTGCTGCACTGCATAATCCTTCAAGTAGCCGTAGCCCCCGTGCATCTGCAGAGCCTGGTTACAGATCTAAGGGGAGAACATCGCTGCTGAGGTGACTTCTGGGGGACACAGCAGTGGCAGAAGCCCGGTAAGACCCCAGGAACCTGGGCTCATTGGTTTTTTTTCCCTGGTCACCCAATCTCATCTCTTAAACCCGTGGTGTGACACCAAAGCTCTGCTCTCAGTCCCCATCAGTGCTGCTCTCGCTGTTATCACGTTACCCAAGTGCTGTTCCACACTAAGGGCGCGTTTATGCGACCGGGATTGCACGGAAACACGCGGGGATGGGGATGGGAATACCCAGGAAGGGGTATTTTTAGGGAATAAAGCGGTTTTTTGCTGCATTTCTGTGGTTTGCGGAGGCAAACCCGAACCGCCCGATCGCCACCTGGCGGCCACTCGGGGGAAGGGCCTGGAGGGCGCTGGTTTCCATGGAAACAGGACTCCGTGTGCCCCATCTGTCAATTCGGGATACAAGGCATAGTAACAGCAAAAATACAGAGTGCTGAGAAAGCCCAGTAGCTTCGAAATTACACTGATTTAGGAAGCGTCAAGGGGCAGGTTTCCTTTTCTCTCCCTTCTTGCTTTCTCTTTTTTGATAAGGTATGAAAATAATAAGGTGTTTTCAAAGGGATCAGGTATTTTTCAGTGGTTTAGGATAGACCACTTGCTACCTAGGAATGATCAGCACACAACACAGAAATTATCTTCTGAAAATAGAAATGCTCTGCTCCCTGTCCCATCTCCCTTCTTGGCCCCTTAGGAAGCAGCAGAGTCTCTCCCCACTGTGGAGAGACTGATCCTGCAGCATCCACAGGTGCAGAACTCTGTCTTATAAAACACCCTGGTCCTATAATCATAGAATGGTTTGGGTTGGAAGGTTCCTTGAGGCTCATGTTGTTCCAACCCCCTGCCATGCGCAGGGACACCTTTCCACCAGCCCAGGTTGTTCCAAGCCCTGTCCAAGCTGGCCTTGGACCCTTCCAGGGATGGGGCAGCCACAGCTTCTCTGGGCAACTCGTGCCAGGGTCTCCCCCCCCTCACAGTCAAGAATGTCTTCCTAAAATCTAATTTAAACCTCCTCTTTCAGTGTGAAGCCACTCCCTCTTGTTACTCCCTGCTCTTGTAAATATTCCCTCTCCGGCTTTCCTGTAGGCTCCCTCAGGTCCTGGGAGGCTGCAATTACATCACCCAAAGCCTTCTTTTTTCCAGGCTGAACAAATCCAATTCTTTCAGCCTTTCCTTCTAGGAGAGGTGCTCCATCCCTCTGATCACCTGGGTGGCCTCCTCTGGACTCACTCCAACAGTCCCATGTCCTTCTATTAAATGAGGCTCAGTGAACACACTTGGGTCTGGGTTGCTACAGCATCAAACTTCGTCCTGCCACCCTGGGCACCAAGGGGGGTGGTCTCAGAAGTTCTGCCAGCAAGCAGTGTTGGAGGGACCTACCAGGAAGCACTCGTCGGTGGCGAAGAGCTTGGCCATGGAGCAGAGCACGGCCGCGTCCTCCCGTCCGTCCTGCAGGGCCCGCGCCGCGTTACGGACCATGAGCCGCGCCGCCACCAGCCTCGTGGCCATCTCTGCCAGCCCAAACTGCAGGTACTGCCACAGGGAGCACCAGGTCAGCACCCCCAGAGGGGCCTGAACCACGGCCCCACCGCCCTCAGGCAGCGCCTGATGCGCTTCCTTACGCAGGGAAAGTGTGTTCCTGGCTTCTCCAGGGAAAACCCCGAGAAGGGAGTGATGGCACCTCTGGCTGCCTGTTCACAGCATGAGGAAGAGCACAGGGGTGCAGAGCTGATGGAAGGGTTACCTGATTGTTTGCCAGGGGTTCCCCAAACTGTTTGCGGACAGTGAGGTGTTCCTGAGCCAGGAGAACGGAGGCATGAGCAGCTCCTAACGAACATGAGGCTGGTGGGAGAAGCCAAGGACACAGGGTGAATACGAAGCTAATTCAGATGAGCATCAAGATGATCCTGCCCTCCACTCCTGCCCTTCTCACCGATGTTTATCCTGCCTCCATTCAACCCCTGCATGGCGATGCTGAAGCCCTGCCCCTCAGCTCCCAGGCGGTTGCCAACAGGAACAGCACAGTCCTCGAAGATCACAGCCCGAGTTGGCTGGGAATTCCAGCCTACCTGGGAAAAAAGAGAGGATCTTCCAGCTGCCTGAAGAGCACCACACCTCCAACTCCTGCAGAGAATCACCCAGCCTGCACTCAACCCCTCGGTCTCATTGCCAAGCTGCCTCTGCCTGCTTTGTCCTCAGTGTGGAAACTGGATTGTATTTGAGAAAATGCACAGATCCAATGAACCTTCATGTTCCTGAGACTTACCAAAGAGCTGGATATTTGGCAAACTTCACCAAAGCTGGACTTGGCTTGGTAAAGCCATGCCAGGCTGGGACTCCAGTTCTGTCCAGGAAGAGATCCCAAATGCTTTGTACACACAAGATCATCAGGACAAGAGAACATGGCCTCAAGCTGTGCCAGTGGAGGCTGGACATCAGGAAGAATTTCTTCACTGAAAGGGTGGTCAGGCATTGGAAGGGGCTGCCCACGGAGGTGGTGGAATCACCAGCCCTGCAGGTGTTCCAGGAATCACTGGCCATGGCACTCAGTGCTCTTGGCATGGGGACAAGGTGGGGATCAGGCACAGGTTGGACTCAGTGATCCTGGAGGTCTTTTCCAACCTAAATGCTGTGATTCTGTGATCTCTGTCCGGCACTTCCCTCAAGCACTCAGGAAGTACAAGCCAAGCTTCTTACCTTCCTCTCTTTCTTGCCAAAGCTGAGTCCTGGGGTGCCCTTCTCCACCACCAGGCAGGAGATGCCCTTGGGGCCTGGGCCTCCCGTGCGACACATGACCACGTACAGGTCCGTGTCCCCTCCCCCGCTGATGAAGGCCTGCAGAAGGGCACAAAGAGAAAAGTGTGGCTTTCCTGTGCCAACCCTGAGCCTGCAGCAGCAGCTGGGATGCAAAGGCGGAGGGGCAAAGACCCACGGCCAGGAGGAATTTAGGGACTGGTGAAAGCTCTGCAGAGCACGTCCTGCCTTGGGAGAATGCACAGAGGAGATAGCAGGGGATGGAAAGGACAGTGAGACCCAGGCCCCAGTGTGCAGGCAGCTTTAGGAGGAGCAAAGAGGTACCTTGGAGCCATTCAGGACATAGGTGTCCCCTTTCCTCTGAGCTGAGGTCAGCAGGGAAGCTGCATCACTTCCACTCCCTGTTGGAGAGGTAGGGAAGCAGCCAGTGAAGTAAAGCATGCAGAACCTACAAATTCTCCTCAGGAGGCACCTGAGTTTGTACCAGGAGCATCTCAACAATCCCCACCTGCCCTTACCCAGCTTCCCAAATGAACACAAAAAGAAACTTTTCACCTCCAGCTCCACTCATGTCCAGTTAAGCTGTGGAAGGGATTTCCTGGTTGAGGATGCTCACCTGGCTCAGTCAGGCAGTAAGAGGCAAATTTCTCCATGCTACAGAGGGATGGGCAGAACCTGCGGCGCTGCTCCTCGCTGCCAAAGGTGTCGATCATCCAAACACACATGCTGGAGTGGGAGGGAAGGGGCAGCTTTACAGGGTGTGAGCACAGCCCTGGGAGGAAGGCAGGTCACACAAGAACTGGCTGAACAGAGCAAAGCTCCACGGGGCTCACCCACAAGTCCCGAGGCCTGAAAGTGTATTGTTCCACCTCAAAACAGGGCAAAATGAGGTGTCCTGGAATCCAGGAGATCACCTGCCATTCACCACAGACTCACTGCCCTGTGGGAACAGCATTCACAGCCTCATTGCTCCCCTCTGTGCTCAGCCCTACTCTGTCTTAGAAAACTGTACCTGGAAGGAGGAGGCAGCACCATTCCAGCTTCCTGTGCCAAGTGAGCCTGTCCCTGGACATGTCTGTACAAGCAGGACAGGGCCCTGGTATCAGGTGGTGCCTCTGGGCTTTGCCACAGAACGGCCAATGCACAGAGGCTTTTTCCAGGCAGGTTACTATCTATAGACAGCTTAAGTGGGAGATCAGGGAACAAAATACAGAACTTAATCCCATCCTGCATGCCACAAAGCTAAAATTACTTCTTGGTGGCACCCTAGTTCCTGGAGCCTATTTGTTTACTGCCATCCAGGGATCCTCACAGGGACGTGCCTACTGAAGGTCACAATTTAAATATTTAAATGAGCAGCACCCTGGAAGCTGTTCCAGGTGGATTTAGAGCCCACAGAGCAGCTGTGCTTTCCATCCACCCCTCTGCAGACACACTCACTTGTGGATGCTCATGTAAGCAGTGGTGCTGGTACATCCTGTTGATAAAGCTTCAAAGATTATGGAGGTGTCGAGTCGTGACAATCCAGAGCCACCGACATCTGGTTTCACGTAGATCCCTCCAAATCCCAGCTGGGCTGCCTTCCGCATGGTTTCCACTGGGAATATTTCCTGTTGGGGCAGGCAGAGATTTCCCAAGTGAATATTCCACCTCAATTCAATCTTCTGGTACACCTGGGCTACCAAGTCCAGTCCCACAGTCCTTGCAGAGTTTAAGTTGACCAAGTGTGTTAAAGCAGAGGAGGCTCCCTACACAGACACATTCCATCTTCAGGAGTAAATCTGGGTTTCAAGTGATGGAATAGTCTGGTTGGGAAAGCTTTAAAGTATTTCTGATGAATTCCCACCCCAGCTGCAGCAGCAGCTTCAACAAAAATCTCTACAGATGGCATGGCAACACCAAGGAGGTATTGCAGGAAGCCCCTGATGAGACCCAAGGAACACAACAGGCTAAAGGAGGGGAAAGTGAGCAGTCCAACCCTTCCAAGGCTGTCATACCTTTTCATCCCACTCAGCCATGTAAGGAGCCATCTCCTTGGCAGCAAAATCAAGGGCAACTTTTTGGAATTCCTTCTGATCCTCAGTCAGTCCGACAGATGCTGGAAAAGCAGGAAGAGATTGGAATATCTGTCAGCTGTGGGAAAGCAGCAAACCCACCTCTTCTATACCTCAAAGTGCCCCATAAATAATACAAACAGCTCAGGGTCTCTGCTGCAGAGACCATTTCTCTGTTCCTCAGGAATATCAGGGGGCTTTGGAAGGGGCTTTCTTAGGACAAAACAAACACTATCCCATGTTGCTCCAAGCCCTGTCCAACCTGGCCTTGGACACTTCCAGGGATGCGGCAGCCACAGTTTCTCTGGGCAACTTGTGCCAGCTGGAATTCCACCAGAAGAATTTCTTCCTAACATCTGACCTAAATCACTCCTCTCTCAGTTTAAATGCATTCCCCCTTGTCCTGAGTCTGCCCAGGCAAAAAAAACCTGCTTTCCTTGTTTTTTATAACCCCCCTTTTCTGAGATATTCTTTGATTTCCCTGTCAAGCCTGGACAGTCTAACAAAGGTAAGGGAGGTACAGGGAGGTGGGAGGACCTTTCCTTGTGGGTTCTGTCCAACTGCTGGGCACGGTCTAACAAAGGTAAGGGGGGTAGAGGGATGGGGAAAGATGGTTACTTGTGGGTTCTGACCCACTGCCAGACACTGACGAAAAACGATAAGGGAGGTATAGGAAGGGTGAAGGACCTTGAAGGCACTGCCCCACTGCCGGGCACCCACTGCGGGGGGTCCGAGCCCGCCTCGCCCTGGGCGGGTGCAGGGACACAAGGACCAGGGCCACAAGGAGAATGGACACATCCCTCCGGGCGGGCACCGCTCTTGGACCACCGATCCCTCTCCATCTCCCCCCGCACCGCCTCCCCCTGGGCCGCAGGGCGGGGGTGAGGGGGGGAATCTCCCCGCTCGGGGCCGGGCAGGCGGAGCCGGGGCCGGGATCGGGGCATCCCTGGATCCTTACGGTCGATGCAGGACGCGATCCCCCGCCGCCCCAGCGCCAGCCTCGCCGCCAGCCGCGGGGCCGCTCGCCACGCCACGGCCATGGCCGGGGCCGCCCGCGATCCCGGCTCCCGGCGGGGCAGGCTGGGAGCTGTAGTCCTGCCCCCGGCACCGCCCGCCCGAGCAGGGGAGGGAGCGAGGGGAGCCGGCCCTGCCCCGGCGTTTGCATAGCGGGCACCGCTTCCTCCCGCACCCCGAGCATCCTCAGCCCGCAGCGGCGCAGCCGGTGAGCGGGAGCTCGTAGGGGGAGCGGGAAGGAGGGAGAAGAGGGAAGGGGGGCACGGGGAAGGCTTGGCGCAGGAGGTGGAAAAGTTGATGCCAGGCGGCCTGGCAGGAGGAGGCCAGCGCAGAGCCGAGGAACTCCCGCTGAGGGAGGGGACAGGGGCTTTGCGCGGAGCTGTGCGGGTCGGGAGGGACCTCTCTGCCACGGCAGGGTCACCTGGGGCAGGTGGCACGGGAACGCGTCCAGGTGGGGTTTAAGGTCTCCAGAGGGAGACATTCCCGGAAGGACTTTAGGGAGCGATGCACAGCGAGCAACAAGCTGAGCCAGAGCCCCCGGGTGCGGGGCTGGACTGCGGAGGGAAGCACTTCTCCCTTTTCCAGAGGCACAGCCCCTCTGCTCAGCCCACGCAGCTCCGGGACTGTTCTCCAGCGGCTCTGGAGCAGGAATCCAGCCCTGCTGCTGGTGTCCATCAGCCCAGGGTGCGGTCCCCAGCCCCTGCCAGCATTCACACTGATAGAGGAAGTGGCTGAGCTCAGGGAAAGATTTATTCGCTCTCCACTCTGTCTCAGCCAGCTCTACTTTTCCCAGCCTGCCTGAATAAGCAGTAATTCCTCCTCTTTCTCTCGTTCCTCAGGTGAAGATAATTCAAAGAGACCAGAGATGCCTTGGCCAAGCAGAAAGAGAGACAAAGGAGCAGTAGCAGGTCTGTGCTGACATCCTGAGTGATTTAGCATCTCTCATTTGAGGTTCCAAGCTGTAGTGAAACTACAGGCAGCTGAATTAACCGTCTGCCTTTCAGAGCCACATGTTTTACAGACAGCATTTCCTGTGCAGAATAGGCTGAGCACCCAGGCGAGACTGAGACAAGTCTGGTGGGTGTGTGATAAGGACAATGATGTATATTCTGGTTAGGAATATGTAATTCATGCCCATTTATGAAGAGCTTTCAGGTCCTGCATGTTAGAGATGGTCAGTCAGAGTGTGTGTAGTGCCAGGAAGCTGATGGGAAAAGAAAAAAGCAAAAACCTTGCAGTGGAGGCAGCATTATGTGGTGTTAAAGGTATAAGATGAAAAAAATTGCACAGTTGGCTTATCCATGCCACTCATCTGCTTGATCCACTCTAACAAATAACCACCTTCTTACCCTTTAATCATTTCTTAATAATTGGGGGTTTTTTTGCCTGGGTCCTGAAGAAACAAGGGATATGGATCCCTTCTGAACCGGGAGCTCAGTGGAAGCTTAAGATAAGGTTTCCAGCTACAGGAATAGAAATAGCTTACTTTTCTGCTCAATGTTCCTGTTACTCACCAGATTCCCCTAAATCAACTTTGTTGCCTGCAGCTGATTTCTCAGAAATGAATTAAAAAAATTTCAACTACACTTCATGTGGGCAACATGGTCTATCCTGTTAGGTTTTTTTTTAATGACTGTGACTTTTAAATTCCATTTGTGCACGCTGCACACACACACAAAAATACACTTATTTCAGATGCAAATTAGAAATACTCAGAATCACTGGTGCATAATGCTACTACCTTATTCTTAACACCTGGGGTGCACCAAACCTCTGCTGCAGTCAGGTGAAACCAGCTTAAACAACTAAAAATATTTCAGCACCAGTCATTTTCAGAAACAAAATGTGTTTTACCTGAACGTTTTTCTCTTTCTTTTAAGATAAAAAAGAGCCTGATGCTAAAATTGCCAAAACCGAGGAGGAGACTTCGGATAAGGAGGACGAAGAGAAGTCTGCAAAACCTCCAGCTGGGAGCTCCAAGTCAGGATGGAAGAACTGGAAGAAGACAAAAGAATCTGAGTCTGGTGGGGAGGAAAGCAAGATCACATATTGTCACTGGCTGCTGAAATCAGAACCGGAGAGCAGGCTGGAGAAGGGGGTGGATGTGAAAGTAAGCACTGACACCCATCCTTACTCAGCAGGGACACCTGCCCAGAGCATTGGTGACCAGAGGGACAGGACCAGACAGCTCAGATTGTTTTTCTTCTCTAAACCCATTTGTCTTCCTGGAAATAGGAAGATGTAACGTTGTGTTTTTCCAGGGTGACAACCTTGGGGTTTCACCCCTGTAATAAAAGAGAAAATCAGGTCCTCAGGATGCTGATCACAGGGGCAGCATCTATTTCAGGCTCTGCTTTTACACCACTGCAGTGTTCCTCCTTTGCAAAAGCTTTTCTTCAGCCCCTGTGGGAAGAAAAAATTGTGTCAAGTTCATGTTATAATAGAAGGAGCTACTAGCAGCAAATGTTTGGGCTCAATGTAGACAATGACACAGTAAGGATCAGATACCTCCTGAATTAACCTGATTTTCATTCCATTTGGCAGTTCAGCATTGATGACTTAAAAGCTCAGCCCAATCAGACAACCTGCTGGGATGGAGTGAGAAACTACCAGGTAAGAAGCACAGGGAGTCACTGGAATAGCACCAGGAAAAAGGTGGCTCTCCCCACAGATAACTGGTTCCCTTTCCTGAGGCATTTCCTTTTGAGGCATGTTTATACAGGTACATTTTGGCAGGAGCCTAAAGTCTAAACTCCTTAGTTGCCTCTAGGTCAGGGGTAGGTGACACATTTTAGCAAATCTGTACTTGCCCAAATATGCCCTGTCAGTGTAGAGCTTTCTCTTCCAAAGGAATTCCACATGGTTCCCCTACTAGATATGATCCCTGTACTATATATGCTTCCCCCTATACATGATCTGCTCTGCTGCTTGTTTGCTAACAGCAGGTTAAGTCTTTGGAACAAGGGTGGCTGAGCTGTTGAATTCCCACACACTTTCTAACCAACAGGATCTTGCTCTTCAGCCTTGTTTTTCCTTAATTGAATTCCAACACAAAAACATCTCTATGACAACTGTAGGAAAATCTGAGCAGCTCTGAAGCACATCTACCTCTCTTGCTGTTAGTTCCTGTTCCTGGCTGCTTGTAATGAAGCCCTGAGAGCTTGATAGGAAGAGCTGAAAGTCTCTTGTTTACCCCTGACAGGCAAGGAATTTCCTGAGAGCCATGAAAATTGGGCAGCAGGCTTTCTTCTACCACAGTAACTGTAAAGAGCCTGGCATTGTGGCCATTGTCAAGGTGAGTGTGTCTGTGTTCTGTGTTTTGGGGGGGAGCAGTAATGGATGGGTTATCCAACAGCTCCTTACTTGTGCCTCAGCACCACAGGAGTGCAGGAGTTGTCCAGTCTGACCAGGGAATGAGCCCTGGGCACCTCAGCTCAGCAGGGCTGACTCAAGCATCTGTCCCCAGAGAGATAGAACCACAGTGCTGTTTTTCTGCTGACATTTCAGGGCACTCCCAGCCAAGCCAAGTGTTGCTCCACACACTCTGGTTCAAATCTGACTCACTAAATTCAGCTGAGCCCACAAGGCATTAGTATAAAACCCAGGGCACAGAAAAGCTTTTTCTCTAAGAGCAGAACTCACCACAAGGATTATCATCATCTACCCAGTTTTCCTCTGCTGCATGTTTTCCTGCCCCATTGATCTCCAGAAGGTGATGCTTCACTGATAGCTGGAGTGTTCTGCAGTGCTTCGACCCAAGAAATGTGAAGGAAACATATCTCACCATTAGAGTGGAGTCCAGGGAAAGCCAGGATGATTTTTGCAGTGGGATTATTCCTTGTGTCTAGTCACAGCTTTTTTCAAAGGGCATTTCATACCCTTTGCTGACAGTTGTTTTAAACTGGTGGGAACTTGTCTCACATTCTTCTCCCCTTTCTGCTCCAGATTGTAAAGGAGGCCTACCCTGATCACACACAGTTTGATCAGAAGGATCCCCACTATGATTCCACCAGCAGAAAGGAGAACCCCAAATGGTCCATGGTAATGTACTGCACTGAACACAGCTGTTCCAAGCTTTGTGTGCAAACTGAGTGAAGGAAGGAGCCTCTTTGCATCATATCTTTGCATCAACCTTAATCTTCTGTCCTGGCCTAGCTGCCTTTTTCTCTCTCAAGAGAAAATCAATACTGTTGTCTCTGTCTTTCCCCCTATCCCTACCAGAAGGCTGCCAAAATATATCTCCCTAAATTTTCAAATTATACGTGGGTGCAGAGCTGGCCTTCCTTGCGTGGCAGAACTCTGGGTTAGGAAAATGAACATCTTTAAGTACCAATCTCAGTCCACAGCAAACAAAGCTGTGCTTTTGAGGCATGTTAAATTGTAGGGAAGGGACTGATCACAGGCTGGCTCCTGTTGTCTGTGACAACAGGAATGCACCCTGCTGTTGCACAGTGCTGATTCATGTGAGCAGATCACCTGCCAGAAGCACCTGGAAGTTCTTTTAGCCTGGGGCAAGGAAAGGCTTCCAGGCTGTGATAAGGCGGTGCACATCAATCATTTGCTTCAGTTGTAAATCTTTATCCCCTCCAAAGATGTTATGTGCCATCTGGAGGCTGTATCCCTCCCCAACCCTGCTCCTTTGCTGCCCACCCCTGCCCAGGTGGATGTCCAGTTTGTGCGGATGACGAAGCGGTTCATCCCCCTCTCGGAGATCAAGGCTCACCACCTGGCACACAAAGCAGATGGGGGCCCCCTGAAGGACATGATGCTCTTCACAAGACAACGTCTTTCCATCCAACCACTGACACAAGGTAAGAACCCCCTTGGACTCCTGACGCCTTTCCCTCTGGGAGGCAGAACCTGCAAGTTCCACTTACGGCTTTCTCTGTCTTTTTAACGCAGAGGAATTTGATTTTGTCTTGAGCCTGGAAGAGGAAAAGCCACATTAAGGAGCTGAGAGCAGCCCAGCTTCCCCCCAAGCCTGCTGATGCTCCTCCTCAACCAGCACAGTTCTCAAGTTTACCTGCTCAGTCGCAGCCCCACGAACACGCCCCGCACACGAATCTCAGCCACACGTCCCTTACTCTGACACACTGTTATTTTTGCTTATTTTTAAATAAATAAAGCCTTTTGGAATCAACTGCAGCTGCTCAGTAGTTAATAGGGGAAAAATCTGCTATTTATCTCTTGAAGGACCAAACAGGTACATCCTCTTTGGGGTGTTTAGTTCCAAATCTAGTGCAGTTCCATGTACTGCAGAGGGACATTTTTCTGCAGAAAGGTACCACTGAGTTCTGTGTAGAACAAAAAAAATCAGAACAATAGAATCATAGAATGGCCTAGTATGGAAGAGACCTTGAAGATCATCTCATTCTACCCCCTGCCATGGGCAGGGACACCTTCCACTAGCCCAGGTTGCTCCAAACCCCGTCCAACCTGGCCTTGGACACTTCCAGGGATGGAGCAGCCACAGCTCCTCTGGGGAACTTGTTCCTGTCCCTCCCCACCCTCACAGGGAAGAATTTCTTCCTAATATCTAACCTAAACCTACTGTCTTTCAGTTTGAAGCCATTCCCCCTTGTCCTGCCACCACATCCTCTTGTAAGTAGTCTCTCTAGAGATGAATATACAAAGCAGATCACAGTTAATTTCCTGCAGGTACAAATTTTCCCATGTTATTTTAGTTCTGACATCAGGGAATTAGAGGAAAATAGAGCCAATTTGCTTATTTTTAAGCATGGGTTCTGTACCAGCACAGCTGCTAAGCAGTGACTCAAGAAAGACCAAGGATTTATAAAGGTAACAAAGGACAAACTCCTCGAGCATGGCTGGAGAGCTGCACTAAAGAAAAATCTCTTAATACCTCAAACACAAATCCCAACCCAACCCAGCCCCAATATAAAACATATCAGACAAACTCATGCACAGCATTTGACAGCCAGGGCTGGCTCTTTTTAATTGGAGAGACAAAAACCCCAAATTTTTAAAATACAGCCATTGAAAAGACAACGAATTAAGAAACATGTAAACACAGCAGAGGCTTAATTACAGGTTGCACTGCCTGCTTTAGTACTTGCCCACTCCCCTCTGCCTGGGAGAGAGGGAATGACCCAAGTACAGCACAGAACCACCAGCTCAGGGGGTGCTTGAGCAGCACCTGCCCCCTTAACATGCTAATGAAACACACAGTACCTTGTCCTGGAGTGACCTTATGCTCCAACTTCTCTCTAAGGATGCTCAGCACATCTGCTCCACCCCAGACAAACAGAGGGCCTAGTGGGTAACAGGTTGAATGGTCCAGAAGATTCAGTAAAAATGGGGATCATTTCTAAATTCTGGTTCCACAAGGAGGGACAGGGGGGAGAGAGGGGCACAAAGTAGGAAAAAAAAAAAACAAACCCAAACAATGTATAGGCTCATGCACCTTTTGCAAGGGAACCCTCCAGGAGTGATGTTTAACAGCAGATGTTTAACAGTGACCTTGTGTGACAATGGTCTCACACCCAGCTCTGATGCTGTTCCGCCAGGAAACACAACACTTGCAATGTGGAGATACCTTCCTCCACAGGGTTTCTCTACCACCACATGGCCTACAACCCAGAGGGAATAAATCTAGGCAGGGTGGGAGCTGAGGGAAAGCTAGGAGGGGAGTTAGGGTGCTGCTGTGCTCAGCTCAGCCATGGAAAGAGTCTGCTATCCCCAAAGGCTTCCAGTGGAGCGTCACTTGTCCCTAAAGGATTGTGTATTGCTGCAGCACAGGCAGGTCCCCCCAGGGAGGGAGGGAGGGGTGTCCAAAGTGACATCCAGGTTCCTTTACCATGGGACACCTGCAGCAGGTGGCCACCCCTTGCCCTGGCACAACAAGGTAGCTGTCCAAAGGGAGCTTTTGCTCCAGCCTTAGGAAGACACGGCTCCAGCCCATGGCACAGACTCCTCGTGGAAAGAAAAGCAAGCCACAGTCTTCACTGGCACAGAGCAGAAACATGGTGTGACACAAGCATTCAGCAGAGATGAGATCATTAGTGTCCTCTACAACAGAGACTGGCCAGCTCTACTAAAAACCACAATCTGACACGTGGTGAGTAAAAGATAACTTACTTTGGCAAGCAGAAACACACATTTATCACTGAAGTACAGTAGCTGTCTTATTACATAAAGAGCTCCCCTTCCCACCCTGGCCCCACTCCCTCCACCAGCACTGTTCCTCTAAACAAAGCACAAACTTCCATTTCCCAGCTGCAAGACAACTGTTCTACATTCAGCTGTAGGACAGAGGCAGAGGAACCTGATTCCAGAGCCAAAAGGAAGCTGGACACAACCCTAGCCAGCCACAAACTCAGGGAAATCCAGACAAACCCCACTTGATAGAGCTCATTTCCCAGCACTTAGTGCAGGCCTGCCTCTCCCTCTGGTAGGAGGTGTAACCACCTCCTTGCTTGAAGGGCAGCTCAGCAGGATGGATGTCCTCCAGATTTGGTCCACCAAGCCTACAAAGCCACCTCTGATTTTTAATGGAGGAGCAACTTCCTCTGGGAATGTTCTCATGAGTCTACTTAGCTGAAGGCTAAAAGCAGCTTATTTTAGAAAAGAAAAACCCTCATTCAGGTTCTCAGTTCACAGCACGCCCTCGGACCTCGCTGGTGACTGCAGGAATGTGCCTCTGGAGTCAGAGAGCTCTGCCATCCTTCCAGTTGCTGCTTGGCTTCATCTAGCAGCACACACAGGCCATGAGTTTCTCAAAACAACTGCATCCACCCTCTGCCCTCACTAATCCTCATCCCAGAGGCACGAGGGAGCAAACCAGACAACACACACATGTCCTGTACTGCTGTCTGTCCACACACAAAGCCTGCTCTGTCACAAGGACAGCGTAAGCTCACTCCTAAGACAGTTCCAGTTTCTGTCTCACATTCCAAAACTGTTCTCTAGATGTCTCCGGGCTGGTCTGCCCCTGCTCTGCAGCAGCAACTGGGACCTGTACGAGTGCAGCAACCAGAGCCTGGATCTCAGGGGCACTCAGGCAGCTGCCAGGACAAGACTAGGAAGGCACTGCTCCTGGCCAGGAGCCTTTCTCCCCCACTTCTTGCCCACCCAGCAGCACTGGGACCTTCATCGCTCTGCCCTCCCTGTGCCACCTCCTCCTGCACCCACACACCTCACTCCCTCCTGCCAGCCACAGCTCCTGGTGTGACATGGAGCAGGGACACAGCACAGCTGCTGCCCGTGGAAGTCAACTACATTATCCAACTGTTTGTGGCAAGGAATCCGACGCCAGCATGAAGAGGAAGAAGGGGAGGCAGCGAGGGGATAACACCACACAATTCCAAGCAGGCCACACCACAGCCCCCAAGTCCCTCCTCTCACATCCAGCTAATCACCGTGTCATTCTCCCCCCGTGAAGATTTCAGAAAGGCAAGAAGAATATCCATCCCACACAACCCCAGAGCAACCTCCACACCGCTGGGAAGAAGCGGCGGATTCGGCCTTCACTTGCTCTCTCCTTCCCCACTGCCACAACGAAAGAGGAGACCAGGCAATCGGGGCAAAGAGGAGATCAGGCAGCTCCGCAGCCTCCAGACACTCAAAGCAGCCGATCCCAGAGGAATGTAGTTGATTGGGAAGCACTGAGGCACCACCAGCGCTCCAGCCTGCCTTGCCCTCCTGTCCCCTTCCCACCCTGCGAGTCCTCTGAAGAAAGGAATTAAGTCAAAACGGATATTTATTGTCATGAAGTCTCTGAAGGGTTCTCCTCCTCGGTGCTGCCGTCCCCGGGGGCTGCTCAGCACCTCCCTCTCCTCACTGCCGGCCGTTGTTCTCCGAGGGCTGGCTGGGGGTCTTGGCCTCGCCGTGCGAGGACGTGCCCTCGAACCGCTGGGACGCGATGGCCGCTTGGTGGGACATGCTCTTCCGCACGATGTCTCCTTTCCTCCACAGCACCACCTCCTGCAGGGACACAGCCCAGGCTTGTCAGGGCTCGTGGGACCTTCTCCCGGCCCCACCCAGACCCGGAGGCTGAAGTCAGCCCGTGCTGGCACGTTCCACCCATGGATGTGGACATGGGGCTGCTTGCAGAGCCCTCACGCTGCAGCATGCCGGAAAATTTGGGCAGAGCATCCCTCCCCAGGGTCTGAGCACACAGAGGACATCCAGGGCAGCTCTGTCCTAGTGCTGTTGGAAGGTGAAGCACAGAAGCTCCACCACAAGGCAACAGAGTGGAAAAGAAGTCCAAGGCAGGCACCTTCCACAGGCCTCCCCACCACCACACACATCTGACCAGCATGGGCATCCCTTCTAGACCATCTTTGCACACTCTCATTTGTCTAGTTCTTACAGATATTCAGTTCAGAACATGACTCTCCCACCATGGGAATCCCAAATTCCTTCATAACAGTATCCCAATCAACAGTCTACAGGTCCAAGAAGAACAGTTCTGTTCCTCACCTGCTGTTTGAAGTAGCGTCTCTCTTCCTCGTCAATCAGCACCAGATTGAGGTAATAACGCACAGAGAACTTCTTATTGATGTCCCTCATCGTTGGAGTCAGCTCATAGCCAGCCAGGAAGAGTCTGATGGGGATGGACTCCCCTGCAAAGTGCACAGAGCCATCAGCACACACAGAATGTGGAAAGAAACCAGGAGAGCACCAGCGGAACAGGAACTCACAAGGTCACAAACTTTTGTCACCGTTTCCACAAGTGGACTAACATGAGCTAGAAGACCTCAACTCCCTTCAAAACTCAGCATGCATGGTCCACAGCCAGATCCTGCCCTTGCTGACAGTTAGTCCATCTCCACTTTAACAGCACAGGAACCTGAATCGCGACAGCTCTGCAGGAAAACATGAGTAAGGTGATATTTTCCCTGGCAGGTGACTCTGCTGGGCAATGGAACTGGAAAACAAGTGACACACAGCAAGGACACCACCTTTCTGCTCCAAGGTGCAGCAATGCCAGCTGGTGGCCAACACTGAATTTATAACTGGTTCTGCCACTGCTGCATCAAAAGAACTGCAGCTCATTGTGCCTCAGTTTCCCCTCATGACACCAGAGAAGGAAGGGGATCATATCAACCACACTTGTAAACTGCCCTGAGCCCACCAGTGGAATCAGCTGCTACAGCTGAGCACACAGAAGATACCACAAGACATTCCCACCCCAAAAGCCTTCGGAAGAGGAGTTCTGAGGGTTCATGTGCCCTCTCACCTCTCACAGGAGCCCCGTCCATGATCTCGTACTTCGCTATCGTGTCGTTCTCGTGGTACACGTTGGGCCCCGTGCCCGTTGTTTCCCTCTTGATGATGTCGATCTCCATGTGTTTGATCTTGATTCGCACCAGCAGGAAGTAGATCTTCCCCACAATCACATCTTTTAAGTGGTACCTGCCACGGGAGGGAAGAAAGCACCAGGATCAAACCCTGTGCAGGGGTCCAGCGCTGGGGCTGAAGAGCAGGAACTTGCTCTTATCCACAGCCCCACTGGATGTTGCAGCTGGTACATCAACCACCGCCACCACTTTCATCCTCTCTTCCTTAAGAAATCCACAAGGACATTTAGCACAATCAGATAAATGAGAAACAGAATTTCAGGCTGAACATCTGCAAGAAATCCCTGCGACAGGCAAAGGCTCCCAACTCAATTTTTTAGGTCAATTAAAACTAACCCAAATCACAGAATAATTTAGGTTGGGAAAGAGCTCTGACATCATCAGGTCCAACCTTCAACCAACCACCACCTTGTCATCTCATGATATACAGCAGGGAGATTTGCCAGCATCATCTGGGGAAGATGCATTAGTTTAAAAGTGCTGTTTCCAGCAGTTTCTGTGCCTGAGTTAAGCTCCCACTTCAGCTGTATTGTCTGGTAAGGAGCAAACATACTTTGGAGACACCTGGAAGTGCTGATCTGGCCAAGGATACCAGGAAGTGAGAAGTTACTGCAAGAACTTCAAGCTGTGCTCCAAGCTCAGTAAGGCACAGCCATTGCCTCCCATTCCATGGTCCAGAGAGCACAGCTGTGGGGCAAGGAGAGGAACCCATGGATCTGAGCTGTCTCCCAGCCTCGCTGGAGCACACGGACACAGAATCCATTTGAGAATCACAGGCACACATGTGCCTTGGGCTTCCAAACCTGTAGCAGATGTTTGCCCACAGCCACCAGCTGCTCTTGAGGCACTTACTTGGACTTGTTGTACTCGAACTCGATGTGCAGGCAATCCTCAATGCCCACCTCCATCTTGATGGAGGAGTTGAGCTCTGGGTAGGTGCTCAGGGTGTGCACAACGATGTCCATCTCTTTCACCACATCGTTCAGCCGCCGGCTCACAGTGGCACGAAGGAAATACCTGTGAGGACAGATCCCTCAGATTAGGGAGGAGCAGGGAAGGACAAGAGGCTGAATGGGTCGTGCTGGACTATCCAAGCAAGCCTTACTGGTACCATGGCTGGTGGAGCAGCCATGCTGGGAACCACAGAAGGGAGTTTTCAAATGGAAAAGCAGACTATTCTAAGACTCCTCTCAGCTTCCATGCACTTGAGAGCCTGAGTTACCTAAGCCCTGTTTTGGGGATCTGAGTTGTGGCAAAGGTCCCTCACTCAGCATCTGTTTGCATACAGAGCACAATTAAAGTTGACAAGGCTGATTACAGCAAAAACATCCTCATCGGAGACTAAACCAAACAATTTATTTTGACTTTTTGTATTATCAAATAAATTAGCAAGTATTTGATTGATTCAGAAGGGGCTAATTTCTCTTGTCACTCAAATGAGGCAAAACAAGCTTCATAAAGCCTGATTCATGTTTGTAAAATGAAGTCCTCAAAGGCAGCCTTTTACAAGTCAGCCCCCCAAAATTCATTTGGGGTTACATTGCAGGGATGTCTGGGAAGGGATTCTGCACTTCTGTACCATCCCAGTGAACAGCAGCACTTTCACACTGCACAGAAGCAGAACTGGGGCCAGCAAGGGCAGCAGACTCACCGTAGCTTCACGTTCTGCCCCGTGTAGGACTCGTAGGGTTTCTCCACGTGTGTGAACTCGAAGTCAAATGTCTGTGATTGAGTGAACTCCCCAGGGCGGGCCAGGTCCTTCACCAGAGACACAAACTCATGGTGGTTTCCTCGGTCATAGTAGAGTTCTAGGGAATGCACAAGTCCAGGTTTAATCCCAGGTGACACAGGAGCTTTCACAGCTATGAGCAACTCTCTTGTCCAGATCACTATGCTTTCCTTACCATTCACAGGCCTTGACAGGGGAGCCTGGGGATGCAAGGCACTGCACTCTCTATCAGACCCCTGCTCTCCATCACAGCCACGTGCAAGCCACAACTTTCCTCCCTCAGCCAGGAAGGAAAACTCCACACAGCCTCACCTGCTACCATGAATCAGGAGCTTGCCTTGGGATGACATATTATCAATATTAAATATGGTCAGACTGACTGGGAAGAGGAGATGAAGCTCAAGCAAACCCTTCTAATAATTTTCTACACTATATTCCAGGCCAAAGGCATTGCCACTGTGAGGAAAAACCACCACTGCTTGTCTGGAACAGCAGCCAGTGACAGAGCAAAACGAAAGGACCAGGAGGCTTCCAACTGTTCCTGCTTACCCTTTCTCAACAAAGAGTTTGAGTGGTCTTGATTCACACCAGGGAATGAAGAGTGGCTGCTGCTGCACGACTACCAAGTGCGTGGGGAGGCAGCTGAGTCAACTGCTCCACCAGCCCCTGGATAACACAGCCATGGCCATGTGAGCACGGGTGAGGGAAGAGCATTCACCTTTGGGAGCACTGCTCAAACCAGCTCAAGTAACCAGCACGCTCACATTGCCTCAGCTTTTCCCACAGCCTTCTTGCGTCAGCAGGAAACTACAGGTTTCCTCATTTAATGAAAGCAATCCTCCACACTTCCACCAAGTTTTCTCCCTGAAGTCAAAGCACTGAGACCTTAAAACTGCAATTTGCATTAACACAGCTTAGTATTACACATCACCACCAACGAAACCTGCCCTTCCCAGCCCTGCGTGTGAGCTGGTGCCTACAGGACACCCACACAGTCCTTCTGCAAGGTGAAGCCTTTCTGGTTAGATGAGGAAACAAAAACCCAAGTCATCAGACAATCACATACACACAAGTTCAGTGTCAGCACCAAACTGTGCAGAGGAGGCTGCTCAGAGGTATTGGTGGTGTTCAGGAACGCAGCTCTTCCCTCCTTGAGATGCACGATGAGATTTCAGCGTTTCAGTGCTGTCTGTTTCTTGCAGCCCTTTGCTCACCTTATCTCTCTAATGGAAATATTGGCACTGGAAGTCCCCTCACTTACGCACAACAGCAAATGTCATCAAGCCCTTTGGGCTGGGCAGGCAGGTGACATAAATAACCAGCCCTCTCTGCACTGAATACGTGTGTCCACTGAGAGGAAAGTGCTTGCTGATGTGACAGGGAGAGGCCACGTGCCACAGAAAAAGAGGAATCAGCCTATATCCTCTTGCCACATGATACAGAAAGCAAAAATCAAACTTAAAGCAAAGGGAAGCAAATGTCAGTGTATATGGAGCTCTCTGCTACCTCAGAAGGTCATAGTTTGGCACTCTGCAGCCATAAGCAAAGGAAGGATGGATGTAGCACACACTTAGCAGGCATTAGCCTGTCAAACAGGTATAAGTTATAATTTCAGGTTTTCAGAGTCATAATGTTTAGTGAGAAAACAGACTGCCAGCATTTCAGTGGCATGTTCAGGGCACAGCAACCACAGGTGAAACGAGATCTTAAATGGATTCTGTGCTCACCAGTGTGCAGGACCCAGGGCTCAGCCTGGCCTCTGGTACCTGAACAGCATCTTCCCTGTGACACATCCCTCCTTCACATCTCAGTCTCCCTGCCTGTCAAATTGTCTCACCTAGACACTGACCTCATGGCAGCGAGAAGTCAGAATAGAAGGCAAGAGATGGAAAGCACTAAGAAGTGCCATCAGCAGCACAAACATCAGGGATTTATCAAAGTGGCCTGATGGGCAGCAAGAGAGGAGCAATGCAGAGCCACAGCAGCTCCCAGCATACCCTGCTTGGGCAACAACATGCACAGGTATGTCTCAAAAGTCTTCCATAACAGGGAATGAGAAGCAGGTGAGGCAGCAGAAAGGGGACAGTGGAGCAGCAATGAAGTTTGTGCTTGATTTCCACTGGCAATCATCTCAAATAGGAGATCATAACATGGGTACTCAGCAGCAGCCTGACCGACACTCCATCATTTACAGGTTCTCTGTCCTCCTCTTTCTTTCCAAAAAGCAGAGCCAGGGGCAAGCAAAGCCAGCAAAACTCTCAAACAGCAGCACTGGGATTGGGTGGGAAACCTCCAGCTCACATTTGTGCACCACACAATTTGCTATGCAAAGGCTGCAGGCCCACAGATCTCGTGCAGTCATTTTGGGGGCTAAAGACAAGCACAGAGAGCCACAGACCTGAGGCCTCACAAGCAGTCCCATCACCAGGAACATCCTGAACTTATTTTGGCTTGTGGGACCCAGGCATGTCCATGAAAACACAGACAGCTCTGCTCAGATGGAAGAGTGGGTGTGGCAGCTGCCTCTCCTCCACGAAAGCAGGAAATATTCAACCTAAATTGGTTCCACGCACAGATAACCACAAGTTTTGAACAAGTTGAAGCCACCCAACTAACCATGCAGGGTTAACACTGCGAGTTAAAGATGGAGTCAGCCGAGCTGAGCCCGCAGGCCTCAGGAAAGGGAATCTACCCAGGGAAAAGGTGGTGCGGGGTCAGGGCTGGGAAGGTGCCATTGGTGATTTGGGACACACGGAAAAACCCACCCATCACTGCCTTTGGCAGAGCCACTGTGATCCCTAACAGAGTCAGCAGGTAAGGGAGAGATGCAGACAGACAGCTCAGAGCAGGGAGCACAGCAGCTGGCCTTGGCAGGAGGTCCAGCCTCAGACCTGCAGGACAGAACCGAATTTCACCCATTTCAGCTCTGAAATGGGTGACCAAGCAGAAGCGAGAAATTAGGACAAGGGAACAATGACCTGGAAAAGGACTGGAATGCCCTTCCTTCCGCCAGGGCTCAAGCCTGGAGAACAGGCCGGGCTGCCCAGCTCGGAGGGTGGAATAATGTCAGGCAGCCGTGGGAATGCTGCGTGCAGCCGAGCACCTCCTGGGAGCGAGAGTAACCTACTTGGCACCAGCGAGGATCCCAGACCCCTTGGCACCAGGGGCATCCCGGTACCGCGGGCTGCAGCGATGCCCCCCGAACCCTTGGCACGGGCAAGGACCCCGGTACCGCGGGACCCCGCGATGCTCCCCGGACCCACGGGGGCACCGGGAAAGCACAACCGGGCCCGCAGGCCGCCCCACTCACCGATCTGCCCGATGAACTCCACCTTGATGCCCTGATGCTCCAGCCGCTTGTTGGGGTTCTTGAGCGTGAGCACCACCCGCCCGGACACGGTCTCCCCGTCGTAGAAAAGGAAGTATTTCTCCTTCTTCCCTTCCTCCGTCTTGTGCTCCACCCGCCGCCGGCTCTCGGCGTCGCTCAGCACCAGCTCCAGCTCCGCGCTCTGCCCGAACCCGAAGAAGCTCATGGCCCCGGCGCGGGGGGCGGGCGCGGGCGGACCCCGCGGCCCCGCTGACGGATCGGTGCCCCCCGGGGGGGGCGCGGCGGGGACAGC
>VYXB01007856.1:81631-141311 GCA_013397135.1 Pachyramphus minor | reverse complement strand
CTCGGGGCATGGCAGCTGCGCGGCCTGGGCGCGGGTACGGGGCTCGGGGCTCTGCCTGTGTGTCTGTCTGTCTGTGTGTCTCTCGGTCCTGGTTTTGGTCTCTGTGCCGATCTCGCTGTCTCTTCTCTGCCTTGCGGTCCCGGTTTCGGTCCCGGTCTCTCACAGGGACTCTCAGTTTCTCGGTCCCGGTCCCGTGCTCTGTCCCGGTCTCTCTGTCCCGGTGCCAGTGTCGGTCTCTGTTCCCATCTCTCTCTCTCAGTCCAGGTCTTGATCCCCCTCCTGGACTCTCTCCTGGTCTCAGTCTCTGTTCCGGTCTCTCGGTCTCCCTGTTTGGGTTCAAGTCTCTCGCTCTCTCTGTCCTGGTTCTGGTCTCTTTCCCAGTCCAGGTCTCTCAGAGGGTCTCTCAGTTTCCCGATCCTGGTCCCAGCCCTGGTCTCTCTGTTTCCGTCTCTCTGTCCCGGTCTCTCTCTTAGTCCCGGTGCCGATCGATGTCTCGGTCCCGGTCCCGTGGTCTCTCCCCGGACACAGAGTGCGGGTGGTACCAGGCATTGGGATACGCTCCCTTCTCAAAGTGACGGTGTCCCGCTGGGTTCGGTGTATTCCATGTTTATTTTGGACCGTTATTTGGGGGGAAACACGTGTTTTGGAGAAACGTCGCTCCTGGTGCTTATAAACTCTTTTTTTTCTCTCAGTGTGGGTGGACTCGGTGTGGGATCAGGATTTCATGGACACTGAGCCTCTGGATTCCTATATAGCAGAGAAGATCACGGCTGATGGGCTCGACAGCTTTACCAGCCTGTACAGTGCTCTGTCACCGTTTGCTGCTGAGGACCCAGAGAACAGAGAGGTGAGACCACCCAGTGTGTGCTGAGCACAGAGCCAGCCCCCCTCATTTTCTGTTTGTCACCTCCATCCTGCCTTGAAATTCACAAAATACTCAACGACTGCCCCAAACAATTCTCATACTATGTGCTGGAATGTTTCAGAGAGAAGCTACTCCCAAGTTTGAATAATATAATTTATCATATTATTAACTATATATAGTGTTATGTATTATAATTACTAAAACATATTTTAAAATACATTGTTTATAGGGGGTTGGTTGCAGTGACAACTGTTTAAAATCTGAATAGGGGCTAATTTTGGACCACGGTGTTGTTATGGGATGTCTCACTATGCTTTGCCTGTTTTGCCTCAGAATATCTGGACCATGCTTGCCGAGAACAGCCTGTCCCACCAGGCTCTGGTGGCCGTGCTCCATCACTTTGTGCACACAGTGCAGGACAAGAGAGCTGATGCACAGCAGAGGCTTTATGGTCTGCACGCAGCTGGGCTGTACTTCCTGCTGCTGGAGATCCCAGGTGAGCCACAGGATGGGCCTCTTTATTGCTGGATGAAGCATCATTCAGGCAAGATCAGGCTTCTGTCGTTTCTGAGAATCCCAGGTGGAGCAGGTGATGGTGTTGGCACTGTTTGCCTGCTGTCCCTGAAATCCTTGGGGCCAAACTGAGCCATGGGGTGAGTGTTGAGTGTTATGGTCTGGTGGCAGCTTGGCCTCCTGTCACAAAGTGGTTTGATGGCCTCAGTCAGGGTCTGTATCCTGTGACAAGGTTGACAGGGCAGCCTGCACAGTGCACAGAGCTGGGACCACACAGATCCCTCTGGTCTGACAACAATACACAGTGAAGGCAGAAGCTTGTTCCTGTTCCTGCTCTGTCACTGGAGAGGATTTCACTGTGCGGCAGGTTTGGATGGGTTTGTTTGTGAAAACAGAAATATGAGTTTAAAGTAACCAGCAGGTGGGGTTTTGCAGCAGGTTGGTTCACAGCAGGATCCTTTTGTATTCAAGGCTGAGGCACGCTCTGAAGTTTTGCTGCTATTCATCTAGAAGGGGTCAGGCAGCTGGTGATCCTAGTAGAGAATGTCAGTGCTGATGAAATGTCATCCTGGTGCACTTGGGCTTTCTTCAAACAGTTCTTTGTTCTTCTCTTGAACTTTGTTAGGCTCTGGGACAATACCTGTGGAGAGATCATAGAGTCACAGGCTGCTTTGGGTTGGAAGGGACCTTAAAACTCATCCAGTCACACCCCCGTGTCATGGGCCACCATCTTCTAGCCCAGGTTGCTCCAAGCCCTGTCCAACCTGGCCTTGGACACTTGAGAGGTGGACCATGCTGCCTGCATGGTTTGGTGTTCTCTGTGTTTTGTCTGTCAGAGGACTGATGTTGTCTTTTCTGGGCAGGCAGCATCGGTAACCGACTATTCCATGAAGTGATGTTTCAGAAGTGCCTTTACACCCTGACAAAGTGTTGGCCTCAAGAGCTGATGGAAAGGAAAAGGATGCATACTCAAAGCTCTCAGACTGCTCCAGGAAAGAATAAAAAGAAAGGAAAACGACACAGGAATGATGACTCCAGTGTAAGATGTTTGTGTAATCTCTTCAGATATAAATGGCCATTAATAAGCAAATTGTTGGCAAGATGTTTCTCTTTTCTACCTAAATAGATGACAGTGATATTGGAAGAGAAGGAGGAGGAAGAGAATGATCTTGAAGTCCGCAATGCAATCTTCCTTCTTTTGAAAAACTTCTTGAGGCTTCTATCCAAGTTCTCCCTCAAAGAAAAGCCTCAGTGTTTTCAGAGCTGCCTGCAGGTAATAAAGATTCGACTCAAGGAACCTTATGCCCCCTAACACAAACTTTTGGGGGATGCAGAGTGGTCCACGTGGAGGGGTGGCAGCCCTGCTTTTCTTTAACAGGTCCCTGATGAGTGTCAGTGGAAATCTGGGAGTGGGGTGTCTGCTCCGTGTCTGACTCACCCTTAACACTTGCTGGCTGGTGCCAGGTGTTTTGTTCATAAAATCATAACTCATGGTTGGAAGGGACCTTAAAGCTTGTCCAGTTCCACCCCCCTGCCATGGGCAGGGGCACCTCCCACTAGACCAGGTTGCTCCAAGCCCTCTCCAACCTGGTCTTGGACACTTCCAAGGACAAATGAGCTCAGCTTGGCTTTGTTCCCTGGCAGGTCCTTGTGGAAATGGCAGGCTTTGAGCCAGAGGTGCACGAGTTCCAGCTTTCATCAGCAATGTGAGCAAATGATTCTTAATGTTTATAAGATGCTGTGAACAAGTAAAGCCCGCAGTGCTTGTGTTATTGTTCTGTTTATATGGAAATGAAAGTGATGAATTCTTTTGCTGAAGATAATTATAACATGTTCCACCTACTAAGAGCAAACAGCATCTTGTGAATATTGAATGTTTTCCAGTCAATGAGCTCTTTTAATTGTAATAGTTGTAGTAACTGTTTCTCTGAGAGGGAAAGACATTTCTCTGCCTTTTTTCTTAGGGATGTTAATGAAGCCAAGTACATTCCTGAGCTGGCCTATTATGGACTGCACTCACTGTGTTCCCCTTTCCACGGTACAGAAGATAAGGTACAAGTTAACATCTTTAACATCCTCACAGCAGTATTGAAAAGGAGGGGTTGCTTCTTTTCTGCATGTTATTTTTGCTTGCATGGTTATTTTTGCTTTTCACATCAGTTTTCCTTTTTGTGCGTGTGCAGGTCTTTGCTGGGTCAGAGGAAAGATGTCTTTTTCCACCCCAGTCCTTATTCCCTTTGGCTTGTTTGCTGATGCATTTGTGTGCAGTGAATTCTGTGCTCTAGTGACTCTCATGACAAATGAATCGAAAACAGAGGAAATAGCTGCAGTGGCATTAGATCTCTGTGTCTTAAAAAAGAGAATTCCAGGTTGCTGCATTTGCCTGGAATGTTGTCATTCCCTGCTAGATGGAGCTCCAGCACCGCCTGGCAGCGTGTGTGGGGTTGGGCTGTGCAGCACTGGAGCATCATGGGGCTGTGTGATGTGCAGGGCTGATTCTTGTTCAGAGCATAGTCTGTGATCATGGATCAGCCAGTTCTACCAGAAACCTGTCTGCAGCTTTACATTTTATTTGCTTGAATTCCAAGCAGACTGGGTCGTGTCCCACTTCTGAGCGCTGCTCCTGTGGATGGGGCTTCTGGAGCATGGGTGTGACTGGGCTGTGTCTGGGAGTCTGTGTGAACCCACCTGGGCTAGTTCTGGGCCAGCAAGGCTGGGTATTAGCAGCTGTCTGCTCAGGAAAGCCTGCAGCTTAGCACACACTAACCTGGTGCATTGCTGAGTGCCTGCCCAGCTTTAGCAGCCTCAGGCCCCTGTGGTTCTGCTTGCTTAGTTTCTCAGGGCAGCAGGAGCTTTTTGGAACTGTTGGCATTTGTGGTGACAGGAAGATGTTGCTCCCCTTCCCAGACCTACCTCACCTTCTCTGCCTCTCCTGTCTGCTCAGAAATTGTCAGGATAATGAGGCAAGCTGTGTTCCCAAGAGTATGGCAGGGAGGAAACTCCACAAGTTCAAGTGCACATGGTGGTAAAAACAGGCATTTAGTTTAATATGTCTTCTGTGGAAAACCCTGTGAATTTACTCAAATTGCACATGATTCTGGGGAATTAAAGTCCACAGCTTTGGAGGGGATCTTTTGATGCTCTCAGGAAGCCTTCTTAGCCTTTACTGAACTTACATGAGATTATCACAGCCAGGAAAGATGTTGTGTGCATTAATGGACAGGTCGTCTTGGAATGATTTCTAGGAATCGTGCTTTAACATGTGCTGTTTGGATCAAAGTTTGTTTGGTTCAGAATTGCTTAGTGATTATTTCAGAAGGCTTATCCCACTTTCCTTTCTAGACTCTTTACTCTGTCTTCCATCAAATGCTCTATGTCATTCTGATGGTGGAAAGTATGGATTCCAGACCCCAAGCCCTTCCCATCACATCAGCTGTGACCCGTGCCAGGAACCGGGCAGTAAACTTCATCAGGTGATGTACAGAGCTCTGGCACTGCCCTTCCTGGCTGTGGCTGCTCTTTCCTTCTCTTGCCTTCACTTTACTGTTGAGTTGATAAAGGGATGAGGCAAATTGGCACTGCCTTTGAAGTTGTGTGTGCAAATGAGGTTCAGTTAAAATGTCTGTAATGGGAATTTACTCAACTTGCTGTCAGAGGGGGAAGAAGGTGCTGTTTGACAGGAAAGCAGCTGTGAGTGGAAGGGACCCATCTTCTGTGTTTTGCTTTGTGTCAGTTTTTCAGGTCTTGTGGTTTACTACAGAAAATTGTAAAGGAAATGAAAGATTAACATGGAGCTCATTTCTCCTTTGTTCTTTGCTTTCTCCTGCTTAATGATATGCTTTGCCTATGTTTATTATTCCTCCTGTTGGAGATCCATGTGGTTGGAAAGTGTAGTTTGTGCAGAGATTCCCAGACAACATATAAAAGTAGATTGAGAACAAAGAAGCCTTTTTTTTCCTGTTGTTGTTCTGCTTGTGGAAAGGTATTGGAAGAAATGTTTTCTGCCTGCAAAGACAGGTTAATGTAAATATGATTCTCTGATCATATCCTGCTGCACCAGCACTCATGATTCCAGAATGCCCACTTTTCCTGCCCTTTCAAATACATTCCAAAAGGAATGTCCTTATCTTGATTTTTTTTCTGTTATAAACCAGCTTTATTAAAACCTGCTTCTCTTTCTGCTGAGCAGTTCCCTGGTAGATGAGCTGAAAGAAGCTGTATTTCCTCTTCTTCGAACATTACTGCAACACATCTGTGTCAAGGTATGCCAAGCTTTGTTGCTTCTTGAGCTGGAGAACTCGTGTGGGTGCATTGGAGTGTCTGTATTATCTGTAATAATTAGGAAATCTGTTTTCACAACGTTTTGTGAGGAATGAATGGATGTTATAGTGAAGTAGTGACCACGGGAGCTGTGATAGTTCTCCCAGCCATTGATGAATGTGACCATATCACCTCATTAAATAAAAAAAAAATACCTTAAGCCCTGAAATGCCTTTCTGGCTTCTAGAGCAGAGCATTGAGATGTCACACCGTGCAACTGCCCTTGTCTTTCAGGTCCCAGATAAGGCTGATTATCGCACATACGCTGCACAGGCCCTGGTGACTCTGCTGAATAAACTGCCTTGTGTGGAGTTTGCTGCATTCATCTCTTGGCTGTATAAATTCTCACTTCTTAACAAAGTAGGTGCATCTCCTTGATGTTTTGAAGGTGAAGGGTTCAATGTCAGCACTGAAGAGCAGTGTCAGGGCTGGCACCCAAAGGCAGGGAGGGTGAGTAGGCAGCGCCTGGGCCTTTGCTTACATTAACAGAGCACCTCCTGTGCTTTTCCTTCCCACAGACTTCCAACAGAGTGTTTGCTCTTGATGTGGCCTTAGCTTTGTTGGATGTGCCAGAGAGGAACCTCGATGAGTCCTTGTCCCTGGATCACCAGAAGTTTCTGAAGCACAAGTTTTTAGTGCAGGTCATGGTGTTTGGCCCATGCTCGGACAAAGCCCCCACGGTCCGGAGCAAAGCTCTGAGCAGCTTTGCCCACTGCCTTGAAATGAAGTCTGCTGCTATCTTGGAGAGCATCCAGGACTTATTCCAGAGCTGTAAGTGTTATGAATACATCACAGAATGACAGAATATGCAGAGTTGGAAGGGATCTGCAAGGATCGAGTCCAACTCCTGCCTGTCCGTGCACGGGACCATCCCCAAGAGTCACATTACATAGAGAAAATAATTCTTGAACTTTCTAGGGAGTAATTGCTGGGAGGTAGGAGTTGTCAGGTACTTAAAAATTGGCACATAGTATCCTTATGTATTGTGTCATAATGAGAAGCATCAGATGAGTTACTACTGGTGAAGCCTTATACTTGGAAGGGATTTATTCTCGTGTATCACTTCTAAAGAGATTCCTCCACGAGATCCCTTTGAAGGATGTTTACAGGCAACTGAAATTGCTCATTGGGGGAAAAAAAAAAAGGCAGTTCATTCTTGCCTGACAGCTGATTAAATCTTGAGTTGCCTTTTGCTTCTGCTAAGTTGTTCTGTTCGTGACTGGCATTCCCAGCTCCCTCAGGTGTGGTAAAGGCCAGATGGCACAGCTCAGAAGTATGCACAGAGCATCCTACGGTTAGATTACTTGCCTGAAAAAAATTTGGAATGACAGAATATCTGGAGCTAAAACACTTGATTTGATTTCTTTTTTTTCTATTTCTTTTTTTGGCAGCCTCTGTCCATACAGTGCTGGAAGCAAACACAAACACTGAGAGTGGGACAGTCAGTGCTGAAGGTACTTTCTGAAGTGTATGTGTTGTCCATTTTTCAGAGGAAGCGGGGAGAGCTTTCTGTAGAGCTGTTAAAAGACACTTTTGGGTGATGGAGGGGGTGGAAGTGCCAGCCATAAAGAAATACTCTTTCCACTCAAGTCTGAAAAATACATTTTAATCTTGAAATACTGATGTTTGTTTGTACTAATGTGGTGGCAACACTTGTTGAAAAGCAGGTAATTTATTCTTCCCAAAAAGGATGGTAATTGATGTGGGTTATAATACTTGGAGCTCCATAAATTTCAGGGTAATTAAATCTCTTGCTCCAGTGCACAAAGAACTAATATATTTTGCTGCATAAGGCACAGCACCTTAGAGTAGCAGTGCTCTGTAGGGAGGGATTCATTTCTCTGCAGCATCAGGTACTGGCTGGAGTTGAAAGCAAAGTGTCACATTCAATGTCCTGATGCAGCATGGCAAGCTGGGTCTAATTTGTTGATAGCATAAAATCAGCATGTAAGTTGGCTTTTGTGGCCACGATGTTCCTTCTTTTAAATCTCTCCCTTTCTCTTCCTCCTGCGTGTAAGAGCTTTTCTTCCTAACCTTTAGGCCTCTGCCAGTATCTCTGCTCTCAGTTCTTGCTGCTCACCTCCCTTGAACTGCTGACAATTCAATCCTCTGCTTGGTTCACATCCCGCAGTTGTGTCTTTGTTCCACGTCTCGCGCTGCTCTTCACATGGGATCTCCCTCCCTATCTCCAGGAGCCAGGCTCCAATCTTCTGCACTGAAAGCCTCCATTTAAAAACAGTCCACTGATAAATTTTGTTCATCTGCTCTCTCAGATAGAAAAGTCCTCCAGGCCACTCAAGGTATTGTGTATTCCCTGCTTAGCAGCAGACTCCTCGTGCCAGAGGATGCCTGGTTTTGTATCCGATACCCAGCTGAGCATACACTTGGCACTTGGCAAAACAAATTAAGAAAAGGCTTGAATGAAGGAAAAAAAAAAAAAAAAAGACTGTCTGGAGCCCAAGAGGATACTGGAATTCAGGCAGTCAAGGTGCATTAGTGAAGCTGTCTGGCACACACTTGTGCTTGGCTTATGCCTGTGCTAATTTTGCACTTCTCTGAAGACCAGGCAGCTCTCATATTTTAAAAGAGAAATAAATCTTGGCTGGGGGTAGTCAGAACGTGCTAAATGCTGAAGGGCAAAGATAAGAAGGGTGGGGATATACTGCAAGGTCAGGTGTGCACTGCAGAATTCCCTCTGCCGGAAGGAAACTATCATTATCCTCCCCAGAGAATTCTCAGCCATTTGGAACTTGAGAGGTTTTTTGTTGGTTTTGCTATTTTGGGGGTTTTTTTCCTCTCTTTTTCCAAATCACTGTGAGTAAAATCAATGTCAAAGTGTGATTATTTTAGCAGATTTGGTCACCTTTACAAGACTGGACTATTTTCATGGCAAAATCCTGCCATGAAAAGGTTCTTTGCCCTTTATGTCCAGTTGTTCTCAGGCAGGAGAAGGATGGAACTGCAGTTAACAGCCCATTAAGAAAGCCCAGATCAAAATCCCTTTGCTTCCTTTGATAAAAATTTATTTTGAAACTATTTTTGATTAGTTCCCTGTGACTAATCCTATTTCTTAATAGCAACAGCATGGATGTCCATATGAATCTCCTTCAACAGATCTCCAAATTTGGCATGTATTTGGGAAATCTAACTTAATGCTGTGAGGAACCTAGCAAATAGCAATAAATAGAAACCTTGAAAGCACTAGTAAAATGTTATAAGTCATTATGGCCAGTCACATAGTCCAGTGATTCAAAAGGGGAGAAATAATTAATTGTGGCTCTGTGCATTCAGTTGTGTGCCATTTACAAAGCCATCACCTTGATGATGTATTTTTTTCTGACAACATGCAGAAATAAATATGAGTAGGGCTGTGGAAAGTACAATTTGAGCCGTAATTTGACATTCAGGGAAGAGAGATGTGCTCTGGCTTCCTTGTAGGCTCTGAAGTGGTTCCTTGCAGCTGCCATTCTGCAGCCTCAAGGAATTCATAAGCAGAGTAATTGCCCCTCTATAAAACACAGCAGTTCATATATGAATTCCTGGTACTGTGTGGAGCTCTGAGGCAAAACTCACAGAAGGTTGTGGGTGTTCTCAGCTCTGTGTAAACCTCTTTTGGCTCTGTGTTGTTTCCATTTGTCTGTGCTCTGCCCTCCACCTGCCCTTCCCACAGGTAGCAGAGTTACCTGTGCCACAGGCTTTTGTTAGAGCTGTGCATGGTTCCTCTGATGAGCTTTCAGCCTGTGAAGGTAACCCAACATCTTTTATGTAGGCAGATAAACAGGTCAGAAATTACAGATTTAAAGCGAATCAAGTAATTTGTTTTTTCATTTTCTTTTGTGGTATATTAAGACATGTTTTCAAATGAAAGCCCTTCCAACCCAAACCATTCTGGGATTCTATAATTCTAAATGGCAATGTGGCTAATTTCTTTTTATCCTGGTTTTGGATAGGAAAAGAAGTCATGGCCATGCTGAGAGTGAGAGCTGGAGACGAGAAAACCACTGTGAGGAAATCTGCTCTCCAGGTAGTACAGGTCTTTTTGCATCCTTCCCTGTTCTCAGTGATTACCCAAAATGTCATGTATATAAATAATCACGCCACAGTTTTGTAGCAAACTCTGTCACTTTGCCCACTTGTAGCTTCCTGCTTTCCCTGCAGAGTTCCTCCAGGCCCTAAAGATCTTGTTTACTAGTTCCTGATAAGAAAATAATGCAGGCATAATGATGGAAATTTTTCTGGTGCTCTTGCTGACAGTCTGTTATTCCGTCATTTGCAAAGAGAGGCTCTTGTCAAATGTCAATAGGATCTGCTCTCCAGGTAGTTCCTCATAAACTGAAGCATATTAGCTGCTTAGTTTGTTTTGACCTTGTTAGCAAAGGGATTAGGTTATATCCAGCCTCTATGTGTAGCTTTGGTTGTTGCTCATTTTTTTTAATGAAGTCATAAAGAGATGCTTCAATGGAAATTTCCTTGTTTTAAAAAATAGGTGTCTGCTGCTGCCTGCCTTCCACTGTTAGTCCTCTTCACTCCAGCTCTTCCCCCTCAGTTCACACACTGATTTGAGCTTCCCAGTTAAGGCTTCACAGTTCCTGTTTTGATGCTTTTTGATTAAAAATAAAAATAACTCCGGGTAAAAGCCATGGCTCATACAAGAGACTTGCTATTTGCAGGGTAAAATTGTGACATCCACCTTCATCCAAGTGCTGTTACAAAACAGGAACGAGTGAAATTATGTTTTCCTGTTTCATTTTCACATCTGGTTGTGCCCAGTGCTCATGAATTGTTGATGTGCTGTTTCACTCTCGGCGAGATGGATCTCTAGTTAAAGTTGGCAGGGGGTAGATTGTATTTTTGATTTGCCACTCAGCACCCGTGGCCTGTATTCCCAACAGAGTTCTGCTGCTGGTTTGACTTGCAGGTTCTCATGAGCATCCTGAAGCACAAGGTGATCCCTTGCTCCGCAGAGGATTTGCTCCCTCTCCAGGAGCGGTGCCGGGACCCCGCGGTGTCCGTGCGGAAACAGTCCCTGCAATCCATCACAGAGCTCCTCCTGGTGAGGGGAAAACGGGAATTCTGATGCACACCAAGATGGGCAGACTGTGGGTTAAAGGGAGGAGGATCCTGACCCATCACTTATTCATTCAGTGAATTGCATTTCATGACTCTGTGCTAATTTTCTTCATTCCCTTTTGACTCGGAAGTCATGACTCATCCTGATACCTGCTTGTGATTTATGGAGAATGCTTCCAACTGTTGGGAGCACTGATTCTTCTGGCTGTTGATTTATGTGTCATGAAGAAAATGTTTATGTTGCTGGCCTTCTCAAGTTACAAAAAAAACCCTGAATCACTTTCAGATGTAATGTGTAGATGATAGCACTGCTATATTTTTCTTTCTTTTCTATTTATTCACAAAGGGCCTGTAACTCAGGCTTGGAGCACAGGGTTTATATTAAGCAAAGCTCTTTTTTTTGTGTGTGTTAAATCATCTGCTGTAGAGCCTTTATTGCAATGCTGTTATAATTCTTTATAGACTTAAAACCAAAGTATTGCAGTACTTTAGCAGAAGCACCAGGTATTTATCATAGATATGCTCAAATATCTTGTGATGTTGAGGAGACCCAAGTTCATCTGTCCCACCTGCTGTCACATTGCAGTGCTGGGGTTCATTAAAATTCAAAGTTAGTAGCAGGAACTGAAGGGCTTTGCTGGTCTAACCCATGCATATAGGATCCTCTAATGCTTTAAAAATGTTTCTAATACGTGTGTTTCTCTCAGTCTCAGTGCAGCAATGTTCTAGTGCAGAAGGCCTGGTTAAATGGAGTGGTGCCTGTTGTGATGGATGCAGAAAGCTCTGTCCAAGATAAGGCCTTGGAGTACCTTGATCAGCTCTTGTTGCAACATATAAAACCTTTCCATAAATTCAGGAGTGATGATGTGGAGCAGGGGCTGGCGTGGGATCTGCTCACCCTCTTGTCTTCAGAATGCCAGGAGCTGAAGTAAGAGCTTTTTTCCTTCACTGTGGGCTCTGATGGCTTTTCTGAAATACCCTTTTGTCCAATGTATGGGTTGCTTTTATTGCATTTACTATATTAACATTCAGGAACAAAATCCAGACTTGTTTAACTTTTAATCCTGCTAGAAGACACAACTTTCCCTTTACAGAAAGAAATTGCCTCTTGACTGGAGGACTAAGATAAGAATATGAGTTTGTGCTCTCATGCCCTGTGTGGCCACAGATTATTAGGTATCACAGTTGACATACTGTTAAAGTGCACGTGCTGTCTGTTGTGCAAGGACAAGAAACTCAATTTTCTGGGGATTTCTTTTAAAATTCCCTGCTTGAAACGATGAGTGGAAGTTGGTGTTACTGCTAGGGATGGAAACTATCACGCTGAGGTGCTTGTGGTGCTCTGCCAGCTCCTGGGACAGAGGAGCTGTTGAGCATGGACAGGCTGGCAGGTGGTGAGGAGGGTTCAGTTTTCCTTTGTGTCAAGTATTTTTCACTTGCTGCTCTTGTTACCTGTGCTCTCTCCCTGGACTTGAGTGTTAGTTGCAGCCTGTTCTGCATGCATTGATAGCACATGAATATTCAACTCAAATGGAGGTGTTCCTCTGACAGAAGTGAGAGAGGATATATAAAGCAAGAACATCACCTTGTATTAATTCTTATGTACAATATGTTACTTGTCTTATGACAAATTGAATTATTCTGCCTCTTGCAGAATGCTGTGGGAAGAAGCAGGAGAAATGGGATGACACACAGTATGACAAGGACACAACATTGATTAAAGACAGCTGTATGTTTATTAGTCAACAGGGCATAATAGCTCAGAAATAGAAAATGAGGTACTGGTGGTGCTGCTGTGCCAATCTGGGGGACTGGCAGTGTTCTAATTTGGGCTATTTTGTAGCAGAGTTTGCAGATTCATGGCACCTTCTTCTTCCTGACCTTAGAGTACCTTCTAGCTCTTCCAACGTGAAGCAAATAATTAGGGCTAAACAAAAAAATTAGCAGGGTATGATGCCTTAACATGACTTTTCTATCCCATTATCCCTGGAAGTGTTCAAGGCCAGGTTGGATGGAGCTCTGAGCCACCAGTGGAAGGTGTCCCTGGCCATGGCAGGGTGTTGGAATGAGATGATCTTCAAGGTCCCTTCCAACCCAGGCCATTCTATTCTGGGTATTAAATAACAACTGCTGCAAAGTCTGTGTTACAAATGGCTAAAATCATATTTTCTTGGTGTGTCATGGTACCACTTGGACCTTCTGTCTTCCTGCCCCAACGTGCTACATCCATGCAAGGATCCCAGGGCTGGAGTGGGTCAGGGTTTTGAACTGGAAGACTAAAAATATGTCGTGAATGTATAAATTCTGAATGTGAATAATGGGAATGCCAAGTGACAGCAGCTTTGTTTTATTGCCCAGCATTTCCTGGACAGGGATGTTGGATTTTAGTGGATTTTACCAACTGTATTGTTCATTCCTCCTTTAATTTACTTTTCTTTCTTCTCTGTAGTGGTTACTTGAACAGAGCTTTCAGCATATGGACCAAGCAGAACAAGTTCACCTCCACCTTCATCCACAGTGTCCTGTCCCACGTGGAAACAGAACGTGCTGTGGCAGCTTGGATGCTGCTTGCTGAGGTGACAGGTTCTTCACCCAGGATGGATTATTCCAAGATCATTGAGTCCTGGGACAGTGTGAGCAGGTTTGTGTGTGTACTTAAAACTCTATTCTGCAGGAAGGAGGTGGGAGTGAAGAGGAGGATCACAGTTCTTTCTTCAGGCAGTGGGTTCTGCAGCTGGGAGGCAAGAAATGGCCTTGAGATTCGTGCAGTAACCAACTCTTTCCTCAAGCTTTTTGAGCTTTCATTGGGTTTGACAGCTCTGCCTTAATAATGCATATCCCAGATGAAAGGACTCTTTGGCTGTGGTTTGTTCCTCAGCTGTTGTTCACCTTGTTTTGGCTGCTCCCCTGTTTTTCAGGCAGCAGAACTGTAGCACTCTGATCATCAGACACATCCTGTGTGCCATCGGGCAAGTGGCAAAGCACCTCCCAAAAAGCACTTGTGAGAGGCTGATTGGTGAGTGGCCCTGAGGGGCTGCAGAGGGGAAGGGAGGCTTCCCACCTCCCCTCCCAGCAGTTATTTCTCCTCTGTGTAAGCACTTGATAAGCTTAGGAAATGCTCATTTTATTGTGTGGTTTCCTTTCCAGACAATATCAAGTGCTGGCTGAAGGAGTTTCAGTGGCCCTTGGAGGTGATGAGCCCTGCTGTGGAGACCCTGCAGAAGCTCTGCCGTGGGTTTGCAGATGTGCCAGAGAAGGCTCAGGTGTGGCTTAAAATACGCCTTTTAAAATAGCTTGTTCCCCACTCAGGGGGGGCTGTGTCTTGGAGGCAGCTTCTGCTTCCAGTTTGTGGGTTGATTAGTTCTAAAAAAGAGGATCTGACTTCATCATCTCGAGCGTGTTCTGCTCAGCTCTGACTTGCTTTGCTGTGCGTGTGCTGGAGAACATCCTGTAGCTAAGGATGGACCTGCAAGAAATCTTCTTTCTTCCAAAGTATCTCCCCACACACCTCTAAATATCTTGCATTTGCCTTCTGTCCAAGTTTACAGAACTCCTAAAGGAGACTTGTTGCTGTGGTTTTATTACAGCAGCTATTTCTCAGTCTTGGTCCAGTCTGAAGCCATAGATTTATACCCTAATCTCTGACTGTTCTATAGCAGAGCTGCTGGACATACATACACATATTTTCTAGATCTCTTTCATGGGACTAAACAGGGAGTTAATAACTTGCACATAACTTTTTTCTGCCCCATTTGTTTTATGCCTTAGCTTTGTTCAGCTCCCACAGTGGGATGTTAGGCCATATTTTGCTGGTAAAACGGAGATCTCAGCCTGAACACAGTTGCAAAGAAGCAAAAACTGATGCAGCTCTCTGTCCCTGATGATTTCTCTTTGTGTATATTTTATATTTCTCTTTGTAGTGGGTTGACCTTGGCTGGACACACCCAGCCTCTTTATCACTCCTCTTCCCTGCTGGAAAAGGGGAGAGGGAATAAGATGGAAAACAACTCATGGGTTGAGAAAAGGCACTTTACTAAAGCAAAAATCAAAGCCTGAGCGCCCAAAAGCAAAGCAAAAAACAATGAGGCTTATTCTTTACTTCCCATGAGCAGCAATCAATGTCCTGCCACATCCTGGGAAGCAGGGCTGCAGCAGTGTGTAATGGTTTTTTAGCAGGCAGCCATTGGAAACAAGGAATGCCCCCCCCTTCCTGCTCCTTTCCTCAGCTTTTGTGTCTGAGCTGACTTCACATGGTCTGGAATATCCCTTTGGTCAGTTTGGGTCACTGGACTGGTCGTGTCCCCTCCCAGGATCTTGTCCCTGATCCAGGAAGGAGGGTTCCAGCACTGATGCTGTGCTCAGCAGCAGCCAAAAATCTGGTGTGTTATCAACACCCTTGTGGCTCCCAATGCAAAGCACAGCACTGTGAGGGCTGCTCTGGGGAAAAGAACTCCAGCTCAGGCAGACCCAGGGCACCCTCCTTGGAGATGTACTGTGTTTTGAACCATCAGTAAGAGGCACTTGTTGTTACTGTGTACAGTGGAATTTTAATGGCTCAGATAAATGACAGTACAAATGTCAGTGGAGGACGAAAGGTTCTTCCCAGAGAGAGTGATCAGACATTGGAATGGGCTGCCCAGGGAGGTGATGGAGTCACCAGCCCTGGAAGTGTTTAGGAACAGACTGGACCTGTCACTCAGTGCCATGGTCTGGGTGACAAGGTGATATTAGGTCAAAGGTTGGACTTGATCTCAGAGGTCTCTTCCAACCTCGCTGATTCTGTAATATGTATTGTTCTTAGGTTACTGCTTTAGATGGTGGGAAAACAGAAATGATGTGTTATACTCATCACAGTCTAGCAGGCAATCAGCTTTTTCCATTTCCCTTCCATCCCTTGGAAGTGAAACATCATATTTTCACTGTCATGGAACTGCACTTTCCAAGCAACATCTAAAAACTCACACAGACACCTCGAAAGTGTTGGGTGTACATGAAACAGTCACCTAAATCCTTCTCGTTTAAGTCTCTGTGATTTCTATAATGAAGTAAACTTAGACCTGTGGATCATTAAAAGCCAAATTTTCCAAGGTGTTTTGACACTTGCACACATCCCTTGATGTGCAGGAAGAATTTTAAAGCTCTAAGGCACCGTCAGTCTGACTTTAATGGGACTTAGATTATTAAAAGCATATAAGGACTTTGATATTAGGGATTCATGTGTGGACAGATATCACTGCTGCCTTTTGTTTAATTAATTAAGTGCTGAATTAATTTTGTTTAATTATGGAACAGGAACTGCTCAACCAGGTGTTTGGAGATTTAGTATCCACCTGTGAGAGCTATATTTCGAATATAGTCCTCAAAGAGGATGGAGCAAAGCAGCTGCAAGAAGATCTCTTGGTAAGTTTGGTTCCCCTTCACAGATTATTCAAAGGATGTAGGTGTACTTGGAAGTGGTGTTCCTGAAAGTTCATGCCAATAACTGGGATAATGGGAATGTGCATGCCTTGTGTGTGTAATGAAATCCTGTATTTATGAGCCTGGGAGCATACAGCAGTTTTACATGTCAGCAGTTACTTTAAGGATGTGATACCCCATGTATTTTTAATAAAATTATATGGTGTTTTTCTTTGCTTTTCCACTCCAACTTCTTAGATGAGCTGTTTGGGAAACAAGTCTGTAAAAGGCTTGGAATGCTTTGAGGAGTATTTCAGTATTATTAGAAGAGTGGGGGGTTAGAGCATATTAAACACACCCACCCAGCATTTCTGTTTCAAAGCCTCACCTTCTGTTCAGCCACTGCCTTCTTGAAAGGACTGAGGGAATTTGAAGTTGTTTTTGGAGAAGTATTGACTCCTGCTGACTTAATTTGCAGCTCAGCCATTGCCTTTTGACTGCAGTGGTGCTTTGTCTCTGCAGGTGAGACACCTCTTCCTCCTGGGGGACGCTGCCCAGCAGTGCCCAGCCAGAGTGGGTGAACACGTCTTCCTTCTGGTTCAGTCCATTCTGGCTTCTGTCAACAAGGACCAATGTGAGGCACTCCCCTTGCTGCCTTCAGCTCTGTTTTTACAGGCCCTTTACCATGTTTTAATTCCTGACCTGTTCTTTTCCAGTGTCTAAAGCTCTGGAGAGTGAGGAAATGCCGGGTTTTCAGCCGCTGTCCCAGTTCAGAGGCTCAGCCATGCCCTCTGTGGTCAGGGCTCATGCCTTCATTACTCTGGGTAAGTGCCACCCTGCACTGGAAATGTGCCTCTTTCTGGTGAAGTTCTGCCCGAAATCCTGGAGAAAAGGAGGCTCAGGAGGGACCTTATCACTGAAACTCCCTGAAAAGAGTTGGGAGCCAGGCAGTGGTTGGGCTCTCCTCCCGGTGCAGGGTGAGAGGAAATGGCTTCAAGTTGTACCAGGGGATGTTCAGGTTGGACATCAGGAAGAATTTCTTCACAGAAATGGTTGCTAAACATTGGAAGGGGCTACCCAGGGAGGTTTGGACTCCCCATCCCTGGAGGTGTCCAAGGAAAGACTGGACATGGCACTCAGTGCTCTGGGCTGGGGGACAAGGTGGTCACAGGTCGGACTGGATGAACTCAGAGGTCTTTTGATAAATAATTCTGTGTCAGTTGTGACAGATATCCACAGTGCTCTGTTTGCATTACCTCACCTCGCAGCTTTTAGCAATGCAAATATCCATGGTAACAAATTGGGCAAGCCATAAAAACCCTGCCAGCTCTGTGACTGCTTCTCCAGGTGGTTAATGCATTAATAGTGATCAATAATTAGCAGTGTCCTTCAGCACTGTGCTGTCCTTGTGCTTGGAGTTGGCTGCTGTCTGGCTGAAGGATCCTCTTGCATGTAAGATGCTCAAGAGAGGAGGAAGAAAACTTGGTGCTTTTGATGTAGTTTAGAGCAGAATGACTGTACATGGTTACTTGTTCTCCCCAGCATGAGTGAGGAGAAGCCTAGTCCATCTGTACCCCTAGGATTATGAGGAATACTGAGTGCAAGTTCTGGTTTTTAATACCACTGTGGTTAGGAACAAGTGTCTTCTGTTGGAGATAGACAGCATTATTCTTTCCTTAACTGCTCTGGAAAGTTTAATAGCTTTGTACAGAGCTTAGAAACAGGGAGAAGCGATGTTAGAACGCAGGCTATTTTATTTTAAGTTGGTTCAATGATGCTCTCAGAGGTGGGTGTCTCCCTGCTATGCCTATGACAGCTGGGGCTGTTCTTTTTAGCTGCTTTGAATAATACCCTGTACACAGAAATAGTTTGCTGTGAAGGAGGGAATTTGGCATAGAGACCCACTCTATAGGTCTAAGGGGAGTTTGGAAGAATTTGAAGTACCTTCTCTTTGAGAGATCGTGCAGATTGCTCATCACGTTTCAGCATGAGTTACTTGTTTATTCCCCTGTTTACTTCCTGATTCCTTTCTTGGCTCCTATTGGACTCGAAGGAGGCAGTATAAGCTGGGCTGGGGCGGTTGGGAAGGAGAATACATTCACAGTCTTGTCGTGTTTCACAGGTAAATTGTGTTTACAGCATGAGGATCTGGCAAAGAAAAGCATTGCGCCTCTGGCTCGGGAGCTGGAGGTGTCCCAGGACGTGGCTGTCAGGAATAACGTTGTCATTGTGTTGTGTGACCTGTGCATCCGTTACACATCCATGGTGGACAGATACATTCCCAACATTTCCTTGTGCCTGAAGGACCCAAGTCCCCTCATCCGTAAGCAGACCCTGATCCTGCTCACCAACCTCCTGAAGGTAAGGAGAGGGTCTGAGCTGTGCTGAATCCTGGCAGCCTGTCCACTGGCTGTATTGCTCCTGCATCTACACTTCATTAAGAATGCTTGAAACTATGTATTTTGTTACTCCTTCTTTTTTCTATGCTAGCTAGGCAGAAATCATATCAATGACACTTAAAGTTGGATAATTAGATTATTTTTAGTCAGTGGTTACCTCTTTTCTCCTCGTGGTTTCTCTGAACTCCCTTCAGCTTCACTCCTCTATGAATGACTATAACAGGCACCACAGCACCTTTTTCTCCTACTTCTCTGCTTATTGTTCTGGAGATGTGAATGTTGAGAGGCTCAAGGTGTTTGCCCTCCCAGTGTTCACATGAAGTCACTCAAGGCAGGTTTGGAGTGCATTTAACTCTGAAAGCAGTGTCTGCCTTTGGGTGGGAGAACAGATTTTTCATGTTTTTACTTTTTGCAGTGGCTAACCTGGTGCTGCTGTGGCATTTATGCTGCTTAAAATGTCCTCCCAAACACCGTTGTTTTGGGGTTTATTTTGTGCACCTCTGGAGGAGGTTTCATAGCTGCTTCCTTTGCCTGATGTACATTGTAGGCTCCATCAGATGCTGTCCTGACTACAGTCTGAAGGTTCACATGAGGTTTTCCTGATGGATAACTTGTTTTCTGCTGATTTCTGGCAGGAGGAGTATGTAAAATGGAAGGACAGTCTCTTCTTCCGTTTTGTCAGTGTCCTGGTGGATCCAATCCCAGACCTCGCCAGGTAAAATCCTCACCTGTGAAATAATGGAGGAGAAGGTCAGAGGTGTGCTCAAAACCAGTCTCAGCCTTGCATCTCCACATGTGAAGAAAAATTCCAGTGAGAGAGCAGATTCATCTCCTCACTTCCTCAGCTATTCAGGTTTTAGGATCCTCTGAGGTAGCGTAGGAGGGGTGAACCTCTATCCAGGTCTTTTGAAGGTCCCAAAGTAGCAAGCTGTATGTCCTTGGCTGTCCTCAAAACATGCTCTGCTTAGACTCCAGGAAAAAAAGGAATTTTTGAAACAAGCCTTTGTGAAATCTTTCTTGTGGTTTTTCTGATAGGCTCTGTCTTGAGTGCTGAGTTTCTTTTAGGGCTAGGATTAAATATCTTCTTTATTTTCTTCTGTGATGTGCCCTGCCTTTTCAGCCTTTTGCCACCAGGAATCATGCACCCTGTCTTTGAGTGAATGCTTCTGAAGTTTCTGTAGGTTTCAAAGTCTCCAGCTGCTCTGTTACCTGAGAAATGAGTGGGGCAGGTTTCTCCAGGGATGGGAGATCATGCAGGGATGAGGGATGCTGAGGGATGCTGGATGCAGAGGAGGCCTGGACACCTTACTGCTTGTTTCTGCCTGGAACAATCAGTCTGAAGATGGATTTTTCCAGGACCATCAACCTACTGTCACTTACTAGTGCACAGTCACATTTTCTTTTCTGTTCAGTGAGTTTTTAATATCTAAAAATGTCTTTCCAGTAGATGGTGACATTGCAGCATCATGTTCCTACAGGAACATGGTGCTGCTTCTTTGGGAGCCTTTTTTCTTTGCATCTGCGTTCAGTGACTGCATCCAGACAAAGCCACATTCTTCAGGTCTGGGGTTGCCTTGCAGGACCTTTGGTGATTAACTTGTTGCTAATTGCTGTGTCTCAGCCACAGTGGAACCTAAGTTATTTAAATAATTGAAGTATTGTGCCTGGATTCAAGTTCGAATTTATTTCTGACTCTGTTTACTTTAATGGCCATAAGAATAAGTAGGATTGTGGCTGCTGGAAATGTCTGTGTTTCTGGATGAAAAAAAGACTGAAAGTCAGTGAACTTGATATCCTTGTTCCAGCCCAGATGGAGCTGGGCAAGAATTAAATGTGGTACTGAGGGAGACTTGGCAGAGGAAAACCATCCTCCTGCCTTGAGAGCCCTGTGCTGTGTTTCACTGGTGGCTTTTAGAAACCACCCCGATGATAAGATCTTCCTTTTCCTCCTTTCCAGTCTTGCAGAGTTCTGCCTGGTGCATCTCTTACTGAAGAGGAACCCAGTCATGTTCTCCCAACACTTCACTGAGTGCATCTTCCACTTCAATAGCTACGAGAAACACAGGAAGTACAACAGGTTCCCCCAAAGTGCACGGTCAGTTGAGCACATTTCTGCCTCATTTTTTCCTAAATTATGGGCTGTCTGGCCATGCAGCTCTCAATGGCAGCAAAGCATTTGTGTCACTTCATCATTACATATGCAACAGGCTGAAAACAGCTGGGGGAAACAGTGTTAAATTGTGTCCTGCCTTCCCCGTGAGGCTTCTGGGAGGAATTCTGCATGTAATTTGTGGGACTGTGTGGTGTCCTAACAGGTTTATGGGTCTTTAAAAGTGGCATGCAAATATTCCTCACTGATTTAAAGTCTTATTATTCCTGTGAGCTGGCATAATGTGACTTTGGGCCCTTGTAAAATGTCTTGCTCTGCCACAGGGCGAAGAATCTTTTCTCTCTGAAGGGGAAAGATAACAGGGAAAAAAGGATGCGAATCTACACCTTCCTGCTGGAGCATTTCACAGATGAGCAGAGGTTCCGCATCACAACCACCATCAGCGACAGCATCCTAGGTAAGGCAGGTCTTTAAAAATCAGGCAAACAAAGAACTGGTGTCTGTAAAAAAAAAAAAAGCCCCTCAGGCACATAATCCAGGTGTGTCATCTTCCTGTCTTCCTAGTCACTGCTGTTTCGGGGGAAAATGCTTCTTATTTCACTGCTTGTTTCTTCCATGGGTGTTCCAGCTTGCTTTGTGGATGAGGTCCTTCCACTGGACATGGAAGCCAATGAGCTGCTCTCAGATACATTTGCAGTCCTCAGCTGCAAAGAAATCAAGCTCTCAACTATGAGATCAAAACCCGAGGAAGACCTTGAGACTGATGAAGACGAAATGACAGTGGCCAGTGCTGCCACACAGGTGGCACAGAAAAAGCTCATCTCGCAGGTAAAGGGCTCTTGGTCTGGTGTGGTGGGAGGGATGGGCACCTGTGGGAGCTCTGTGTCTTGTAAAAACAAAGCATTAAGGGAAAACTTGTGAAGGATGCTTGTCCTTGAGCTGGAATGATGAGAAATGCATCCCTCAAAAGCCACTGAAGCCATGCTAAGCTGAATTTGCTCCCCAGCTCTCTTGTTGGGAAAGCATTTGAGCGTAACAGTGTTTTTTGGTGCATCTTTTGGGCAATTTGCCTTCAGTTTGAGAACTGAGTGACATAGTGATGTGTCTGACAAGACTCCACTTAGGTTAAAAGCTTCTGTGCATGAGTAAGAGCAGCCTTAATTACAGTAATTCCCTTGCTGTGGAGGGATAACTCCTCTCACTTAGGCCATTCATCTAACCAGAGTGGCTTCTCCTTTATTGCATCGTGTAACTGTTCATGCCTTGTTGAAAAAAAAAAAAAAAAGGTTCAAAAGAAGAAGCTCATAGAAAACATCATCCCACTAATCATACCACTGAAGTCTTTGATGGAGCAGAAGAGGATGCCAGCTCTTAAGGACCTGATGATCTACCTACGGGTAAGGGGAAGTGTTTTCCTGCTGTCTTGGGGGTTTTAATCCTCTCTCGAGTTGATGTGTTGGATGTGCAACCAGTAACAGAACAAGCAGCCTTCTTAGAGGGAAATTTAGCAGACAGATGATGCTGTGACACTGCCACTGTGTTAAATAATGTAGGAGGTGAAGGGATTTTAGATAAGGATCTTGGTTGTGTTACGTGTGAGCCTCCTCTGTGGAACGTGGGTAGAAAGCCTGAATGCTGGAAAAGCTTTTTTATGTTCTGAAGTGCAAACTGGAGTTGAAACTCTTAGTCTGTTAAAAACACCTCTGCTCCACCAACTGGTATTTCCTCTTGTGCTTGAGCAGCTGTGATCTGAATGGGGATGGGAGGGATTTCTGGAAGGGTTTAAACATTCCTCGTTGCTCCAGGAAACGATGCAAGATTACCGCAACGAAATCAAAGACTTCTTCGCCGCGGACAAGCGGCTGGCGGCCGAGGTGGAGTATGATATCAGGAAATATGAAGAGCAGCTGGCCAGGGAGGAGGAGTCAGACCACGAGCAGGTCCCGGCAGCACAGGCAGAGGTTGTTGGTGCCGTTAACTCCGTACAGGTGTGGTCTCTCTTGCTAAAATTAGTGTGCTCATAACGCCCAAACTCTGTCTCTGGACCCTTTTCCATCACTTAGGAGAGCATTCCATAACCATTCTGCTCTATCTCTTCACATTTCCTGGCAGAAGCTTTGGTTTCAGAGTCACTGATACACTCAGAGCATCGTGTGTTAGGCAAAGAGGAGCAGCAAATGATTAATGTAGAAAGAATTTAAAGAGAAAATGAAGTTTAATTTGGCACTAGCTGTGCTTAATTATGCTCTGTTCCCACAGTGATAGACTGGCCAGAGAGTTCACTTTGACTTTAGGGGTCTACAGAGTGGAAATTCACACCTGTCCTCATCATGCAGGTGCTCTTTTAAAGTCAGTGTAAAGAAACAAGTATGTGCTTGAGTCAATTGTCCTGAACTATTTTAGAAACCTACCTTAAGATGAGGTGACTTCTAGCCTGGAAGTACATTTCTCTGCAGACTTTAGAAGAGCACCTATATATAGGCCTCTAAACTAGGACATGTGTGTCCCAGCAAAACTTTCTTTTCACTTCTTGCTAAAGTTTTGGCCAATAAATTCATCCTCCCTTGCACCCCTTTACATCTGCCACACAAAGGGCAGTTCTTTATCACACAGCATGTAGGTCTAAGTGCCCTGTAGGGCTTTCTGCTCTTGTATCCACTGATATATGATCTCTTCTCCTGTTTTGCACAGCCATCTCCATCTGTGGGGAGAGCTGCATCCCTTGGTGGGCAGAATAATAATGCTCAGCCTCCTGGATCAACCCCTTCCTCTGTGCCGTCTGGGCTGGCTCCAGCTCGTGCTGCTGCTCCGAAGGAGCAGTTACTGGGTCGCAGGTATGGCTTTCTCTTTGTTACATGTTGTGATGCTCTGCAGGGCTGTTGCTTTCCTGGTGCACTCCTGAGTGGTCTGAAGGTCACCAGTTACAGTGGGTTGGCCCTGGCTGGATGCCAGGTACCCACTAAAGCCACTCTCTCCCTCCCCTCGGCAACTGGGCACAGGAGAGGGAAAAAACCAGCAAAGGATTCGTGAGTTAAGAGCTGGGAGAGGTCAGTGACTGATCACCATCACAGGCAAAACAGACTCAAAGTGGGGATATTAATTGAATTTATTACTAAGAGGATCAGAGCAAAAGAGTGAGAAGTGAAATAACCTTAAAAACACCTTCTCCCCACCCCTCCTTCCTTCCACGTTCTCCCTCCTCCCCCCCCAGCAGTGCAGGGAGATGGGAATGGGGCTTACAGTCAGTTGTTGTTTCTGCTGCTGTCAGGGAGAGGGGGTGGAGTCCTTCCCCTGCTCCCCTGGGGTCCCTGCCATGGGAAACAATCCTTCCTGAACTTCTCCAGCGTGAGTCCATCCCACAGGCAGCAGTTCTTCACAGACTGCTGCAACGTGGGCCACTTTTCCCCGGGGTTCAGCCCTTCAGGCTCAGGCTGCTCCACTGTGGGCCCCCACAGGGCCACAAGTCCTTCCAGGGAAAAACCAGCGTGGGCTCCTCTCCACATGGGCTGCAGGACCCTGCTCATCATGGGCCTCCCATGGGGTCGTTGCCTGCNTCCCCTGGGGTCCCTGCCATGGGAAACAATCCTTCCTGAACTTCTCCAGCGTGAGTCCATCCCACAGGCAGCAGTTCTTCACAGACTGCTGCAACGTGGGCCACTTTTCCCCGGGGTTCAGCCCTTCAGGCTCAGGCTGCTCCACTGTGGGCCCCCACAGGGCCACAAGTCCTTCCAGGGAAAAACCAGCGTGGGCTCCTCTCCACATGGGCTGCAGGACCCTGCTCATCATGGGCCTCCCATGGGGTCGTTGCCTGCTTCAGGCACCCACCTGCTCTGGTGTGGGCTCCTCCAGGGGCTGCAGGGGGGTCTCTGCATCCCGATGCTGCTCCAGGGTCTTCAGGGGCACAGCTGCTCCATCATGGGCTGCACCACAGGCTGCAGGGGCCTGGAGTACCTCCTCTCCCCCTCCCTCTGCACTGGCCTTGGTGCCTACATCGTTGTTCCCATGTTCCCACTCCGCTTTTCCCTGGCTGGAATCTTCACTGCGCAACAACTTTCTGTTCTTAAGCATGTTATCCTGGAGGTGTCAGTGTCATTCCTGATTGGCTTGGCCTTGGCCAGCAGCAGGAAGCCTGTCCTGGAGCTTCTAGCAGCTTCTAACAGAAGCTGTGGCCCCCCCACCTCCCCTGCCAAAACCTGGCCCACAGAAACCCACTGCAACATCAGTGTTGCAGCACAATCTTCTCCTTTACATTCAGTGTTTAAGACGATGAGGGATCGGGAGGGCACAGGTCTCTCCATTACAGGCATCTCATCTGAGCTTGCAGAAGGAAATCCCTGTCTTCTGTCCTGGCTTTTGTCCTTAGGGCACCATCCCTGAGCACACTGGCCATCCTGGGCTCTGCCAGGAAGGCCGCAGAAGAGATGAGCAAGCAATTCCGCAGGAGTGTTGGGAGGAGTTTACCAGCTGCATCAAGCACAGCAGGCAGCAAGCAGGGTAGGAACATTGCTGCAAACTGCACTGGATCCAGTTTTACACAGTTCTAGTTAGGCCCTTGAGTCTTGAATGTGTTTCTGTTCTTAATTATTTCCTTGTTGTTTTTAGTGTCCTTTCAAAACCTGAACCGCCAGTCCTCTGCAGACAGCGTGGCCATGGCAGGCCGTGCCATCAGCACCCCAGAGCGTGAGTATAACCCAGGGAGCCCTTCCCAAACTGGGCTGAGCACTCCTCCTCTGAGAGAGGTATCAGTGCAGAGCTCCCCTGAAGGGCTGAGAAAACCAGTCGTTGGTAGCTGTAGATTGTTTATTTATCTAAGGGGTTGTACTAAAGAAGAACCACTCTGAAACGGAGTGGTTTGAGCTGACTGATGTCCGTGGGAAGCTCCACATGACCTGGGTGTGTGACAGGTCAGCTCTCATTAGGCTTTGGGGGTTACTGTGGGAAGGGTCTGGCATTCCCAGACAGAGCTGTCTGAGCTGTCTCTGCCTGTGTCTGCATCCCCCTGCCCTGCACACACACAGCAGAGCAGACATGGAGCCAGTAAGGCAGTCTGGGAATACCTGGCAGCCGTGAGCGGGCAGGAGCGAACCAGTGGTGTGCATCCACAGGAAAATCTGATCCTGCTCTTCCCTCTGTGCTCAGAGTTTGTGTCTGCCCCAATGTTTCTCTTTGCCTGAGCAACAAGCAACAAACTTAGTGCAAAAAAAAGAAAAAAATCAGGGATGTGTTTTTTAGAGAGCAGAATTCTTCAAGCACCACGTCTCTGGAAGCCTGCACGGCTGTTTCTCTTAAGCACCATATGGTGAAAAAAAGAGGAAAAATGTTAATCTGCAGTGGTACTAGGGCTGAATTCCTACTTTGCTTGGAGGCAGCATGTGTCCTTCAGCAGGGAGACAAACTGTACAGAGCAGGATCATCACTTCAGTTGGCGTGTGTTGAGCCATCTGTATGGTGGCTCTGGGTCTCACAGGCTGAGAGACAATCAGAATAAAACACGTTCATTACTCTGGTAGATCGTTCTAAAAGTATTGGAGATGCAGTTCTTTGTAAACACTTTTGTACTTGAGAAGTTGGGAGCAGCTGTCCCTCCTCTTTGCCTTAATCAGCTGTTCTGGCTGTCTCTCTCTTCCCTTCTGTCTTTGGGACTCAGCTCCTGTTTGTTACTTTGAGAATGGCTTAAGTGGGTCTGGGTGAGGGGGGGTTGTACATAAACAAACGTGTTGTGAAGATACCACCTTCCCACACTGCATGGGAAGCCCTACTTGATACTTCTTTGCCCCCCCTTTCTTTGCTCCCCCTTTCTCTGCCCCCATAAACGTTTCATTAGCAAGGTAAATTGGTCAGGCACACACTGCACAAAGTCAGGACACTGACACAGGCCATTCCTGAGAGATGCAGAGAAGAGCTAAGGCAGATGGATCAAGTTGGATTTCCACTCTAAGCTTCAGTGATTCCCTTCCAGGACAGTGCAGGAGTTAAAGAGCAAACCCAGTTAAAGCTGTAAAGAGAAGTCCTTTTAGCTGAGTTTTCAATTCCTGCCCTATGAAACACTTCCTACCTTAATTCCTTGTGAAAGGTTCTGGGAAACATGAGCATAAAACAGAGCATTGAGTTAAGTAAAATCTGAATATTGTGACATCTCTCTTGAGATAAATGACAGGAAAGAGACAGCTGACAACTAGAGTCTATTCAGGCAAGCTAAATTCTACCCAGCTCCCTTGTCAAGTGATTCCTCTTGTCTGGCTGCAGGCAGCTCCTCATGGAACATGCTCAGGTCCTTTGGCTGTTTACAGGGGCCCCAGATTCTGCCTTGACCAGGCAGAGCAACTGGTCTGGGTCAAACATGTTGCTGTGAAAGATGGCAAAGCTTCAGTGGGACGTGTGGCTCTCCCTCCAGGGCAGGAGAAGGAGGCACAACATCCCATATTTAAGGAATTTCCTCCACCCAGGAAAGCTGGAATGTGAGGCTGATGTGCACAGTGGGCCATCAGACTCAGCACAGAGGCTGAATGGGAGACACTGAGGTCTGGTGGGCTGAAAATAGATATCTAGATGTCTGTGTGTGTGTTTGCAATGAACTGGATTTACTTACTCTGTGACACTTAAGTATTCCACAGCAGCATGCCTTGCCCTCTGGCTGTGTCACAAGCTGACTGTTAATATGTTCTTGCCTTTTTTTTTTTTCTTTTTTCCAGAGACCATTCATGACTTGAGTTTTGGTGCTGGGGTCAGTTGCATCAGCTTGATGCACACACCCCGTTCAGCTCCAGGCAAGTCATTGCTGGGATCCCTCTGGGGAGGGGGAGGAAGGGGGGGACCAAACCCCAAATGATCCAATCTGAGGCATTTTTCTTAAAATAAGAAAATGTGTGTGTTCTTTGCAGAGAACAAAGAGGATGAGGATAAGCCAAGTGATATTATCTGTTTGCCATCGCCGGAGGAACTGTAAGTTCAGCACAGAAATTGCCGGGACAAAGGCCGGTCGTGTGCTTGGAAATAAACAGTGGTTCTGCTTCCTCCTTCCAGCCCAGCCCCTCCTCGGCAGTGGAACCTGGAATCCCCAGCCAGGAGAAGGAGCAGCCAGCAAGTGCCCCTGCGCCGGACCCAGCGCAAAACCGCCCGGAAACCCAAAACATGAGCCTTTCCCTGGGCTCGTGCACAGGATCACCACGGTGCCTGAAACCTCCCCCCTCTGCAATTATGAATTGGGAACACATGTCCTTCCTTATCTGTCTGTTCTTAGCTGGCTTTGCCACAGCACTGCCCAGAATATGGGCAGACAAAGCCTGCATTAGCACCTGTATGGATTATAAGCTGCTGCTCCTGACAGAGCTCACTGTGGAGGGCTGGGAAGCTGCAGCATAAAGGGAGGTTTGCCCTTCACTCTCAGGATGTCTAATTTGTCCACTTGAAAAAGTGAGGGTACAATGTTGCCACAATAAATGTATTTATCACAGCTTGCAGGGCAGTGAGTGGCTGGGCTTATTCACCCGATCCCTCCTGGTCCCTCTTGGTTATATAATAATAGTTCCTTTAATTTGCTGAAAAGGTAAAACAGCTTGTCACTGCCACACCCCTAAATCTGGTAATTGCACGCTACATCACCTCTTATTTGTTGCGCAAACTCTTGTGTGTATGAACAGCCTTAATGTTCTTTTTACACGGAATATTTCCATTCCTGAGCTATGTTATTTCCAACTATTAGCATTTGATGAAAATAAATGGTTACAGAATTAATTCCGCCCACGCCGTCTCCCCTCTTGTTGAGCTGACAGAGAAATGATTTATTTTTTTTTTTCCCTATAGATTTCTACTGCCTCTTTTAAGTCTCTTCTACCACATCATTGGTACCTTGGGCCCTCAGTTCAATTAATAATGTTGGACCCAGCAGCTTTTAAATAGAGACTCTGGTTTAGCTGCAAGCAGGATGTGACTCAAATCACGGTGGGTAAGTCAGAGCTGTGTGCCCTGGGCAGGTGACTTGTAACTGTGCTGTGGAAATGCTGGAATCTGAGCATTCCCGAGTCTCCCTGATGCCACGTGAACCTCCCTGAAGTTTTTCTGTGGTTACCTTCTATTACAGAGCCCTGGGTTTCATTGGAACTTCTGACTAGGATCTGTTTTATTCACGCTGGTTTGTGTTACTCAGGCTTTGCTGCAGGAGTGGAAGCAGAGACACTTCCCTCCTGCCCTGGAATCCCATCATTTGCCCTCACTTTCCCTACTCTGTTTTGGAGATCAGAGAAACCTTCCAGTGAACTCAAACTTTACTCCCAAAATCAAAGTCAAAACCTGGAAATAGACAATGTATGGAATGGCCCTGGCTTAGGTGATGGTACATTATGGCCACATCCATTTATTCCATACCTTTTCTCCTGCCTTAAATTATCATTTAACCACTCTGAATGGTAAATTGGGATGGTTTATGTCCTGCTTTGTGCTTCTGTTCTTTTTATTCTATCCTCAAGCAGTATTTGAGATGTGCCCTGTGTGCCTTAATGAGTCTTCTTGAGGGAAGAACCAGGAATACACAACTGTCCAAGAAAAAACTGATTAACAGCAACATACCTTGGACTTTGTCACCTTCATCCCAGTACCAGTAAGTGTGTGCTCTGACAGAAGAGACTTATTTCCCTGAATTGGAAACAGAAACCTCCCATAACCTGCCTGTTTAAAAAACACATCCAAACCCAAACAAAAACCCCTACAAGAATGCATTTATGTAAAACATTCTTGGCAAAGTTAAAAGTAATACATTAGTACAAACCTGAATATTATTCACAACGATACAATGAATTCCATCCATCAGCTCCCACGAGCTGTATGGGGAGGGGGGATCACCTCCCCTTCTCTCGTTAGAGATGCCACTGTGCATTTTAGAACTGAAAATAATGAAGTTTTGACTCTTAGGTTTGCTGGTTTTTCACAGGAAGGCTGCTTGGTGAGGCTGTGGATTGTGCTCCCAGAGTGCCCAGAGCTCCCCTGATTCATCCCTTTCCTCTCTCTCCCTTATTACAAGTATCCTTGCAGTAGCATAGAGAAGGAGCAGTGGATATCCAGAGGGTGCCAAGGAATGTCAGAATGATTAGAGGCAGCAATCAGGACGGGGTGGCTTGGCTGAAGAGCTTGTCTTAAGAAGGTAACCAGAGTATAGTTGCAAAAGAGCAGTGGTAATGTCTGAATTACACAGAGAACATCTGGTTCTTGCTGCCCCATCCCTATTTTTACTTCCATCAGCAGAAGGACGAGTGGAAATGCTTTGTTTAGGCAAAACAAATGCAGCAATGGCATGTCCAGCGAGGGCCTTAGGAAACAAAGCAGAGTAATGCAGAACACTAAAAAATAACACTGACAGTCCAAATCGTCAAGTATCCAAAATACTGTATACAGGAAAAGTTAAGACAACTCAATTTATATTGGAAATACAAGAACACTAAATTATGCTACATTAAAAAACTTCTTAAAACCACAGCACAGTTCTAGTGTTGCATCCACATCTTGTATCACCCAGTGCTGTTCAACGCTACCAACGTGGATGTTTTCATGTGTTTCCAGCTATTCTCAAGCCAAGAGAACCAAATTCATTTTTTTTTTCTTTTACCACCTAGAGAAAAGTTTCAACTGACACTATGAAAGTGCTTTTGTGTTGAGCTTTTGCTTTCCCAACTCCACGCAGTTTAAACCTGTCGGGTTGCTGTAGCTGTCACCCTGTGTTAGTGCTTTGGGGAACTTGCAGAGGGGCAGCAAACATTGAAGTCACTCTCACCTCATTGGAACTGAATCCAAAAGCCATCCCTGGATATTTCTTGCAACGACAAAAACAAAGTGTTGGTCACTGGCAAGAGAAGCTTTCTATATATAAAAAAAAAAAAAGTTGATAGCTCCTGCCATAAATTTACAAAAACTATCCCTGAGTGACTCTGTTCTGTGTCTGGTAAGACCTCTTGTGACAAGGAAATGGCTGAAGCTGGTTTAAGAGGAAAGAGATGCTGTTCCACCTGCAGCTTTTTAATACAGTTTGCACTAATACTGATATGCTCTGACAGTGCCATATTAGAGCAACATTTGAGCTCCTCTCTGTAGCTTCAACAGTAAAAAAATAGCTCCGTTACTTAAACACTGCTGGCATCACGTATTTACACTTTAAATAGAAATGTTACCTTTTTCTGAAGTAATCAAAATAGATCTTTGCAAAAAATTTGGAAGGTGGGGTTTTACAAAAGAAACAGAGAAGGTAAAAAAAGCTGGAAGATATCTCAGTACCTTTTATGGCAATCTCAGCCCAGGAAAAGTATTTGGCTTTAATTTTCCTGAAAGGGATGTCTTAGCACTCGTTCTCTGCCTCCCCTCTAAGCCTCTTTCAGCATGGAAAGACTCAGGAGGCAAGTCTGCTTTGTGCAGATTAGATGGAGGGGTTACCTGCGTGCAATGAGTTCTCTACGAAGCAGGGAACAGAAGCAATCCTGGCCTGGTGGGTCATCATGTTAAATAACAAGAATTAAGTTTACACAAGGGCTGAGAACATTAGTGGTGTTGGCTGTTCAGAGACTCCCCCTCTGCACCTGAGCATCAGAGTCAAGCCCAGGACAATCACTAAAGTGTAGAAGTCACGAGCCAGGCCTGGGCAATGAGCTGCTGGGAGGAAAAACCCCCCTTGCATGGATAAATCTAGCTCTTTGAAGTCCATCTACTGCTGCATCAGCACCTTTTTTTGTCTGCTAGTAACATGTACTAGCAATGTCTACTACACGTTTACCCAATGCTGTTTTCCCCTGGGTGGTTTGCACATTGTGGCCGTGTCCCTGCAGCACAAAGAGAAGGCAATTCCACAAACTTCCACAGCCCAGTCTCCTGGGAAGTATTAAAATGCTTCCTTAGTCCAAGGACAGGTTTAGGTGATCCTGCTGGTATCTCCGGGGAGACGCGAGTTGGGCAGTGAGGAGTTACTTTAAACTTTGGCAAAGAAAAGAAAGATATACAGATAGCTAGCTATCGAGTTCTTGTGTGTTCCAAACTCTTCCAAGCGCACTTAATTAATCTTTTGCTCTTGCTTTGAGTTCCTGGAGGAGGTATTTTCACACTTGCTTTTGCTGGTTTTGCAGTATTCTTTTGGTGTCCTATATGACGAAGGAAGACTTGTGTCTGAAGTCACCCTGCAATGAAACAGGGATGGAGGAAGGATTTAGGAGCTTTCCAGGCAACTTGGCATTCCTGCTGCCCCCCAAATGTAGATCCAAAGTGTTTAAATAAGAGTATTTTTAGGGAGCCCCATCTTCCAGCTGGGAAGGAGAGGGAAGCACCAGTTGTACTGGTGAGGTGCTGCCTCCTCCTCCTTCTCCTCCTGTCCTCACACACCAAGGCATGGCAGGGGACTTTCCCATTCCCTCACCAGTCTCTCTGCTAATGGGAGAGGCTATTTCTGGTCTTAAGCTTTAGTGATCTACTCAAATCCCAAAATACAAATTCTCTTGTAAAAGCATCATGCCCTGCCCACTTAATCCAATGAAACTCATCCCGAGGGGGTCAGGCCACGAGATAACTCAGAGCAGAGCTGCCTCTGACAGCATCAGTCACTTCAGGCAACTTAAACTGTTCATAATTTCCAAGGAAATGACTCAGCCTTCACCCTTCTGTTTTCCCTGTGTTCTCCAGCCTTGTTTCAGAGTGGAGCCCACTCTAAGAAAGTCTGTGGGCCCTAAAAAAGCGGGTTGTCCTCTGCCCACCCTCCTCCTCTCCTCAACAGAGAGAGATGTTAAATGCAAATCATTTGTTACCTCATCATCTGTCCGGATATAGTTAACGCCATCAGGTTTTGCTGGAGTCTTGTAGCTGAAATAAAGGGGGGAAAAAATCTCATTTCTGGGACAGGAAGACTGCAGGATTTTGGAGGGGAGGTGCTGAGAAAGATGGAAATGAGGAGGAGCAGCTGAATGAAAAGCAAGCAGAGAGAAACCCAGTTTGTTCCTCAAATGAGAGGTCTGTGTTTATTCCATTATTTGCAATGACTGGGATATTTTTCTACTTCCCCCTCAGCACAGGGTAAAAAGATTGCTGCCTGTTTCCACAGGACTCTGCAAAGAGATTAACTGGGCTTCTCTGGGCTCTCCTGCTCTGGTCCCTGTCACTACCTTTCTGTGCCTCCTGCACTGTTTCCCGTGGCAATTATAAAGTTCATTTTAATCCTTCACTGCCAGATGCCTTCAGCATTTTTCTTAGTTATAAGGAAGCACCACTTGTTTGCAATCCCACAGGAATTCAGGATTTATATACGACTGTCAGGTCTGGTGGATGCCAACCCTCAGCTGCATTTAAATAGGGTATTTGGAGCTCTCTCTGAAAAACAAACCAAACCAGAGAGAAAAAAAAAATACAGGGCTTGTACTGAAAAGCAACATTTAGCACAGAACAAATCTATCTGGTGAGAATCTTGGGTTTACATATATTATCTCTTCCACAGACTCTGTAAGGACATGGAGGCTTGTCTCTGATGCTACTGCTGTTGTTTTTAACATTTTAATGTGGGCTATAAAATGGCTGTTTCTCATCCCAAATTTAGGTTCTCACAACTAGTGAGATTTCCTGTGGAGAGCCTCCTCTGCTGCATACATTCCCTGTGCACGTCCTGATGCTTCCAACTAATTGTGCAGCGAGCTCTGATCATCAAACTGAAGACCTCGTTATGCCAGCAGCACATGATCTATTGGAAAAACACCTGTAGGCTTTTAATCGTGCTGGTCCTCCCCTTCCCATGCAAATTATGAGGCTATTAGAGCACAGCTTTCATCCTCTGGATGGTCTTGGCAGCAAGAACAAGAGGAGCCACACCAAAATTCCCCCCTAAGTGAATAGTATCCATTCCTGGAAGCATTCAAAGGGCAGGTTGGATGGAGCTCTGGGCAACCTGGTCTAGTGGAAGGTGTCCCTGTCCATGACAGGGTGTTGGAACTAGATGATTTTTAAGATCCTTTCCAACCCAAACTATTCTGTGATGATTCTGTAAGATAAACCTGGATGGTGCAGCTTTTACAGCAGGGAATTAGATGCCTTAAGAACTGGGTTGGCCTGTAGGCTTTGGCAGGGAATTGGGAAGAAATATATCCAAGTCAGGCATTAAAATTCCAATTTTTGGTGCCCTTTAGCCTCCTCCATGCTGGCTGTGGGTGCAGGGACTTGTCCAAGAGCACCTGGGATCCCATCTTACCTCTCCCCGGTCTCTTTGCCGTTGGCAAAGTATCCCCTCCTGTAGGCACAGCAGATCCCAAAGGTGATGAGCACCAAAACTGCCAGGACCACCAGGACTCCCCCGATTATCCCACCGATATTGAGGTCATCTGGCAAAGAGAGAAGCCACCATCCAGTATTTCTTTAAGGCAGCAGTGACATTCTAGCTTTACATACACCAAATGACATCTCTCAAATGTTTTATGCAAACCCCAATAATTCCTAGTGGGTCCCTGGTTTCAAGACTAAATCTGTTCACAACCTGAACAGTGTCTTAATGTTTCCCTGAGTTATGAGATTATTTTTCTTCATCCTATGTTTGGGGCTATGAGACAGCAGGAAAGACTTAATGGCCTGTGATGCCACCCTTCATTCCTTGTGGTGATGGCAATTTGTTTATGGTGATGTATCAACCAGCATGGATGAAAACTGTATGTAGAGCTACTCACAGACTTCCATCTCCTGCTCCTCACACTTGGCAAAGCCAGCATCATTTGTTGCTATGCAGAAGTAACGTCCTGTGTCACCTTTGTGCACTGCATGGAAAACCTGATGAGGAGAAAAGGAAAAAGGGAAGGGAGCAGGACATGAGAAACAAGGCACTGTGGGGGCATAAAAATGTATCTAAAAATGCATCTCTTCTAGGCTTCATGGTGAGACAACTTCCCTCTTTCTAAGTGGCATCAGCAGTGATCAAAATCAAAGTACTAGGATGCCCTTCCATCAATCTTCCCTTTCCCAACTCACCCAGATCCTAGACCACCTCACCTTCTTCAAATTATTCCTTCCTTCAAACCAGGCAATGTTTGTTTGTTTTTTTTTAATCATCAACCTTAAAAACAACTTATCCAACAAAACAAGTCTTGCTGACATCTGTCAGGGCATTACCAGAGTGCCTGTGGCGGGGTTCAGGGTGTAGGAGGAGTTGTGGGGTTTCACTTTCGTGTCGGGTGACAAAGGTTCACTGTTGCGGTACCAGCTGTAAGTGGACTTTGGGAAACCTTCATTCTCGTGGCAGTGAAGAAAGGCTGACTTGCCAACAGGTACAGCTTTAGGCACAGTGCATCTGGGAGTCATGGGTTTCACTGTGGGACGACACAAAGCAGGTGAACGGCACTGCTGAGCAGAACTAAGGAACTTCTGACCTACCTTCTACAACCGTGCTAAGAAAGCGTCAAAACTTCCTGTTATTTCCAGTTTGGACACTGGGGAGACCCGCAGCCCCTTGTGGTACCTCTTGCAGAGGTGTCTGGGTTTGGTGCAGTACCTTGGACTGTGAGCTGGATGTTTATCTCGTCGATGGTTTTGGTGTCGGAGGGCGCTGCCACCTCGCAGCGGTACGTGGCAGTGTCCATGCGGGTGGTGTTCTTGATCACCAGGGATGTCCGGCTCAGGATCTCTGCCCGGGTCACAAAGTCTCCTGATACAGAGGAAAGAGAGAGGAAAAAACCAGGGTAGTCACACAGGCTCATTTTGGGCATATAAATTAAGAGTTGATCTCTGACTCTGGGTTCAAGGGAACCACCTAAAAGGAACTTGATGCTTGAAAGGCCACAAAGGAAAGCAGTGCTGCCAGCCATGGAAAAGGATGAACTGGAAAGCACTACTGAAAATCTCACAAAGAGTGGCAAAATCCAACATTCAAGACAGCCTCAGGCCTTGTCTCCTTTAGAGGATTCATTTGGATGTGGCTGCTGGTCCCATCTAAAGTGCTGGAGTAATTCCAGATGGAGTCAGGCCCTACTGGCATTGGAGTTTTCCTATAAAGCCAAGGAGCTGGCTTCTAACCTGGTGCTCCCAGGATGCTGCAGAGCCCTGTGCTGCCTCAGGCACTGACAGCTCAACACACTCATACCTTCTGAAGTGCAGGTGGAGCCCTTGGATGTCACATGGAAAGACAGGAGGGGTCAGTGCCTGGTCCTGAGAGCTCAGACACCCAGTGACCACGCAGGGCCCAGCAGGCTCTGCACAGGGGGAGATGCAGCATTTGCTTTCCTACCCAAGGAGTATCTTTTACCTTCTCCAGCTCTCTGTGGTTCCCTACTGTGACCTGTCAATAATGAGGGCAGGGAGGAAAGAACATCCTGCACTTTGACTGCTGGACTCTGTTCCAGAAGAAAGCAGCAAGACAGCCAGAGCTCCTGCCTTTCACAGCCTTGTTTGTTCTCCATTGTACTGCTTCTGAGGCTGTTTTGGAAATCTAAGAGCAAAGAATCTTCATACCCTGCATTTTGTTGCCAAAAAACACGTAAGAGGTTTCTCCATCTCGGATTTTCTTCCACTCGATCCTGGGATCTGGCGTTACAGTGGATTTAATGATGCAGGACAGCTCAACACCTACCAGGAGAAATAATGGGAATACAGATTAATAGGAAGCAGCTGTATTTTTGCTCTGCTTTCAGCAGCCTCACTCCGTGTTTTATTAGGGAGATGCTGCCCACAAAGCAGAGCCTTCCCTTTCATCCGACAAACAGAAACACTGCTGGGTTCCAGGAGCTATTGGGGAAGATGGATTTTGGCCAGCAAAAATAATAGTCAAGCAGCTATCAACTGTGGAGAGGAATGAACACACTGTTCTCTGCAGGCTGTGACTTATGGCAAACAAGCCCTGATGACAGGGTGAGCCCACAGCACTGTCCTGCTGCTGCTCTGAGCTGCAACGTGACTCAGGGAGGCACAATCTCCCTGGGCAGTGTCTGGTGATGGACTGAGACCATGATTCCTGGGGATAAATCCAAAAAACACCCTCCCCTTTGAAGCTGGCGTCTCACCTGTACAGAACAGGGCATGAGAGGTGGCTTCCCAGTATCCCAGTGCAGGTTTAAGAGGACCAAGATAAAACATGAATCTCCCGACCCCCTCTTCAGAATATTAATTGCAAGGCAACTGCTTTTCCTTCTTTTGGGATCCAGTTCAACAAAGCACTTAGGCAGACACTTTGCAATGCCAATGGCTTGCAGGGGGCCTCAATCAACCATTTTAACCAGGGTGAAATAAAGACATGTTCTTAGGCACTTCTCTGAATCCCAGGCTCTCGTGGTCCTGCCTCCCACAAGAAACCAGATACCAATAAGAATTCTCCTCAATTGTTTGGCCTGATGCAAATCCCCAGGCAGCACAGCCACTCACTCTGGAATTCCTGCACCACGGGCTTGGTGTTGCTGGATGTCAGCTCCACAGCCAAGAGTCTGCAGCCTGGAAAAACAAACAGAAGGTAATAAGAAATAGGACAGCTCATAAGTCACCCAGCTAGAAACATTCTGCCTGCTGAGAAATCATCTCTGAGGACTGGCTTCCCCAGATAAAACCTTTTCCTGGCTACTAACGCTGCTCCAGCAGGACTAAGTTTATTTAGGAGTTGTGGTGTAAATACAGGAAAATATAATTGTTAGAAGTAGCAATTAAAGAGGAGGATTAACATAATGGCACAAAAGCAGTGCCAGCATGAGCCATTTCCTTGTGCCTTGTGCTTATTTAGGTGGTAAAAGAACTCTGATAATACAGGAGTGAAAGTCTTTATTTTGCAAATGAATTTGATGGTCAGGAAAAGGGAGGAAGCAGAGCAACCTCCAGAGATGTGGTCAGTGCCTGGAAATGAAAAGTGCCAGGCCTGGCCCATAACAACACATGCTGATTACATCTGAAGGGTTTTAGGTGTGCTAATGTAAAATGTGAGGTAGTAAATCATGAAAGGGGAAAGCAGGAGTTCAGCTCTCTGTGTAGAGCCCCAGCCAGACCCACACAGGGGCAAAAGCTCAGCCCTGAAACACTGTGAGACACCCTTGTACCACCAGCTTGGAGCCCCAGTGGTGATACCCCAAAGACCACCAGGGAGAGCTGAAGTCTGGCAAGGTTTAGAAGCTGCCTTTGTGTACAAAAATCGCTGTTACTCACACAAAAGCCACTGGCTGATGCAAACTAATAGTTGGCCCAGCCAAAACTGCTCTTAGCAGGACCTCTGCACCCTTCCCCCTTCTGCACTGGAGACAGCCATGCAGCATTTGGGATTAATCCAATACTGAGCTGACAGTGCTCTGGACTGTGGCCTGGACTTCAATATAGATATTTGGGAGAAGTCTCTGTTCATCATAGATGCATAGAATTGTTTGGGTGGGAAAGACCTTAAAGCCCATCTCATTCCACCCCCTGCCATGGGCAGGGACACCTTCCAGGAGCCCAGATTGCTCCAAGCCCTGTCCAACCTGGGCTTGGACACTTCCAGGGATGGGGCAGCCACAGCTGCTCTGGGCAACCTGTGCCAGGGCCTCCCCACCCTCACAAGGGAGAATTTTTTCCCAACATCCCATCTAAACCTGTTCTCTTTCAGTTTGAATCCATTCCCCCTTGTCCTGTCACTACATGCTCTTGTAAGATGCCCTTTGATCCTCTCAGGTGTTCTGTCTGTGATCCTTGCTTTGCTCCCTGGACAGATTTCACTGATCCCACCAAACCCCCAGAGCACTGGAAGCACTTAGTCCCAGAAGACAAGACTTTTGGGAAAATCCTTTTGAGATATTTGGGCACATTTTCAACAACAATGTAGGGATCTTCATACAAACAAGGCATCCGATGGCCTCTGCTGTTCCTGCTTCTGGAACCAAGAGAGGATTAATGGAGATCCACAGAAGGCACCTCCCACAGCATCTCCCTGGTCTGTGCTACCCTGTACACCTCTTGGAAAAACTAGAGAAAGAAGAGGAGGGAAAGGGTTCTTCTTTCCTTGAAGGAAACTTGTACCAGGTTGGGTTTTGTTATGGATTCTTGTTTACACAACATTATTTTTCAGAAAAATGGTGCTCCCACCTAAGAGACATCATGATAACAGTCCTGCTGAGGTACATCTGCTGCAGCTACAGTATGAGTTCAGTTGTAGGAGGGGACAGTAAAACCACAATGTTGTGTTGCTCTGAGGAAGTTAGACTCCAGAAATGTTCACTCCAAGACAGTGGCACTCCATCAGCTCCAGCCCCATCTCATTGCTCAGAAATTGTTCACAGCAGGCTTTTTCTCACCCACTAAACACAAGAGATTCAGGTCCATCCCTCAGGCACAAAGCAGGATGACAACAAATTTCAAGACAGAAGCTGAGTCCCTGGAGACTGTGTGAGAGGTTCTGACATTATTACGTGTATTGACCGTGGGCAGAGATCAATGTGGCTGCTTAAATCACTGCTAAGACAGATTTATTCTCCTCTCTGTGGCAGAATGCTGCAAGTAGCATGTTCTAAATTACAAGAAGGCGACAGCAAACCAAAACACAAACCTCAAGTGGCCATACAGACTGCAGAGCAGGGGCAGGATGTGTTTCTAGTTCTTCTTAGCATTACTTTTGGGGTATCCCTTGTTCTCCAGTCTCCCTGGGGCTGCAGCAATCTGCACCAAGCCAGTGCTCCCCAGATGTCTGTAAATCAGTGCTCTGTCCCTTTCCCTGCTGTGGGTAAAGGTTGTCCCTTTGGTGGCCACACTTCAGGGTTGCTTTGTTTTATATGTTAAATCATTCATTAGTGCTTAAGCCACCTTTTAAAGGAGTGTTCCAAAGATGCTCCTTTAGGCCTCTTTTAGCCCAGTGCAAATAAGCAGCAAAGGTTTGGTGTTATGTAAATGTCACTTCAAAGGCACCCGGGGTGTGGAGAACAGCAGGAATAGCCATGAATTCCCTTTCCAGAGCAGCATAAGTGCCACAGCAGAGGCACCTACCAGATCTGTATGTTCTGAACTCCTCCCAGATCCGTATGTTCCATATCCCTGAATTCCTACCAGATCTGTATGTGCTCCATCTCCCATTTCCCACCAGATCTCTGTGTGCTGCATCTCCCAAATCCTACCAGATCTGTATGTTCTATGCTCCTGAATACCCACCAGATCTGTATGTGCTACAGAATCAGCCAGACATATGGTTGAATCCCAAATGTCATCAGTCCTCCAAAATAGAATCCAGGACAAGGCAGTGAAGTCTATAGCATATTCTTATGCCACTTTTTTTTTTTTTTCAGCTAAAGAGATCCAGCCCATGCTTGCTACTGTGACTCATGTTATCTGAATCACTTTAAAATGCTATACTGAAAAAAAAAAGCAGCTTTATAGACAACTCCATGTGTTAAACCTCCTCTCTCTGTACTGTTCAAAGCCAAACCTGACCTTCCATCTCCTTCCAACCCCGTCTCTGTTTGAAAACTCCAGGCAGAAACTTGAAGAGGGGGTGAAGTGTTCCTGAAGAACTGTAGGCAAAGTAAAAGGATGACCAGGAAACAGTTGGGATACGTTGCTGCCAACAGCCTGTGCTGCAGCATCACTCGATATCGCGGTTATCTGATACAGTAATTTTAGTTAATGCACTGTCAGGCACAAGCAGTACAAAACCACGCAGCTGTATTTAAACACCTGCCCACTAAACCAACAAAAATATGCCTTGCTTGAGGTGTCCATCATCACTAAGCCCTTGCTTGATTTGCAATTCAAAGCGTGTCTAAGCCATGTGGGAATGCTGCAATAAACCACATGCCTGGTTAAGCATCTTGGCTCTCTGGGTGGTTACTCAGTGTAGCAGGGGAGCTGCTGAGTGAGTGATATGCTGTTAGGTGTTAAAACATGTTAGCTGAACCCTCTGCATGCCAGCACGTTTGTGGCTGCCAGTTTGGAGGTGCTCCTGGAGCATCACCCCGGGAGTGGTGGGGACAAGGCCAGCCCAAGCAGCACTGTCCCTGCCTCCCAGGGGCTGGGGGTGTGTGCAGGGAGGAAGCTGAGGGTGAAATGTGGGGGAAACCCCTGGAGGAAGAGCAGAGGAAGCCACACAGAGCTGGGCTGGATAAGACAAGGAAGGGGGAGGCCGGGTTTCTGCCCGCAGCTTATTTTGAGGAAATCACCATAAGCCCTTTCAGGAACATCTGACCATCTGCCTCGAAATATCCTTCCTTTTGTCTCCCAGTGCTCCAGGCTCTTTATCCCCCCTCCTCTCTATCCCCCAGTGTGTCTCTTTGTGATTATACAATGCAACTTGTGCCAGGTGGTGTAGGGCAGACAACACAGCGTGGCACAGGAATGAGAGACCACAGTGTGTTTGGCATTTTTTGGTTATATTTTGGGGGATTTTTTTTTTTTGTCTTGTCTTTGGAGCTTCAGCAATAGCTCAAGGGACTTATATGTACTTGTGATACATGAAGACTGGATTTATGAAGGGTGCATAAACGTTTTGTAGCACTCAGCCTTAACTTCCAGCCCCAAGGAGCTGGTTGTATGTTTGCTCTGGCACCCAAGTGTCAGGTTCAAAGCCTCTTGAAGCTGATAGAAGGGAGCTGGTCCAGTGACCTGAGCCAGCTGCATGCCTTTTTTTATTCCATTTTTCCATAGTGTCTCCCTGAGATCAGCAAGCCAAGACTGACTCCAGGGTGGGCTGCCCTGCTGGAGAACAATGTAGATGTGCAGTGAGTGATTAGTGAACAAAAGCTTAGGAGTGTCTCCGTTCAAATTAAGTAACAGATGGACCTGGTCTGTGTGGGAGCTGATAAAGGGTATAAAAAGGCCATCACCAGACTGTGGCCAGCCCACCCTGGAAAAAACCCACTCAGTCGTAAATCCTCTGTGCTGTTATAGCTGCTGGTGCTGGTAAGGCTTTATTTTTACCAGCTATCATGGCTTATTTTAGATGCAGGGCTTGCACTGCTAAAAGCTAAAAGGGCGCCAGCTCCAAACAGGGGAGATGTGCCCGCCTGGGCAGGGAGCATGAGGCATAATTAACCCAGAGAAGGCAAATGCAACCTTACAGAGTAGTTTTTGGCATTCCACGTGGTCCTGGCTTTTGCTTTCCTCCTCTCTTAGGTAGCTGGCTGGTGGCCCTCTCTTCTGAAATGCTGATCACAAGGGTCTGGTGGTCCCAGCAGGACCAGGACCCTACAGGATGAAGCTGTCTGGAGGACCGTGAAGGATTTGTGTTCATCTGAAGATGTAAGGATTTGGGATTTTGCCCTGAATTCACTCCCTTCCTGCTCACCAGCAGGGAAGGTGAGGAGACGCCTGACTTTATTCAGATAGAGTATGTGCAGTTCTGGAATGAAATCTTAACCTGTTTAAATCTCCTGACTTAAACTAGGACCTTAAAGACCAGTCTGACTGCAGAGAAGGCTCATTAGCACCCAGACCATGCACACAGTCTTTTTTTTTCCCCTCCTCCTTTTTTCTTTCCCTCTCCTCCATTTCATCTTTCATTTTATTTTGTCTTTCCCCCTTTTGGACAGGAGGATTTACTGTTCTACCTCCTAATCAGACAGCAGAGCACACCCACCCCCAGGAATGAAACAGGTTGCTATCTAGGAGATTTGGAGCCCTCTTAGGACAAAAGCCTCTCTGCAAAGCAGTTCCCTCTGCAGCCAAACACTCCCCTCTCTCCCATGCAGGGAGGGAAGCGTAGGTGTTGCCTGTGAAGACCACACAGAGCTCTCTGATGGTTCCCCCAAGCTTGGTTTCATCACGTTGGGATGCAGCTGCAGACAGACTGTCTCAAATCACCATCTGATCAGGGCTTCTGGAGGTAAGAGTTTCACAATCTCTGCTTGCTGTTGTGCTCGCGGTGCTGCAGCGAGGTCAGAGATGAGGTATTAAGGTCCTACACATCTACAGCTTCACAGAAAGGAGACAGCCTGTTCTGAGGATCAGATCTACACCCCACCCACTCAGCAAAGCCTTAGGCCCAGCCTAGGAGGGGGCACCCTGAGCCATGCTGCAGAGCTGTATGAGCAGGCAGAGCTCAAAGTTATGGTCTTAGCCTAAAAGTCTGAGCTCTTGGCTGGACCTGCTGAGCTTGGACCTTGTCCTCCAGCAGGTTCTTGTGCTCTGCTCTCCTTAGAGGGGCACAGATGCTTTAGGAGGGAGCAGAGGTGAGCTGGTGGATGGCAACCTGAGGAGAAAGCTCCCAAGCTGAAGGGCTTAGCACACTGATGCCATTTCATTCCAACAGGTTTTCTCCTGTCCCAACAGACATGGAGATAAGAGCTCCACTAACAATCTACACCCTGCTGCCATCAAGGAGAAGATGGACATTTAATATTTTGCAGATGTGGATGTACAAGCCTTGCCCAACATCTTAATCTGTGAATATTTGGTCCTAGCTCTCCTGTTTTCCCAAACTCATCTCCTGGTTTCTGGCTCTTCTCCTGGAAAGGGCTGACTGTACATGCAAGACGGGAAGGAAGCAATATTTGTGTGGATGACTAATGCCTAATACTTAAAAGAGATTAAGATGGAAGCAGCCAGAGCTAGAGAGTTTCCAGCATGTCAGATTGCATCTCCTTCTGGAATATATTTTGGGCCATCTTCAGATCTAAGAGAAGATGGAAAGAGAATTTGCCCCTGAAAATGTGGGATGAAGGGTGATGGAAAGGGACCAGAAAGGAAGCATGAATAAGAAAGCTGTGCATAGATGAGGCTGTTACTACCAGCCCTGGCATTGCTGAATTACTTCTCCCATCCAAAAAAACCCAAAACAAAACCAACAACAAAAAAAACCAACACCACAAAAAAACCATGAGGCTGAACTAAAAGTCTTGTTTTCCTTGTGTAAGCAACAGGGAACAGGGCAGGAAGCTTCTGTGTTGCTATCTGTGTTAGATACCACTAACCAGGGGATTAAGTCCTGCCCAGATCACTTCTTATGCCTTGGTGGCCTCTGAGGTGAAGCCCCTCACACAGATGCCTTGGGCTTCCAACACTAGGCTGAGATAAAAACAAAAGCAGGTGGCCTTGCTGGGTGGCTCTGAGGGGTGGCCATCAGGCAGGAGAGCTTCTAATTACAGCTGCACCAAGGTTTTGGCAAAAACCAGATGAGAAATACAGATTCCTTGCCCAGGAACGTATCAAACCAGTCACACTGTGCTGAGCACTGGTCTGGGCATTTTCATTAACAAATGGACAGTGTAATTACACCTTCAACCTGGGCTGGCTCACAGCCAACAAGGACCATGAAAATCAGCGTGAAGTCACAGAAAATGGCACATGAGGGGATCCCAGGAGGTCAACTCATCCCCACCTCTGCTTTAGGGCGTGAAAACCCAAGGGATACAGCAGGATGGGCCCCTGGAACCCTGAGGAACCTGTCCCCATGATCAACTTCATCTGTCCAAGTGCTGCACATTTCTCAGCTGAGCCTCAATCCCTTCAAATTCAGTGTCCCCTGTAACTCAGTAAGGATGTACAGTTCCAGTTCACTGGAGGAAAAAAGTGAGGAATGAAAGCCAGGAAGAGCAAGGAACATGCTATCTCAGCTAGCAGTGGATATGCCATTCTGTGTGACCTGTTTACCAGATGAGAGTGCCTTGCAACAGCAAATCCCAGGAACAAAGACAGTGAGCACTGAAGAGAAGTGGGTATTTTTGCAAAGGGCAGATTTGAAACCAACCCTTCCTGCCTATTCCCACTTGCCTTCCATTGTTTCCCAGCCCCAAGAACTGCCATGCAGGCACATCCTACGTTATTTCTCACTTCAGCAAGTCCCCTTCCTCCCCAGAGTGGCAGATGCTGATACCAAATTAGTGCAAAGTGGGAGGGAACCAGCAGATAACTGTCACAAGAGCCAGGGGCAATGGTCCTCCTCCCATCCTCTCCCTCCCTCCCAGCAGGACTCTCCCAGCAGCCCACAGATGCTGAGGGATGTCTCCAGGACAGAGCAGGGCCAGCCACACATGACAGGGATCTATGGCCAGGATCAGGGACACAGAACAAGCTGCAATGGGAAAAGGGGCAAGTTCCTTTATTTTTGTCTTGTGTGGGAATTTGACTCAGGGATTGCTGAGAATCTCATAAGCCAGGGTGACGTTTTCCAGGCTCTGCGCCAGCCAACGCACAGACTTGATCTCAGCAGGTATTTGACTTCCCCAGGAGCTGGGATGCCTGGTACCTGCCTGACCCTGGCTTTTGATGAGGACACATATCTCAAAAGCTGCCTGCAATGCAAAGACAGGAACTAAGAGGATATGCTATCAGCACCAGGCTTTGCAGTGCTCCTCAGTGCCTGGCTGTGTCCCAACCATCAATACAGAGACTTGCAGGGGTTTAGCCTCTAATCCTCTATTCCTCTGTCTGTGACTCTAATCTCCTGATCCTCCCTTCTCCTCCAGCCTACAGCTTGACCAGCAGAACACGGATCTGAAGTTCTGCTTATCGGGGACCAACCATGTCATCTTCCTGTGGAAAATGGGAATTGGGAAGAGAGCAGCAGCCAGCAGAGCCAAGAGCCAAGAGTAGGCTGAAGAAGAGAACAGGAGAGGGCGTGAGCAAGCACACAGAGAAATCATTTATGACAAGACCAAAAGCAGCTCTCGTTTTAAGAACATTTCCTCCAATTTTACAGTATAATTTTTGTCCTTTTTCTGCCCGTGTGTAATTCTAGCCCCGGGTATAAACCACAATTGTCTCGCTAATGCGCCACACAAAACACGTACAAATGAACATTGCAAGGGGCCTGGCTGCAGGCACTGAGGGAACATTCACATCTGCCTGTGAGCGTGAGACCAAGAGGTTGTGATTCCACTGCCGTCATTCCAGGCTGGAGAGGTGGGGCCCTGCCTCTGTGAGGCAGCTTTGAAGCTCTGCAGCGAATCTGTCAGAACAAAGGATGCGGCTCTACCGGGGGAAAAAAAGGCGTCCTGGAGACGTGTGAGCTGGGGAGACACGATTTCGGGGGCAGCCCTGAATCACACAGGCAGATCTGAGAAGACTTACCTTGTTAACATCAGGCTGTGCAAACCTGCGCGGGGAAAAGCGCCGCAGGGTTCAGCGGAGATTATTTTCTTAGGAAGTGCATCGGGGAATTAAAGGGAGCCCAAACGAAGGCACAGACAGATAAAGATGAAAAGCGTTGACACAGAGAGCTCTTAGGGAGATGCTGGCATAAATGAGCAGGGGAACAGGGAGGGGAGCAGCACTGTGTCAGAGCAAAGAGTGATGACAAAACCCAGCCTGGCTTGTCCCAGCCTGGATTCCTGACCAAGGCAAGCTTGTTTAATAGAGCAGAAACGAGCTTTGGCATGGAGGGGTTAAGAGATTGCTTGTCCTGGGGGAGGTGAATTAGCCACGTATCTGGGAACTAACTTCTCCCAGACCCTGACTTGTTTTCCTCTTTAAACGTCATCTGCTGCTATTTTTAGCAGAGAATTTTCTCAGCTCAATGCTCCCAGTCGAGTCCCGGTCAGAGGCCCTTTTCCCAGAGAGACACGGGCCCAGCAGCACGTGCTGGTCCCCAGTTAAGCTCAGCTCAGCTCCGCTGTCCTGCCAGCTCTGTGGGGTTTTGTGTCATTGCTGCCAGGTGAGGAATGGGGGACAGTCCCCAGCCCAGCCTGGTGCAGGCATATTAAATGTCCTCACAGACCCTAAAAAGCCAGGGCAGGCTGCAATATGGCCTGCAGGGTCAGAAACAGCTGAAGAAGGGGGGAGACTGGACTTGGTAACTTGGCTGAAGGCTTTAGGAATGTGAATGGGAAAAAAGGTGGGAAGGAGATGGAAAGAAATGATTAGGCTGATATTAATAACAGGATCTGCTTCTCAGCACTGCAATCTATTTGGATTCATTCCAGTTCCTCCAAGGGAAACCATGGAAGCCTTTATTGTTCATAAAAGTTGCAACTAAATTCGGACTGTATAAACCTTAAGGAAATACCTCTCAGAGGACAACCCTGCCTTGGCTGCTGGAAACAACTGAGGTAACTCCCTTCCTCTTCTCTGCTTTTCTTGGGGCCTTTATCCCTCCTTAGCCAAAATCCCAACCTGTCCATCAGCCCATCCCTCCCTCCCCTGGCTCCTGAGCCTCCAGCACAGGGAGTTATCTGTCTGCCTGGGTGCAATTAGCAATGTGTCAGTGGATGTCTGGGGTGGTTCTCAGGGAAGCAATGCTGGTAACTGCTTTTATCTACAGCTTGATTTAATACCTGCCTGCCAGAGATCAGCATGTAAATCAAAAGGCAGATCAGGGCACACAGATGGACAAATTGAGTAAAACAGGAACAAGCCCCTGGCTTGTCTGTGCTAATGTGCAGTTCAAGCTGGGATCCCCAGAGGGATCGAGCCCTCTGGATGCTGGGGATGAAGTCGAGCAGCGCCGGGCACAGCAGAGCCACAGTCAGGAAGGTCCCTCTAACAATGGCCCCTTCTTGGTCAGTGTATCTGTTCCCTGCATGTCTTGGAGTCATGTCAGTGAGGCAAACAGATTGGGAACATATTTGCACTCCCCACAGCAGTACAGAAGCCAGCCCTGACACAGAAGAGCAAGCTGAGCTCTTTGCTGCTCCGTGCCTCAGTGCCAAGTTTCCAGCTCAGCTTGAAACCTGTGGCCTGGCTCTCCTTTGGCAGGCTCAGGAAACACTCTGCTCTCAGCTCCTGCTTGGAGAAGTTGGCAGCTGGCTCCAGGAGTGGGGAGCCAGGCTGAGCTCACCTGGGCACCCCTGAAGGCCCCCAGGTGAGATTAAACCTGGCACGGTGTGGCTTTGCCCAGCCACGCTTAAACAAATGGGGCCCAGGACAGCAGGAACCCAGACAGATGCCTCACAAGGGCTTGTCCCAGTGGTAAGAGCTGCCTTCAAAAAGCTTCCCCAAGCCCTGCAGGAATCCCAGGAGCCCCGGATTCCTCTCTTGACCTCCATGTACACAATCCAACACATGGCACTTAACCTTTGAGGCTCCTCTGGAAGTCCCAGCGCCAGCGTTTCACGGATGAGTATGTTCCCCCTCACATCTGCCCCCTGTATCAGATGCTGCCAGCACTGCTCTCTCTGCTGGCTCTGCTCCCAGCTGAAGGACAGACAATAGGCATTTGAATCCAGTTTCCACTTCCCCTCCCAAACAGCCCCGGGGAGATGGCAGATCAGAGCTGAGACAGCACTGAGAGCAGAGCTTGCCAGCCAGCGACAACTCTCTCCATCCCAGCCTGCCTTTGCTTTCCCTCCCAGTGCCACTCAACCACTGGCTGCAGTTGTCACTGGGCACCCCGGGCCAGCTCTGCTGGGCAAGTCCTGGCAGCCTCCAACTTGCCAAACCAAGGGCATCTTTTTTCAGCACAGTGCTGCTGCCAAAATCGACTGCTGTCCTGGATTCCCAACCCGCTGGCCACGGCACTGCTCAGTGCACCTCTCCTGGACCTCTCTGCCATGTCAGCTTACCTGGAAAGCCACCAGCCACCTCCTTGACCTCCACTTGCTCACTCTTAGGAGCATCTACCTGCAATCAACTGATCCAGGCAGTTCCTGGAGCACAGAGAGGAGCTGTTCCACCTGCGGGAGGCTCGATGAGGATCCAGTGAGAGCTCCTTTGGATTCTCCTGAAAAACCACATTCTGTCTTTCTAGAAATAGCTCTGCTTCTGGAGCCATTCAGCCTGTTTGGCAACATTTCTGCTGCTTCAGAGATAACAACAGTGAGTGAGGAAAAACCTGTCTAGACACCGTTTGCCTTCCATGGACTCCCATTGCCACATCAAAGCACCCCTTCAAACAAACCTGCAAACTGGCCAAGTAATAATCCCCAGCTCTCCTGTGCCTGCTCCAGCCAGAGGCAAGGACCCATCCCATCAGGCTTCGGAGTTTATCTCTAATCCAGGGCCTTCTGACAATAAGAGGAGAGGCAGGATGAAAAATCTCATTACAGGAACATGAATGGAGGTTACCTGGCTTCACCCTACCCAGGTGGGGGCTACATCCCTTCTGCTCTCACCTGAGCAAGCTGCAAACCTCCAGCTCCTCTCAAAAGCTGCCATATGCTTGTCCCACTTGTCCCTCCTGTTCTGAATGCTGGATCCCTTGCCATTCCAAACCCACCTGCATGAATGCTGAGCAAGCTCTGCTACAAGCTAGGGATCAAAAAATGTCTTCCTGTGGCACCCAAGGTCAGCTCAACCACCAAGAAAGAGGCAGAAAGTCACTATTACAGCAGGACCAAGGCACAGGAGCTCAGGTAAACTCAAAATACCTTGAAACCAAGGGAGCTGGAGAGGTTTTTAGGTTTCTTGAGCACAAGTTACTTGAAGCCACTGCTGTGTGGAAGCATCTGGCACTAGCATCAAGCACTGACCCCGTGCAGCCACCACAAGAGCAACATCTAGCTCATTATTTTAATAAGGGTCCTTTGAAATACCTTCTGTGTGAGAGACAGCTAAGAAAATCCCGTCTGGCTTTATCCTGTCTCAGGCAGAAACAGCCTTTATTTAGCAAACTGCTGCTAACAGCTCTGTCTCATTAGTCAGTGTTTAGGGAACCAGGCTGCAATTGTTCTGAAGTCTGGCATTGCAGAAAGAGCCTTGATAATGAGGTCTACAGGAGACGATTCCTCCTGACAGGCCCACAATGACCTAGAAATCCTACTTAATTCCCTGTCAGAGAAAAGTGCTGAGTAACAGCAGAGGTGCAGAGGCTCTGGGGGCTGATCCCAGAGGGAGCTGCAGCCTCTGTTCACACTTCAGAGCTCCGGGGTGGCAGAGCCAGCCCTGCTGAGCTGCCACAGCTCCCCAGAGAGAGCTTGTGGGGCAGACAGTTTGCTGTGGGAAGGTTTGCAGCCTCATCTGTGAAAGGCCTGGCACCACACAGAGGGCTGGGAGCACAGGCCCCTGATAACACAGCAGCAGCAGGCACCTGGAAAATCCAGGCACGAGGCAGGGCTCCTTTGAAACACCCTCAACAGCAGCACCTGGATGTGTGCTTCTCAGTGCACTTGGCACTGTCTCCTCTGGATCTGCCTGCAAACTGTGCCAAAACCCTGCCAAACAACTCCCTGACTCAAGCAGCTCAACTTTTACCTCTGCCCCTGGGTCTGGCGTGTCCAGGAGCTCACCAACTCCACCTGCACAGCCACCACTGCCACCAGCAGGGACTTTGGAGTGTCCTACTGTGGAAGAAGCCTCTCCTGCCACATACTGGAGCTGCCTCCTCTCCCGAGGATGTGGGATGCTCAGTGTGGGTGCCCCGGAGGCAGTGGTGAATTTTTGACATGTTCTGCCCCAACCACTTTCCCCCTTCCCCTTGGAGGAACACACAGCACAGGCTGGCACAGGCTTGGGCAGCACAGACACCACTTTCAAGTGGTTTCTGTCCAACAGTCAGCACGTGTTCACAGTCAGGAACCTCTGGGCTGGGTGGCCCAGAGCCAGCTAGGGCAGAGGATGAGGTGGAGGGACCCAGCTGGAATGTGGGCAGGATACAGCTGACCTTGAAGACCACCCCCAACACAGACCCTTACAGGCATGTGCTTGCCACCTGTTTCAGCCAGCAGACAGGGGACTAAAGCAGGAATTCTGGAACTGAATGCACAGTCTGTTCAGGAGTGATCTGAAGACTCCCACCCACGTGAAGCTGATGGGTGCTGTCCCACAAGCCCCTTGCCCAGGAATGCATCTTGGCCCATCACGTGTGAGACTGCAAATGCAGCCCTGTTTAAAGCACAGCTCAAATCTGCAAACAAAAAAAAAAAAGGAATGTGGGAATGGAACCACCAGCCGAAACAGTGTCTAGAGACAAGCCAAGCCAAGTCCCTCGGATGTCAGCACCAGAAGGAGGGCTCAGAAATGGAGAATCCAGTTCCCTCTGCACCAGCTCTGCTGGCACACACAGAGGATCTGCCTCAGAGACATGAGGGAAAGACATATGCTGAGAAAGGAAGGACCAGCTTTATTTTACCAGCCTGTGTTCCCACCAGAGATGTGCTTTCCAGACTGCCTTGCAAAGCAGGAATTAAATCCAAAGGTGCCTGTGCATCTTCCTCGCTGTCATCCCCTTATCAGTTATCTCCAGCCTGCTCTGAGCCAGAAGATGAAAGGATCATAACACCACTTATCTTCCCACTTAAGAACATGCTTAACAGCTTGCTCCTAAAGAGGAGAACACTCAAGGCTGGGGAAGCAGCTGTAAATTCTGCAAATGGGCTTCCTTGCATTTCTTTGAAGGAGCTACTGCTTCTCAATGAGGGACCAAAGGAAGCTGGAAAGAGAGAAGCCTTTGTAGCAAAGAGAGACTTTGCCTCACGTCCAGAACGTGAAGCTGAGTGACAGATGTGAGATGTATGGCATGTGTGCCTCAGAAGGGACCGAAGATGAGCCAGGAATTGAGAAGCTCTTGGGAAATATGTAAGCAGCCAGAATTATGACATATTTGTCACTCCAAAAACACGCTCTCCCCGGGTCTGTGCAGTGTCACAGCCAAGAAGGAGATCCCCTCGAAGGCTGCAGGCACAACTGCTGCATGCAACCCAGCTCCAGCTCTCCACATCCAGGCCAGGACCTCTCCCCCAGAGCACCGTGTCTGAATGTGACCCTCACCTCCCCTCTTTGTAGAGCTGCTTGTAATCACGGTGAACCTGGGTCCAGCTTGCCTTTGTCATTTAGCAGCTGAGTCAAACTGTCAAAACAGCCAAACAGGATCTGTTCCAAATATTTGCAGAGAGAGGAGGATCAAGGAGCCTGCAGCAGAACACCAGGAGCCTGCCCAGGCAGGGAGAACAATCCCTATTGTGGACCAACAGCGGGATGCTCGTGGGCGATGATCGCGCCTTGGCACCGTGTGGGGAAAGAGCCCCCAAATCCTCCCGTGCTCATGGAGCACCACAAATAAACTGGAATCTGGAGTCCCCTCTGTCCCCTGGCAAGGCCCCAGTGCTCCAGCCCTGCAGGATCAGCCCTGGTCAGAGCTCAGCTGTTGGCTTGGGGAACTCAAGGAGCAGTTGGCAACTGAAGAAGGGGGGTCCCCGGGTGCCTCAGAAGCTGCTGCCAGGCCCAGCACAGACTTCAAAGGGCTTATCTTGCCCTGTGGTGCCCGTGGGTGAGGACAGCTGTGTGGTGGCCAGGCCCACCAGAGGATTTCTGATGGAAGAGGAGAGAAGTTAGTACCTGGTTTAACCTCCCCTCCAGCGTGCACGAGGCAGCTTTGGCAGGCAGAGCTCCACGCTGCCCTGCTATTTATGGGATGTTGAAAACTGGCCAAAATACAGGGAAAACACCAGTTCCATAAGGATGCTTACCAGCTGAAACAGCCAGTTCTGCTTGAGGGAGAGCCCATGAGGCTTGGGAGGTGATTACAAGGCACTCTGCCTTTCATCTCCACATCACCAGTTCAAAGGCAACCCCACCAGCTCTGAGCAGGCTGCACCCAAGTCAGAGCTGTTTGCTCCTGCACAAGCAGGAGATAAGCCACTGCCTCCCTGCTCCCCGAGAAACCAGCCCAGCCCCATCGATGTGCAACCTCAGCAGAGCAGCCAAGACCAAAGAGGGAGGGAAACCAGCACCTCCTCTGCTGCAGGAGCCTCTGCATCATCAGGGAGATCCACGGTGGGTGAAGCCAACCTGTTTCATGGCACATGTGTCCAGTCCTGACAGGACTACAGGGTTATTGGTATCTAAACACCTCAACAACCCACTCCTCCAAGGACCAGGGACTCCCACGGGCTGGGAAAGTCAGGGCTGGTCCAGGGGTCCAGAGCACAGAGCTGGGACTTCCCTTTCCAAGATGCCCTCACTACTACAGAGCGGATGTTTTCCAGGCTCTAAAAAGAACCAACCCCAAACAAAGTGGTGGGTTATAAAGAAATATTTATCTTTGAGCTTCTGCAGAGATCAATACAGAAGATTAAGATTAAAGCAAAGATTTAAGTGTGCATTAAAAATAGCTGCTGATAAGTCCCTTCAAGGGGATAAAAGCTATTTCACAGAAGCAGCAAGAGCTGCAAGACTGCAACACCTTCCCTGCCGTGTAGGCTCCCGGAAATCACTCAGGAGAGTGTTAGCAGCCAGAGCCTTGGGAGGAAGTCCATTAGCAGGCAACAATCTCCTTAATGGACCCTGGGGTCTGTGAAAGAGCTGCTGTGGACACTGGGGTTCTTTCCACTGCTGTGATTCAAGCTCACGCAGCCATTACCATCCCATACTCCAAGGAATGCTGCTCATCTTTACAGCAGCCCAGCAGCACCATGAATTAATCTTCTGGGGAGCTTTCAGTGAGTGAGAACACAAATTGGTACAGAGTTTTTGCTTTTTCTTTCTTTTGTTTTTTTGGGTTGTTTTTTTTTTGGCAGCACCCAGCAAACAGCCCTGTGTGCAGAAACCATGCGTGCTACAGCAACGCAGGGAACAGCAGTAACATCCATTAAACCTGTGTTTTCCAAGGGTAACATCCCAGCAAAACAAAAATACTGTCTCCACGGGTGATTTTGGGCTGAAAGATCAAGCAGAGGCTTGTAGATTTACATGCAGACAAAAATCATTAAGTCCTCTGCTGTGCAACCACCTCCACTCGAGGTCTCAGAGAACACCGGAGCCACCCCGGAGAGATGAGCAGTGGCAGGAACCTTTCTGCTGGGAATAAAAAGCAGGACTGCTGTGCAGAGCACTATTTCTCTGTTAAAAGGTAAGCTTGGCTCTCCAAACAGCTCTCCTCCATGACCTTGCTTGCCAGCCTTATTCTGTATTGCTAATGAAACACAATTCCTGACTCGCTCTGGACACGTGGAATTTTATCCGCTCCTTCAGCAACCACTGAAGGACTTCATGGCTCTGCATCCTGAGACACACAGGGCAAGACTGTCAAAAATGGCAAGGAAATTAGGTGTCTTGAGTGGGGGAGTGAGCAGGGAAGTCAGATGCTTTCAATAAGCATGAATTTTTATAAGTAATACCCTTCCACCCTTCAAAACAGGGCCTAAAAGTGACCCAATCTGCCTCCTCTCTGCAAAACACTGGCCACTTATATAAGAAATTGCCCAAAGTTTATTAAGGCAGGGATTTTCAGCAGAGGTCATGGGCATTAGAAACCCAGCCTAGTAATTGGAACAAATCCCCTTAGATTTCAGTGGATTTCTCCAGCTCAGCAGAAAATCTTACCTAGGCCACCAAAATATATTTTTAATAGCGTGATTAAAAAAAAAAATAAAAAAAATCTTAAAATACTGCTGAACATCATCAAATGCTGCCTTTTAGCCACATGCCAAGGATATAGTAAGTCCCTGGCACGTTGCAGTTTTAAAGCTCAGTGTCTTCACATGAGCCAGCTGTGCCCAAATGAATTAAGAGGACTCTTAAAAAAACCCGCTGATCTTACATTTGTGTTGTAATAATCAGGTACATTGAAGGGAGGAGGTTAGAGCATGTTCTGGCTTTAACTCTGAAATCCCTAGGATTTATGACTTAAAAAAAAAAAAAGAAAACCTTGAGCATTATCTGAACACAATTTAATTTCACCTATTGCTGCTCTGAAAACCCTTCATTTCCCCTTGTAACTGACTCTGTGCTAAGCCCTGTGCTCCATCCCATGAGGGCACCACAGGACCCAATACCTTGTATTATTTATAGTGACAAGTGATTCTTGCATGACAGAACAATTCCCATTAATTTTCTGAGCTTATCTGAAGTACCTGTGGGCTGTCAGGTTACAACATGTACGTGGCTTAGTTTCTTTTTAATTAGGTAATGCCAGCCCAGTGTTGACTGGACTCCCATGTAACAGCTCTCAGCAGTTTACAGGTGAGTTCATGGGAATCTGCCCCAACTGTGCTCTCAGGATCAGTGGGAATTGCAGAGAAAATTTGTTTTAATTTATTTTTTAACTTAATTTTTTTTTTTTGCCAACCCCCATTTATAAGCTTTGCTTCTGCCTCTGCTGCTCTTTTCTCTGCTGGTTTTCTGGTTTGGAACAGGCACCAAAAGCAGCTTCCTTCAGTACCCAACAGAGCAGAGAAGGAGCTTGAAGATCTGCAGAGGAACAGCCTCTCAAGACCTCCCTTTTTTTCACATGTTGGGGCTTTTTTTCCAAGACATTTGAAGGCCTGGCTTAGGATGCTGCTCTAAAGAACAGAACACCAGCCCTGTTGTGCAGCTGTCTTGGTGTTGCCCTCCCAAGCCTTGTGCTGGACAGCTGAGCTCCTGCACAGGAGCCACACAAAGCTTCCTTAGAGTAGGAAATGCAGCAAGGCAACCCAAGTGATAACAGGACCTCAGCTGGTCATTCCTGTGCAGGAAACATCTCTAATATGCACCTCCCTCAACCTTTATTGCCTGGGGAAGCTGCTTGACCTCTAATACGAGAAGCAAAAGCTTGTGAGGAGTTGGTTATCCCTGAGACCAACATTCTGGTGAAGTCCATGGAGTGCCTCGCTGTCCTGTTCCCCACAGATGTGCTTTGGTAAGTCCCTACAAAAAAAAAAAGAATTAAAACTCTCCAAACAACACCTCTCATCTTGGGGGTTTTTTTTACTGTGGGTGTGAGCGCTCTAAAGGGTCATAAGCAAACAAGGACCCAAGCTTTCCAGCCAAAAAAAAGTTCAGGTTTCGTGTTATTATTTATTTTTCTGAAACTGAAACCTCTTGTTTCCAGCAGTGGGTTTGAGAACTGTGACCCAGCAGGTATTTCCTCTACCCCATGCACAGCTATTGCCAGAACTGCACCCAACAGCAATCCAGGCCCTTTGGGTGAAATTTCAGCCTGTGTCCAGAACATTCATTAGTGCAATTAAAGCCATTAAGTGGTTGTTGGGCCGTGTCCTGACTCAGCAGAGCACTGGGCTTTGCTGCACACACCCTCACTCCTCCACTGCACCGACCTGACGTTCAGGGGCTGATTCTGGTGTCGATCCTGTGCCTCATGAAAACATGATACTCCCTGGGGGTTCAGAGGGAAGGCAACCAGCCCTTATCAACTGGGAAAAGATGGCACAGTTCATATTCCAGTCGATGCAAAAACCAGATTGAGAATGTAATTATCCTAATTAGTTTTATAATCTCAAACTCATCTCTTTTTTTTTTTAATGTAAACAGCAGTTTCCAAGCAGCCCACTGGCTTTTTGCACAGAACAGTGGTTTTATCTTTTTGAGGGGCATGTTGGCAACACTCACTCTTGTTTTGCAGACAAGGACTCTTAAGGACTCGGGATCCTGTTGGCCTGTGGAAATCTTTCCCATTGCTAACTCCCTCCCACCACTTCAGGCTGGCTCAGTAAGGAGTTCACGAACCTTCTCCGGATCATCAGGGCTTGATGCAATCAACTGTGAAGCATTAGCTCTAAATATACAACTGGGAGGCCAGTTCTGCCTCAACACACAAACACTCATGGCAGAGGATGAGAAATCAGCCAGCCCAATTTGCAAGAGAAACTTAAAAAATAATCCAAACAAGCTGAAAGGAAAGCAGGAGCGAGTGGGGGCTAATTATTGCTTTGCCCTTTGGAGATGACTAAAGTTAGGGGCAAACTGGCACAGCCCTCACGTAGAGCAGCTTTTGCCCTTGTTTGTGGAGCTAAATGCAGCGGCTCATTCCACTTTATTTACTTGTTTAGGTGATTTTTTGGCAACTCAACTCGTGTCCCTGGTGCAAATCCTCAGCGTGAGGACAGATAATTAAAAATCAGCTGCAGCGGAGCCAAGAGACCCAGAATTCAACTTGTACAGTGAAAATAAACAGTAAAAGAACCCAAGTTCACGAGCAGAGCAACATCTCAGTCCACAGCTCTTTCTCCTCACTAAAGAAAACACATTTTACTCTCTGAACCTACTTCAACCAAGTAACTGTCAGAAATATTCCGGGCAAGAGGGAATGTGCTGGTGTCACGTTCCTTTGTCAACAGCTGTAAAGGAGATGTGCATCCAACTACTCTCTGGTGGCCATGCCAGATACAGCTTACCCAAATAGGAACACCAAGCCCTTCCCAGGAATTTTTTTGAAGATGTTATTAAGCATCTGATTTTGGCAGGGCTCTCAAAGCTGTTTGTCCCGTTTTTTTTACTGCCTGTTGAAAAGAAAGCAATACTGCAAATAACTTCCCATCAGAAAATACCAACAAGCAACTTATCATCACTGCAAGAGAGCTAACAACATTTCCAGTGAGTGATTCTTGGCACTGACAGCTGCCTCGGAACAGTTGTTGGTGGCTGGGACAGATGGACTTCATATATTAAAAAAAAAAAAAGAAAAAAAAAAAGGAAATGAGAACTTCTACTCCATAGATTTTAAAAAGCCTTTTGCGAAATCCAACAAACTACTGAACCCTCAGAATTAAATCGAAAGGAGATTTGAATATAATGAGCTTTAAAACTGAAATGAGCCCGGGACTTGCCGGATCGCCCCATCCAAGGGCTGTAAAGTATCAGCATGTTTTGTTTCCAATAGGAAATACTTGAGAGTTTTTGGGAAGATCTCCACAGCCCGTGAAATCCTCAAAATCCAAATATTTGTTTCCACAGGGAAGGTGGCAACAAGAGGCCCCAAGGTAGGGCACAGCACTGATATCAGCTGTAAGCCCCACTTTCCATCACCACTGCCGAGAGCTTCCGCTGCTTTAATTACAGCCATGGCATTTCCCTGATGTGCAGAATCTTTAGATGCTTTTAGTGCCTAGAGCTGGGAATGCACTGAATGCTCCATGCTTCACTGGTTCCTGCTTCATGGCAATGTTTTAAGGCCACTATCAAGAACAGAGTTTGTTCTGGCAATAACACACGGGAACAGGCAACCCCAGCTCACAACGCTTCGGAGTCAAAGCAGCAGCTCATACTCTAGGGCAGGTCAGAGTTTGACAGCTTGGGATCTCAGCATCTTGTGAGCTTTGTTTGCTTATGTTATGCCTTTTTTTCCCCTCCCCACCAAGTAGTCAGTTGGCACAAACACATCCTTCCAGTCACACTCCCATCCCGCTACCCAGCACTAGCCCTGCAGTCTCCAGTACATATTTAATTTTACACACTGCTGACAGTGTAACCCTGACTTAATGGGGTGCCCCCAGTACCTCAAGTCAAGTGTAACAGAACAAACTTTTTTATTCTCAGCCTCACTTTTGCCCACTCTTTGGGAGTTATGGGCCCAAATTTAAAAATTACTGGAAATCAATACAGGATGAGGCACTTCGATTTGGCCATAACCCACTTGAATTTAATGTAAAGCAAAGCCTGTTACCACTTGGTTTACTCACCAGATAAATGTTTTCAGGAAGAGATGTGAAACTAGTGGTGTTTGGCTGCTTTTTAGCGACTATTGTCTCTTTAAAGAAATGCAGAAATATCTGTGGTTTGTTTCCAGGATTCAAGGAAAGTTTCTAGGCTGGATTCAACAGGACACTGGAGTGTAACAGAGGAAGGAAACGGGGCACCTTTCTACCCTGCAGCTGTGAGGAAAAGCTGTGCTAAGTCTGTTGTTTTTTCCATTCTAAGGGAGAAGCCAGATCCGGAGTGAGCACCTGGAGAGAACTGTGTGATGCTCCGGGATCAGGCACTCCCGACTTCTGCTGCTGAAACTGCTTCTGCTACAAACCACAGGAAAGCAAATGAACACCAGACCCCGGGGCGCGTGACAACCGTCTCCTCACTGCAGATGAGTGTCACAGTCATCTCCTCACCCCTCCACCGACTGGTTTGGTAAACAGAGCCCAAACCTCACTTTATTTGAGGCCCAGAGAGGCTCCGTTTGGAGTCACTGGAGAATTGTTTTTTGTCCTTAGATAAACTGCTTGAAATATTTCAATACACTTCAGCCTTGAGTTGACCCAAAACAGTGACTGGGCAGTCTGTACATGGGTTTTGGGTGTGTTTTGGTACTGAGGGGCTGGTTGTCAGCCCAACCCCACTCCATCCCCTCTTCTCCTCCTGCCATCTGGGCAGACAGGGGGGAGAGACACGCGAGCCCACCGGCTGCTGTCCCCCTCCTCATCCCCCCCAGCTATTAATAGCCAGACAACAAATGAGCCCAAATTCATTCCTGAGTGGAATTAGCAAATGTTTTTGCAATTAAAACTGCAAACATTCACGCGGGGCCCCCCGAACAATAGGCGCCTGTGCCTGGTCTTGAATAGGCACTAGTGTCCGCCCTGCCTGCCTGCCGAGCCTGCACATTCCTTGCACCCTCAGCCCTGGACCCGCTCCTTGCTGAGCTGGGTTTTGGGATGTTCCCCCACTGTGTCGCGTGTGTGTGTGTGCCCCACAGTCCCTGAAGCACCACGCTCGCGGCGGGTCCTTGGTGCCGGCCAGCCCTGTCCCGTCCCCCATCCCGGCGGCTCCCGCATCCCCCCGGGGTGCGGGGCAGCGCATCCCTGCCCTCCCCGGGGCGAGGGTCGGGGCAGCGCATCCTTCCCCGCACTTAGCCCCGCACGGAGCAGGGGCAGCGCATCCCTCCCCTCTCCCCGGGATGCGACCAAGGCAGCGCATCTCGCCCTTTCCCCGGGACAGCGATCGGGGCAGCGCATCCCTTCCCCGGGACCGCGACTGGGGTAGCACATCCCTCCTCCCTCCTTCCCTGGGATCGCGACCGGGGCAGCGCATTTCCCCCTTTCTCCGGGATCGCCACCAGTGCACCGCATCCCTTCTCCCTGTCTTTCTGCCTCTCTTTCTCCGGGATCGGGACGGTGGCAACATATCCCTCCTCCCTCTGTTACTCCGGGATCAGGACTGGGGCAGCGCATCCCTCCTCCCTCTGTTTCCCCGGGATGGGGACGGGGGCAGCGCATCCCTCCTCTCCTCCTCTGGGATCGGGACAGTGCAAACGCATCCCTCCTCCCCCTGTTTCCCGGGACCGGGACGGGGGCAGCGCATCCCTCCTCTCCTCCTCTGGGATCGGGACAGTGCAAACGCATCCCTCCTCCCCCTGTTTCCCGGGACCGGGACGGGGGCAGCGCATCCCTCCTCCTCCTCGCTCTGTTTCCCCGCGATGGGGACGGGGCGCGGAGCATCCCCCGCAGCCGGGGCCGTGCCCGGGCGGTGCCGGGGGGGCTGCGGCGGGGGGTACTCACCGAGCAGGGGCAGGAGCAGGAGCCGGAGCAGCTCCGGCCGCCGCAGCGCCATGATGGGGTGTGCGGGGCC
>VYXB01007856.1:47624-81501 GCA_013397135.1 Pachyramphus minor | reverse complement strand
CCCGGGGGGAGCACCCACCGCACCCACCGCACCCCTGGAGGGGCGGAGAGACGTGGGGACACGGGGTGGGACCCGCAGTGAGGGCATCGCCCCCCGGGGAGAGAGGCGTTGGGAGAGGGGGTGATGCCGGCACAGGGGATGGTCCCTCGGGAGAGGGGGTGATGCCGGCAGTGGGACCCCCGGGGAATGGGGAGAAGGGATGATTCCTGCAGTGCGATGATCCCGGCGGGGTGGGGAGAGGGGATGATCCCGATCGGGGCGCTCCCGGAGGGTGGGGAGTGGTCCCGGCAGTGGGACCCCTCTGAGACCCCCGGGAGTTGGGGAAAGGGGATAATCCTGGCAGTGGGACCCTCGGCGGGTGGGGAGAGGGCATGATCCCAGCGATGGGACACCCGTGGGACCCCTGGAGGGTGGGAAGAGAGGATAATCCCGGCAGTGGGACGCCGGGAGAGGGGATGATCCCTGCAGTGGGACCCCCGGCGGGTGGGGAGAAGCGCCGGTCCCCACCGCTGGTTGAGCTCCGCGGAGGGAAGGAAACTCGCGTTAGGAGAACTTTAAGTGTTTTTGAACTTGAAGTTAGCTTGAAGGCAACGTTTTGCTCTAAAGGAGGTGTTTCCCTCCTGTATTTAACAAGAGCCCCTAAAGAGTGATTTTTCTGATCCTTTTCCCTAAAAAACCAACTCACATTGAACGGTGAATTTCGCTATAAACTTTCAACAACCAAAAGTAAACAAGAAATACCAACAAGCAGCCGAGGAGAGAGTGCTGCTCTTGAGGAGCTTCCTGAGTCATACATAGAATCCCAGTACTGTTTGGCTTGGAAGGGACCTTAAGGATCATCTGGTTCTAGCTCCCTGCCACGGGCAGGGACATCTTTCACAGTTCCAACCCCTTGTAATGGGCACAAACACCTTCCCCCCAGTCCTCGTGCTGGACCAAATCCCTGGAAAACGGCTTTGCACAGAGAGCATCCACAGAGAGCTGCTCTGTGGTCCTCAAAAGTGCCCCAGAACCTTTTCCTTTGATTAACAGAAAGGAACAAAAATGATCAGCATGGGACAGTGCCTCAAATTCAGTGAGTCTGCCTGGGTTAATGCTGGCTCATGCGTCACTGGCTGTCAGTAGTGTCTGACGAGGATGTAATTAAGAAGCTGTTGAAGATCAAGCAGCTGGAATGAAAGCCAAGCTCTCCTCTGGTCTGTGAACCAGCCTGGCAGAGCTGGCAGAAATTAAGGGATGTAAAAATGTATTTAACTCGATAACGTAGCAGATCTAACTCAAGATGCTAATGAGTAGATTTAAAGGGCTGATCTGAGCCCGGTGAAATTAATACAGGGAGTCTCGGCAGTTCTAATGGCCAGATGGGACATTTCCCTGGAGATGAAGGGGCAGGAATCACCTAATAAGACTGTATGGCTTAAAGCCTGACTCTAGGGATGACTGGGCTGGGTCCCTATTGAGTAAGGAATCATTTTAACACAGTCCATTTGGACTGCCCTGACAGGAGATGTAAAATGTGATGACAGAGAATATAATCAGCTATAAAGTGCAATCACTGAGGTGTCAGAATCCACTTTAACTTCCAGCAGCAGCTTGATCAGGGAAGAGCAGAGATGAGACAGAGGAGATGAGGAAGGATGGGAGGTCTCTGGCTGGGCTGTCCTCCCCGTGCTGCAGAAAAAAAGAAAATTATTTCAGTTTGGATGGTGCTTGGATTAACCTGGTGTAGTGGAAGGTGTCCCTGCCCATGGCAGGGGGGTTGGAACTGGCTGATCTTTGAGATCCTTTCCAACCCAAATGATTCTGTGATGCTCTGATTGGGGATGAGCCCTTGCTGGGAGAGGCACAGGAGGACTGTTCTGTGGTGTGCTGGCTTCCCCAGGCCATCTGGGCCACTCGAGGGGGAGCTGCATCTACGCTGAGGAGCTTTCTAAAGCCTTGATTTCCCTCTTCAGGCTGCTGGAGCTTGGCCTAGGTATGTGTTGAGGGTATGTTTGTGAATAATCAATGCAGACAGAGGCCAGGTTTGGAGTCAACTGGCCAAGCAGATATAACCTTCATGGATAACACCAGGGCACCAAACACTGAGCATCATCCTGGATATCCATCCCACACCATATGGACTTGCCAATTGCTTGTCTCAGGCAGATACAACTTGTGCCAGCTCCTCTTTTTGTGCTGCCCCTGTGGTTTTTTTATTGCAGCCAGGTTCTGCCTTTTAATCTGACTTATGAAACGTGAAACTCAACAAGCTCAAGGAGTCACAATAAATATTATACAAGAATTGCAGCACCCATCAAACCACGACAGCAAGGGGCTGCACTGTAAAACGTGGATTTTCACACGCAAATGGAGCTCCCATTTCATTTTTTAATGGTCAAACCAGTCACTAGAATAAATGACACTCCAAGAGCAGCCCTGTGTAGGGCAGGGGTGCATTCAGGCACGAGGAGGGGCAGCATAAACCTGCCTCTTCCTATGATTTCTTTGTTCTCTGAAGAGATTCCAGTCCATGCTCAAAACAAGAAGAATCTGCAGGATGATGGGGAGGGAGCACAGGTCCTGCCAGGGAGTCTTCCCAAGCTGTGGTAGGGAGTGATGGAGAATAAAGTGCTGCATGACCTGGCCCAAGCACAGGCAGTGGAGAGGTGCAGAATAAGGCAGTAGGACCTTGCTCCTGGCACTTGTAAGAACAAAAGGAAGGTGACCAAGGACTAAATTGGGGAAAAATCACCTTAGGGATTTCTAAAGCTTCTATGGAGCGTGTTGTACACCAAGTATTTGGGATTTGGAAGCAGCTGAAGGCAACTCAGAGAAAATGGATCCTTTTGATGCTTGTAGTGCCTGGAGGCCCAAACTGAGGTTCAAGCCCTGCTGGGAAGAAGCTGCTCAAACCTGTAATAACAGGCTGTGCCTGTCATGATGAGTTTTCAACAGCAATCCACATGGCAGACAGGAATGTGATTATCTGAGGCATCGGGGCTCCAAGGACTCTGCCAGAGAGCTGTGCCATACCTTGCATGAGGAGGAGCAGCCTGTCTGAGTCCTCAGGGCTGTCCATCTGCACCTTCCCCAGCCATCAGCTTCGCTCCAGACCTCCTTAACTTTGATGCTGTGACTGTGGCAGGCCGGTCTGTTGGAGGAAGAGGGAGGTCCTGGCAGAAACCTTTGCCAGATTGAGGATTTGGCTGCTCTCAGAGGTGGGAGATGGTTGTGCTGCCCTGGTGGGAGGGCAGCAGCCCTGGAGGGAGCCTGCTCTTAAAGAAAAAACTTCTTTACACAAAACAGAGGGGTTCTGGGCCACTGTGTTTTCTCAGGGGCCAAATGCCAGCATGTTGGATTTTGGTAGAGGATCTGAAGTGTCTCTCTGTCTGGGACAGAGGGAAGGTCATGGGTGATGTAGGTAATTGGTTACAGAATCAGCCATCAGAGAGGGAAAGTCTCCCCAGAGCTGCACTGAGGTGAGCAGGAGCTGTATCCCACCCCTGGCTGGAAGAGCCTGGTTCTCCTTTGTGGGGACAGGACCCCTCCTGTTTGGAAGCAAAGTCTTGCCTGTCTCAGAGAGTTTTTACAATAACTTTAGGCTCTGCAGGTATGTACTGATACACATCACCCCTGATCTCAGGATCTCAAGGCCCTTTGCAGATGTGCCATTTACCCAGCTCATTCTCAGCAGCTCTGCAAAGAGGTGCAGGTATCTGGCCTGTGTCCATCCCTCTTTCACACCCCTTCTGCTGCTCGGGCAGCTTTTTATGGATGGCCTGGTGCCACAGTGCCTCTCACTCCTAGCTGAAGACAGCATCTCTTTTTTTGTCTGCTGCAGTCTAGACAAGCTGTTGATTCCGTGGTGTCACAGACCATGACCCCACTCCTACACCAGCCCCATCATTTCCCCCTGGTTCATTGCTCAGGCATATGCTCATCTATTTTGAATCATTTGTATGTGTGAGGCTGAGTTGCTCCTAATCTCGTCTCCCTCCCGGGGCGTCAGTCACACTGGCATGTGCCTTTTCCCTGTCTGCCTCCCTCTGTTTATGGACTTGTGGATATTTTTAACTCTACCCTCTAATTAGAGGTAGTTTTCTCTGGATATTTTGTGCACAAGGGCTCTCATGTCCGTGGTCAGCAGGGCAGGCAGTGAGCACTGGGGACTGGCTGTGCATGGAAACCTTCCTGCTAAATAAATACAGCAGCAGGGACCAGGATGGGGGGGAAGCTTTGCATTCCTCGGGGGTCTGCCTGCAGCATGGTGGGGTAGCAGCTATAAAGAGGAGCCAGCTAACCACCCTGAGACAGGGCCACAGCTGCCTCCTCATCCTGCAGCCCTCTGCCAAGCCTGCTCACAGCTCCCTGCAGCTGTCTCCAAGCTGCACAGTGACCTGGAGGAGCCACATCCCCAGGGATATCCCTGTGCTGGTCCAGGGCCGGAGAAGAGAGCGATACTAATTAGAAAAGGCCTTGACCCAGGAGCTTCCAGCCAGGAATCTGGTCTGCTTGGCTTCCCAGCACCACGCTGCTGAGCATCCTGCCCACCTGGCTCCAGCATCCTCCGTGTGGGCCACAGCCTGGGTGGGAGCTGTGATCCCAGCAGCAGCACAGGAGTGAGGAAGCTGTGGTTGGTGTGTGCAGTGCTTTTCTCTCCCTGCCAAGGCAGCAGCATCTGACTGGCCCAGGGCAGCGAGCACCCCCTGGGCTCTGATCACAGCCAAGTCTCTGTCCCCTGCCCCATCTCCCAGCCAAGCTGAGCTGCAGATTCCAGCTGATCCTCCTCAGGTCACACTGTGCTCTCTGGGCAGATGGCACCGGGGCAGGTCAGGCTGCTGACCCAGCTCAGGTCTCGCCGCCGCCGGACGCATCGCTGGCAACAGCAAGTGCTGCTTCCCCCAGGCTGGGACTGCCTGGAGGAGGTGGATACAACTCCCTTTTCCTCTGGTTGGGGTGTGGGAGCAAGGGTGGGTTGCCAGGGGGAAGGAGATGCTTCCTCTCGCTCCTGATCCCACCTAGGCGCTGGTTCACAAACAGGCTAATCAGAGATAGAGCTACTGCTTTGTTGAATTTATCTCTGTTCTTGATACAGAATGAGGGATACAGAAGGAAAAACATTTGCTTAAGGAGAGTGAGGTTGTTCTGCAAAGCCCAGGGCTCACACAGTCCTGATCCCAGGCTGCTCATGCCCTGGGGCAGAAGGAGCTGCTCTGCTTCTGTGGTAGGAGAGGATTCAGATCCACAAATCCGCCCAGTGTGGGTAAAAGCAGCATCCTTTCTCAGTGCCTCTCACAGCCTCCCAGCAGACCCATCCCCCTGTAATCCCCTTTGCTCCTTCCCTTCCTGAGTCACTGTTTATTCTGGCTCTGAGGGCTCCTGCTGCTGTGGTGGAGCAGCCTCGTCTGCGAGCCGAATTTTCCAAGCCCTCCAAGGTTGTTTTGACATGCCTGACTAGCAGTTAACATGTCAGCCAAGGGTCTCCCACCACCCAAGCAGCACCTTGCCCGCCAAACACCACAGGCCCTGGGGCAAGCATTTGGCCCTGCAAACACCTCCCACGCACGCACACGCCTCTTGCTCTGGTCTATTGTTTAATAAGTGCCTTGGGTTTCACCATCCCAGCTCTCCTCCATGTGGATCCCTGGCTAAAGCTGGTTTTCTTGATGGAAATCAGTCAGGTTCTGGATTGGCAGATGTGCTTAAGCACAGTAGTTGCTTGGGAGTCAAGGATTTAATTCTTCTTGGTCTCTCAGGTACCTGTTAGAGCTATTTCCTTATCCCCATCTACCTGGTGACTTAGGCAGGTGATGGGCATCCCACACCTTTGGATCTGAAGCAGTCAGAGGGGAGGGCTTGTCTCATGAAGTGAACTGCCCAGGCTTCCTTGGTGGCTTATAGGAACAGGCATTTCTTGGTTTGAGGCCTGACTGCATTAGGATCTTGGCTTTCTGGAGGGCTTTGTGTCTCTGAGTGTCATCCTTGGTGCCCTCCCTCCCGCTGTCCCTGGGCAGGCTGGTGACAGCAGTGTCCTGCTGCCTTGCAGTGGAGTGCAGGGCTTGGTTTGGAGGAGGAGCAGGGCCTTAATCTCTGCCAGTGGAGTGGCGCTCACAAAGACGATTAGACATATGCCAGCTAATTCATAGTAAACAGGATGGAGGGAGAATTTGCCACTTATAAATGGCAGATGAGCAAGCCCATCATTCCTGTCACTCACGGGTAATACATGCTGACATAAGCCCAGTTTAGCTGCAAGTTTATCAATGCTAATCCTGCTGGTCCATGCCTCTCTTTTCCATCCTCTTGGCATCTTTCTTCCCCTTTCCCTGATTTGCCTTTCTCTCCCTCGCTCCTGGTAGAGCATCTCGGAGGGCAAATTCCCCATCCTCCCCCACCCTTCTCCCAGTACATTAGTGTTTTTCCTTCTCCTGAAAGTGTCTCTGTGCAGATTAAGGAAATCACAGGTTTTGGATAGACAAATTCCCAACCCCATCACCTCTATTTGCCCCTCTGCCCCCCTCGGTGCTACTGCTCCATGTGATCCAGCATGGCCCAGGTCCCTTCCACATGTGCTTGGAGTCCTGCCCCTGAATCATCCAGATGTGGGGTTGGGGAGCTCAGACAAGTGGGGGGAACCCTGTGGGGTCTGGCCAGCTGTGCTCAGCCCTGGAGCCAGCCCAGCCCGGAGTTTATCCGATACTTTTTCCCAAACAGACCCTCCCGTGGGCTCCATGTGAGCAGCACCACAGGGAGCTCTATCCTGGAACTGCCCTGTTGTTTGGAGAGCCACGTAGCCAAGCCAAACACCCTCTGCTGCTGGAGGCAGGGCTGGAGCCTTGGGGAGGTGGTTGGGAAGGTGCATGTCCATGTGGGAGAGAATGGCCACAAAGCCTGGCCTGGCTGTGGGGATGGAAAGCTGGATGGCAGCAGCAGGACTGGGGACCAGTGGCTCTTATCTCTGCCGCACTGAAGGACTCTGGGCTCACTCCAGAGTGTGGCAAGTCCAGCCAGGATGCAAAGCCTGCTCCCAACATACCTGTGTGGGTGCTACAGGGTAGTGGCTTGAGTCAGGCCAGCTACATTTTTCCTGGAAGTCCTTTGGCTTTCCTTTATGGTGATGATGAGTGTCCAGGCTGTCCTGAGCCACCCACGCAGAATATGTAGCTTGTTTGTTGTGGTAACTATCAGAGATGCCTCGAAAACGTTGCCCTGCTACACTCCTTTGTTCACATCCTGAGTGTGTCGTGTGTCCTGGCTGGCCCTCATCCCTTGGATTGGATCAGCTGCAAAAAAGAGGTCAGAGACAGGAATTCCATGAACCAAAGCCTTCCCCTGGGACAGGGTGATGGGAGGTGCCTTCAGGGCAAGAGAAGGGGTCCTCAGCCCTTTGCTATGGGGCTGAGGAGAGCAGAGCGTTCTTCCTTGGCCAGAACCCTTCTTTGGAAGCAGGGGCTGAGGGTACAAAGCCGTGGAGCGTCTCTGGGACGGATTTGTCCAGCCCAGGAGTTCCCCCTTGTGGCAGGAGGCTCGGGCTCGTGCAGCGGGTGCGGGGATCTGCCGGGAGAAGGCTATGGATGTGCTGGTATCCTCCAGGAGACGATGGCTATGGGTGTGCGGGTACCATCTGCCAGGCTGCGGAGAACTGGCTCTGGGCTGGCTGTTCCTGTGGCCACAGGGATGTCGGGCTGGGCTCAGCAGAGCTCTGAGCTCTGCATCTCCCCCCTTGCCCTTCACCTCACAGAGGGTGGTTCTCCAGCTTTGGGTACCCCTCCCTGGGTACCTGTGTGCCCCGTCCCTGCGGGAAGGTTCCGGGGATGCTGGAGGACAGACAGGGGAGGATGAAGAGAAAGTTTATGGTGGGTCACCCCGATATTCCCATCTAATAAAGGGGGGCTGCAGCAGAACTGTCTGACACAGCCAGGACCCAAGGTCCTGACATCTCCATACCCACCTCCGAGCTTGGGCACAGCCTGGGCTTCCCCCTTATGTAGGAACGAGGTGCTTTGCATCTGCCTGGTGATGTCTGTGGCTGCTGCAGCAGCCAGGCTTGAAGAGGGCTCCCGTGTGCCAGGTCGGGGGGCTGCACAGCCTCTCTGAGCCCCGTCCCTGCTCTCTGGAGCAGAGGGGAGCCGATTCCTGTGATGAATCAGCACCTCCCTGCGATGCTGAGCAGGGCTCGGCGGAGGCAGCATCGATGTTTATTAATGACTGTATTGGGGATGCTGTTTAGTCACTGCTCCCACAGAGCCCCAGAGGCAGCCTCGGGGTGGGAAGCTGCTCCGCCGCTCCCGGGAGACATCCGAGGCACCCAGGCACCGCTTAGCACGCTGAGATCCAGCTCCCACGAGAGCCCTCCCGGCTCGTGGCTCCGCTGCCTCCCCTCCCTGCAGAGCCACGGGATGATCCCTGCTCCAGACACCGGGAAACTGAGGCACGGCGGGGGCCGAGGGGGGACAGCAGGACACGTGCTGGTCGTCCTGAGGGGCAGCAGTGGCACATCCAGGCACATCCTGGGGGATTTATTAACGCCACAGGGCTGCAGATTGAACTGGGGAGAATTCGAGCAAAGCCATTAGAGGAGGAGGGGGATGGTCCTTAAACCGGGGTGTGCTCTGGGAACGAATTAGGATCACTGGTCAGCTGGCACAGCTCTCCCCAGTGAGGAGCTCCAGGGGCTGGGTGCTGTTATTAAATTCCCTGACGGGCGTTTTCCCGCTCCACCACCTGCAGTGCCATGAAACTTGCATGAGATTCGAGATGAAAAGTCTATTTCTTTGAATGAAGTTTTAATAAGATCGAATTGGAAAAAGAAAATAGTGCCTCTTCTCCCCCCTCCCTCCTGCTCCTGCTCCCTGATTGCTGTTGGATTTAGTCTTGAGGAGTCCTTGTAAACTGATGGGGGTGCCTGGGCTGAGTGTAGGAGCGACTGGACAAGACAACACCAGCAACCGGGATAGAGCGAGAAGAAGAAGAAAATACTAAAGCAAAAATATTGTGGTTCTGAGAGAGCCAGAGCTAAGAGTAGTGTGTGTGTGAAAAGAATCACAAGGTCAAGCTGGAAAGCTGCTTGAAGCACTGTTGTTCTTTGTGACTGGAAGCAGTCACATGGAGAGGGGGGTGTTATGTGGGGAGATAAGGAGAGCTCAGACCTGGGGTGGGTAGAGGGTCCATGTATAGAAATGCAGTAATAAAGTTACAAGAGAGTTCTTCCTGGACAAAGTCTGTCTCCCGTGGATTCAGTGGCCACAAATGGTGCAGAGTGAGGGACCTTTGCCACAGCTGGGTGGGTCTGGGGGTCTCTGCAGGAGATGGTGAACTTGAGGGCTATAAAAAGCTGTGGGGTTGCCACAGAGGGGGATTTCCTGATGTTCAGGGTGGTGAGGGCTTCACAGCCCAAAGCAGGGGTGCACACTGACACAGGGAGCATGGACTGAATGACCTTTAAAGGTCTCTCCCAAATCAAACTGTTCTATGAGAAAAGGGCCCAGCCCCTTGTGCTTGGTGTGCTGGGTCCCTCAGGATGCTGGGAAGGGCCCAGATATGAACTCCATAATTAACCCCCTCTTTGAAAAATTATTTGGATGGGCTTAAACTGAGTCTCTGCTGGGTGGAGAAGGGGTGGAGGGAAGGGGGATGCTGCTGGGGGGTGCTGTGCAGCTCAGGGCAGCTCAGAGGAGGGCAGCTGGTGGCCTGGAGGACCAGGGGATGCTGCTGGGGGAGGGATGATGATAATGGGGAATGCTGCTGGTGTGGGATGCTAATGGGGGAGGAGGGGGAGGATGTTGCTGGTGTGTGATGCAGCCGATTTGGGATCCTGTTGGTGTGGGATCCTGCCAGTGTGGGATGCTGTTGGCGTGGGATGCAACCAATTTGGGATGCAGTTGTTGTGGGATGATGTCAGTGTGGGATGCTGCCGGTGTGGGATGCAGCCGGTTTGGGATGCATCCCATGTGGAATGCTGCCGGGGAGGGATGCTGTGGGTGGGGGAACCTGGCGTGTGGGATGCTGGTGATGGGAATACTGTTAATGGGAATGCTGGTGATGGGAATGCTGCTGGTGGGTGTTGCCATCCCTGCCCGTCTCCGGGCGGGGCGGGGCCGCCAGGGGGAGCCCGCGGCCGCGGCGGGAGCTTCATCCACGGCTCATCATCATCATCACCATCCCCACCACCATCATCACCATCCCCGCCGCCCCGGGGCCGGGACCCACTGCCGCTCTCCCGCACCTCGACCCCGAGCCGTGACTGGACCTCGGCGTCCTCAGCACGGGGTGAGAGTCCCCCCTCAGCCCTGCCCCAGCCCCTCCGAGTGCCCGGGACCCCGCTGCATTCCCAGCGCGGCACGCCCAGCAGCGGGAGCCCAGGTGGGTGGGAAGAGCCGAGCTTCAGCCAAGTCGGATCCCGCGGGAGAGCTGCGTGGTCCGGGTTGTTCTCCGATAGCCACGAAGCGCAGCTGTCATCTCCTAATTGCCCGGTGATGGCTCGGAGCACATGGCTGCTCCCCACGTGCTGGCAGCGAGCGGCGCCGCTCCCGATGCACGGACTGGCTCCAAACTGGAGCCCAGACCTGCAGGAGCCTCCCCTCTGCGCTCAGCAGCTCCCGGCACTGGCAGGTGGGTCGGGCTCCAGGAGGAGGTCAGGAAATATCTGACAGTGAGGGGAAACTGAGGCACATCCCAGCACCTGTGGGGACGAGCAGGTGGGCCCAGCATGGATCACCTGTGGGGGAGGACAGGCAGGGAGCTGTGCCCAGCTCTGCTGTTTGCCCTGAGCTGGTCTCAGTCCCATGTCAGCTGTGCAGGACAAGAGACTGGTCTTTTGCAGTAGCCCCTTCCCCTGCAGATCCTCCTGGTCATATGTGCCAGGTGCCACGTGTCCCTCTGGCACACAGGCTCTGACACACCACCAGCAGCCTCACCAGTGTGTTAATAAACCAGTGCCAGCTTGTGTTTGGATGCCAGAGGGCTGGTGCTGCCCCAGCTGGGAGGGGAGCACACAGGTACCTCCAGCATCACCTCTTCCATCAGCTGAGAAGGCCGAGGGAGAGGTGAGAAGCTACCTGGAGCTTGGGAAGTGTTAGCACAAGTGGCAGCCCTGGAAAAGCAGGCACAGATTCAATTCAGTCAGAAGCGTGGGCTGGATCCTGCTGCTGGATCCTCCACCGTGGATCCTGAGTGCCTGAAGTGTCCATGGAGGTGGTGCTGCATCCAGTGCCAGCTATTCTGGGGAGGTGTCCGTGCCCCACTCCTCATCCTCCCTCCACTCCATGTGCCCTGGGCTGCTTGGGGGTAACATCCCGAACCAGTGGGTGGCTGGGGACTGGTGCAGTCCCAAGGAACAGGCTGAGAGTGTGATGCAATGAGGTGAAAAGCTGTGAGGGACTGGGAGGTGCCCCCAGGACCAGCCCAGGGACAGAGGAGGGTGAATGACTGGTTGGTGATTTGTGGGCCCTCATCCAAACACCGTGGGCACGGCTGGCCCTGCCTCTCCCTGCCTGCTGGGGTGGCCCCTGTGGGTTCCCCTTCTCCATATGGCTGTGGATGTCTGGAGATGCATTTTATACCCTTGGATGGGTAATAAATAGAATCAGGCCCGTTGCCTTTTGTTTTGATTGATTCCATTTGTTCTGCATAAGCAGCTCCTTCCCCTTGCCAAGGCTCAGCTCCCGAGGAAGGAAGATGCTGAGAGATGGAGGGGCTCAGTTGGGCTGTGCTGGGAGGGTCCCCAAGGCTGAACTCTGGTAGTGGGGGGACACTGAGGCACCCAGCAGTGCCAGGTCTGCCTCTGCAGTGGGTGATGCTTCTGGACCAGAAGGGAAACTGAGGCTGGGAAAGGTGATGTGCTGTGCCCTGGGGACACGTGGTGAGGCTGGGGTGGCTCTCAGGTCTAGAAGCTCCTTTGATGCTGGGTGGGGACAAAGCCACCCAGACTGGCCAGCAAAGGGTGATCCAGTGATGTCGGGCACCCCGCGGGTGACTGGCACTGCCCTGCCACCAGCACACAGGGAAAATTACTTTATAAAGGAGCTCGGGATGAAAATGAGCACAGGAGCCAGGAATCCTGGCTTCCCTCGCTGGCTTGGTCACAAACAGCAGCCTCGGGCAAGTCTGGTGCCTCCCTGCCTCAGTTTCCCCAAGCAGGAGAGGCTGTTTATCCATCGGGAGCTGGGGAACCAGCAGGTTTGGCAACAGGAGGGATGAAAGGCACCGCTCCAAGCCAGAGCTTGGTCCACGGGATCCCTGTGGGGAGGCTCAGCAGCGAGAGCCCGAGCCAGGGGCGATGGGTGGGGGCTGGACAGACCCCACAGACACCGTCCTGATGGTGTCCCAAGTGCAGCCCCACCTCCCTCTCACCCCCTTGCCTGCGGACCCCAACCCCGGGAGGAGGAGGGATGGGGTTAAATTTGCCCCCCCGCCCCGGCGCTGCCGTGCCCCCCGGGTGAGTCAGAGCGGCCGGGGGCGCCTGTTCCTGTACCCCAGCTGCGGTGCCACGTCAGGGGGAGCGGGTGTGGGCCCGAAGGACACAGCTGCCTCCTCGCCGCGTCCTCTCACTGCTCCTCTCCTCCTTCTGATCTGCCTCATTATCTCCTGAGTCATCATCGCTCCCACCTCCGCTGCAGCCACCGCCGCCCGCAGCCGGCACCGCGCAGGGCTGGGAGCTGCCGAAAAGGCGAGGGGAAGCTCTGGGCTCCTGTGTGTGACCTCTCGGTCTCCAAGGGTGTCCCGGTGATTTGGGATGGGGGGCAGCGCGGCATCTTCCCCACACACCCCTCTGGACGCCCAGATAGACATGGGGGAGTGTGGCTGCTCCTGCCCGGCAGGGAGAGATCCCTGGGCTTGGTGCTTGTCTTGCAGTGGTGCTTTTGGGCTGGGAATCAGGCTTTGGCATGCCTGGCAAAGCTGCAAGCTGCTTCCCAAGCCCTGCACGGATCAGGAGCCAGGAATAGAGCTGGTCTGCTCGCTGCTGCCCGAACAGGTCCTGATCCAGCTGCTGGCGTGGCTGAACACACGCCGGTGTGGAGCAGGTCCTGGGTTTGGCAGGAGCAGGCTGTGGTGGATCCAGGACATGGCTGTCCCCATCAGAGAGCCCAGGGAATGCTGCAGGGGTTCTGCCTCTGAAGATGCTGGGATAAAGCAAGGCCAGGGCTGGCTCCATTTTGCTGCTGGGATGGGAAATACGGCTCCGAGCTGAGCGGAAATCCGAGGAGGTGCCTCTCTCTCCCCGTGGCCCTTGGCAGCCTCTTCCCAGCATTAATTCCTCTTGCCGCTACCAATTTGTGGCTTATTAATTCTAATTCGAGCTCTCCTGGTTTTCTCTGCCAGCCACCACTCCTCGTGCTGCCTTTCCCCAGCAGCCCCAAGTGCCCAGAGCGGATGCTCCGGGGGGATCGCAGCCCCCACGTCTCCGCTCGGCTGCGTGGGTGCAGCAGTTTAGGTCTCTTGTCAGAAGGTGTCTTCTCCCAGATCTTGAAATGTCGCCGTGGCTCATCATGACCGACGGCAGGACGAGCTGTGGTGGCTCAGAGCCAGGCTCTGCCTTGCAGACCGTTTCAGAAGCTCTCTGGCCCTGGGTTAACCTGTCTGTCACCCATTTATGTCTGGAAATCTGGGCCTGGGCTCTTCCCCCACCCCTCTCTGCTTTGTGCTTTGCCTCCATGCCTAATAACTAGGTCAGGAGTCCTGGAGGCCAGAGAGCAGCAGCCGGGTGGGTGGTCATTTCCCATCTGCTTCCACTCCCTTCTTTCCTTTTCCTCCTGATTTCTTGGCAAGACCCTCCAGCCCCCTCCTCTTCCACGGGGCTGCAGAGGGCTGAGAGCCACTGTGTCCATGGGATGATCAAGATCTGTTTTCCACACAGGAGAGTATTTTCAGGCAGTAAATGGATTATGGCCCCACAGCCAGGGCTGTCAGCTGTAACCAGCCTGGGGTTGAGCCAGTGGCTGCAGGGAGCTTGTCCTGGTGGGAGCATCCCTGGGGTGCAGACATCCCTGGAGGGGTTTCCCCAGCCCAGCACCCATGTGGGGATCTGGAGGGGCATTGCTGGGATGCAAAGACAGTGGTGGCAGTGGCCATGGACACGGCAGGTGGGATATTGCTACTACAAAAGCACTGGAGCTGCGTGGGGGACGCTGAATCGGCGCGAGGGTAACGAGCAGCTGAGTGACAGCTACAAGAGCCACCCAGAGCCTGCCACACACTACCAGAGGGGCAGGGAACCAAAGCCTTGGAGATGCTGTCTTCAGGCTCCGAGGAAAAAGGCTGCTCTCAGGAGGAAGGACTCAAGTGGGGATGCAAAGGCCACCTGCTCCCAATGCCCTGCGCCAGCGAGGACTGTAGGTGACACTGAAAGAGCTGTCGGTGATGGAGACGTGTCCCTTGAAGCACTTGGCCCCACGATGCCTCAGTTTTCCCCCAAGGGGACAGCGCTTTCCCAGGAGTTGCAGCCCCGATGCAGCTCTGGGATGTGGGGGTCCCGCAGCATCCGGCGGCGTTGGCAGGCGCTGGGAAGGCGTCAGCATCCCGCCGGGAGCATGGATGGCTCCGAACAGGCTTCCCTTGTGCGCCGAGGCCGGCGGGCAGCTCTGACCCTCTGCCGGGGAGCGGGGAACAAGGGTGGCTGTGTGTGCCCATGGCACTGCCTGGCCCTCTGCCCCGACACGCATTCCCGACACGGGCAGTGCTTTCCGGGCTGCCGGCGCTGGGATGCGCGGACGCGGGGAGGGGGGTGCCGGCTACTGTAAGGGGCTTGTTGTGGGCTTGGCTTTTCTTTTTCCCTTTCTTCTCCTTTTTTTTTTTTTTTTCAGTTTTACTTTATTTTATTAGCAGCCTTTGGGCATCTTTTTGAGCAATTAATCTGGGTCATGACATTCACTGAGCAGATCGGAGAGCCCGGGGCTCATTAGCACCCGGCCGAACGTCGCTGGAGAGATGCTCTCAGAGCTCCGCGGCTCTGCCTGCTTGTTATTCCGGGCGAGTCGGGGGCTGCGGCAGCTGAGAGTCCCCTCAGCAGAGACCCCACCGCCCTGCTGTGGGCAGGGGGGGTAATGCAGCCTGGTCGGGGTCCCCCTCCTGCTGCGGTGGCGTGGCAGGAGCAGCCGGTGATGCTGCGCTGGCACTGGGGTCCAGTAATCAGCAGGCAGCACTGTGCTGCAGGGCTCAAGGACTTTTGAGGGTCTCAGCCTCCCTGCTTTGGCTTTGGATTGACTTCATTCCCTTTCCATCAGCTGCTGGAGTCCTCAGAAGTGACCTGCAGCTGCCGCTGCGTCGGCACCGGGAGCGGTGTTTGATCCTGACAGCCCTTTGTATGAGCTGATGCTGCTCCACTCCCGTGTCCCAGCTGGGGAAACCGAGGCAGGAGATCCACCCAGGCTCCAGTCCAGCCTCCTGCCCTGCCAGCAAGGGAGGAACCATCTCTCCTTGGCCAAATCCACCAGTAGGGAACTGGTCTGTGATTCCCCAGCTAGGAGTCATGTCCACCTCATGGGTGCTTCTTCTGTGGGTTTGGCCGGATTTTGCTTTAGGTTTCCACAGTGCATCATGACCATGAGCTGCACCCACAAGCCCTGGCTTCACACCCCTTTGGAGTTTTCACCCCAAGCCTCAAACCTTCACCTCCATCCCAGTGCTGACCTCCTGCATGGCCCAAGCCCCTCCGTAGGCCTGGGGACGGGGGATGGCGAGGAACATCCCTGCTCCTGGCTGGCTGCAGCACAGCATATGTGCTGGGATCTGCTCCCTGCCTGCTGTTTATCCGCTTCCTTCGAGTTAACTTATGTTTCCATCGCTGCCCATCTGTCTCCTTCTCTTCCTCTCTTCCCTCCACTCCTTGTGTGCTGGCAGTGCCGGCGGAGCACGGGGCCCCCATCCCCGGCAACTCTGGGTGACCCCCGAGGGTAGCAGGCATTTCTCTTCCCTCCTTTGCTCCTGTACCCCTGCAGGGCACTTTCGGGGGGGGATCCTGGTTTGGATGTGCTCTGGCAGCTCCCTCCATCCACCATGAACTCCGGTAGGAAATTCTGTCTGGAGGATCCCCCTCATCCGTTAAACCTGAAGCCGCTGGGGCTGTGTCAGTGCCGGCAGCTCCCTCTCAGCCTTCCGTTCCCTCCCTTCCTCCCTCTTCCTCTGCTCCCTCACTCCCCAGGCTCAGCAATGTCTCTCCCATCCATCCTGTGCCGTATTTGCTCTTCAGATGTCTGTGCCTCCCCAGCTCGAGGGAGGGAAGCCCGGCCCTGCTCCCACCCGGAGCCCGGCTATTAGGGATACCCAGGCTTCTTGTGGAAACACAAAGCCATCGAGAGCTGGAGCCAACATGCACCTGCTTTCCTTGCTGCTTCAGAAAGCCCTTGTGGCTGCTGCCTCCCACTTCTCCAGCTTTTATTTATAGTCTGTCTTGCTTGCGCTGGGGATTTTTTCTTTCTTCTCCTCTCCCCGGCGCAGCTGAGCTGCTGAACTCGGAGCGCTGCGGAAAGGCTTCTGCCTCGGCTCGGCTGCACAGCCATGGAAAAGGGACTGGAAAAGAAACTGGATCCCCACAGGAGCACCCCAGAGCCTCTCCACTGTTCTCACTGTCAGCCTTGGCCACCCCCAGTGGGTGTTTGGGGGGGTTGTGCACCAGGTCACCGCTGGTGGCCGTGACCCACATTTGGGTGCTGTCGGCACCATCCTCGCTGTGACACCAGGATCTCAGGGCCCCTGCAAAGGACAGGCCAGGCCCTGAGGAGGGACATCCCTCAGGCTGGCTGTGCTGCTTGTCACATCGCTTTGGTGGCACCAGTCACTTGCCTGCTGGGAACTGGGCTGAGACCCAGCAAACTCGTGCTGCCACTGGCCCTTCAGGGAGGTGCTGGGCAGTGATGGGGCTGGTGTTGGTCCCTCTGCCAGCACTTTCAAGATCTGTTCCCTCCCTGGGGCAGTGCAACTGTGCCCACTGTTGGATGTGCAGAGGAGGAGCATGTAGCCCTCAGGCAGCATCACCCACCCTGTCTGGCAGCAGCGTTGGTGCCATAGGAATCTTGGAGGCTGCACCAGTGCACCAGTCAGTGCTGCCCCATCCAGGGCACTGCCAGCCTGCCGTGCCCCCAGGGAAGCCACTGAAGGCTGCAGGGAGTCACTAAAAGCCAGGCTCTGTTCCTTTGTGCAGAAATGTGCTCACCACGGCCTCCTCCCGGGGAGGAGGTGGTGAGGGGACACGGCAGAGGGAACGGAGGGGGAAGGGAGGGAGAGGGGGCAGAGGACTGAAATAACAGCCAAAAATTAAAACCTAAAATCACATCACAAGGCGAGAGGCTTGCCATCTGCCGTGGGGGTGCCGGAGCAGGAGCCACCCGCCAGCCCCGCACCGCTGCCGCAGCCTGGGCACTGACTCAGCACCAGGAGAGAAGGATGCTCTGGGGTCCCTCGGGACTTGGCCCTGGGCACCCCAAATCACACCCCGGGTGAGATGGCCAGGGGTGAAACCCCCACCCAGGCGGCAGCTGCTGGCAGGAGTTTTGGGTAACCCAGCGTCACTGGGGTCAAACCCTTCACACCGTGGTGTTTCCTCGGGAAGGAGGAAAATCCAGGTGGAAGCAGAGGCTCCTTTTTTTTCCACAGGAGCCACGTTTCCATGGCACCCAGTGGGGAGGTGCTTCTCCATGGACCTAATGATTTGCAGGGTCCCCTCCAGGTGAGGGGAGCCCAGGTTGCCTCTTGACAACCCAGGGTACACAACCAGGGGGTTCCTGCTCAGAGCGAGCTGCCCAGGTGTCCCCAGACGGGCACAGATGCCACGACACCACGGGCAGAGGTGGCATCGCGTGACTTGAAACCACCGAGTGTCACCCCCGAGGTGTCACCCCCGGGGACGCTGCCCCGGCTCTGGCGGCCACGGGGCTGCGCCGGGAGCGCCGTATACCCGGCTAACGCTGTGCTCCCGATTAACACCGTGTTCCCGGCTAATGTGGTGCCGGCACGGGAGACAAAAGCAGCATTACTCACTGCCGGGGAGGAGCGGCTCAGAGCATTACTCAGCCCCGCCAGCAACCGGGTCTATTCTTTGTGCATCAACCTGGGGGACCGGGAAAGAGGAGGAGGAGGAGGAGGGCATGGGACGCGGGGACTCATTTTTCCTACGAAGCAATGACAGCCCACGGCTCTCCAGCCCCCTCCTCCTCCCCTCTGTGTCTCTGGAGGGACATCAGCCGGCGGGGGGGGATGCTGGTGGCTCCGGTTCTCCACGTGGTGCTTCCTCAGGGATAATTGGAGGTGATCAGCACAAGGAGGAGATGTGGCCTCCTGCACTCTTGTGCCCTACCCCAGGTACCTCCAGGTGGCTCACAAAGGATGTCCCGAAGCCCCCAGATGTGGAGCACAGCTGGGGCTGGGGTTTTGTGGTGCTCTGGTGGCTCTGGGCACAGCTCCGTGCAGGAGCCGGTGTCATTCCAGCGTGGAATTTCCTGGTGGGCCCACATGGGATCACACATTCCCCACTCCCAGGGGAGGGGCTTTGCTGCTGGCTTAGGGGATTTTTTGAGGAGCTCTTGGTGAGGGTGATGGATGGATGGATGGATGGATGGATAGAGATGGATGGATGGAGGCACTAATGGAAGAGCACTGGAGAGGGGAAGCAGGGGCGAGGGATGAGCTGCAGGCGGATTTGCAGCCACGGATGTTGCTTCTTAATGGAGGAAAATAATCAATGTGGCTTGAAGGGGGGAAGAGGATTTTAAGTGGGGGAGCACATCTCTGCCTTGGGTTGGGAGCACAGGGATTCCCATGGATGAGGGGAATGAAGGGGGACAGTGTTCCCAGGGGGTTGGGAAGAGGAGCAGACTGTGGGGTAGGGAGGGATGCAGGAGTGACAATAGCCCTGATGGGAAGCACCTGGAGCCTCCCAAACCCAGGGGAGCCACAGCTGCAGAGCATGAAGGTTTAAATAGGGGTGGGGAAGCCCTTCTTCCCTCCCAACTTCTCTGCCCTGGTTGCTGCCTGTTCTGGTGACCCCGTGGCTCTCCTGGCCAGGTACTGGGCTGCGTGATGGGGGATGTGCTTGCTGTGTTTGGGGAGTGTTAGTTGCAAGAGGGTGTCCCCTCCATTGGGAAGCCATCCTTGGTGTGTGCATTGGGATGGGAAGAGCTGTGAAAACAGATCCTTTCCCCAGCAGGACCTGGATTTCTGTGGTGTGAGGTGGTTCAAGTGGGCAGTCTGCCTTGAGCTCTGGGAATGCAGCACAGGGGACTCTGGGCATGGAGTGGTTGCTCCAGTCTCCAGTTAGGGGAGTCCTACTTGTTCATGTCTTTGGTTACAGGCAGGAAAATGTGCTGGTGGTGCTCAGTAGGCAGGGAAATCATTTCTTACTCAGTTGCCAGACACAAAGGGTAATTTGGGGCTGGAGCAGACCTCCTCTGGCTGGCTCAGCATTGCAGCTCCCGCTCGTGCCTCTCGGCAGGGTCGTGCAGTGCCCTGGCAGCCGTGTGTGTGTCTCCACGTGGCTTTGCAGGCACTAACGAACCTCCCTGTGCTGTGCTCCCCCCTCCTGGGGAGGAAAACCTCGTTATCCAGAGAGATGGATGCAGTGGCGTGTTCCCAGCTGCGGAATGGCAGAGTCAGGCTCTGGATCTGGGTGCCTGGGTTACAGCAGCGCCTGGGGAGGTGCTTTTGTTCAGAAATCAGCAGTGAATTTGGAGAGACTCGAGTCCCCCCCAGCCCTCCTGCAGCACCCCAGGGGTCTCCTTAATCACTGCATCCCTAATATTGCTCCTGTAAATGCACCCTCAAGCCCCTACAAAGCAATTAAAGCCGCACTACCCATAAAAATTAATTGTGCCGTGCAATGTTGCTCTCTCACCAACGAGCTTGTCCCCGCCTGACCCGGGCGAGGGGACCCCATCCACACTGGAGCCCATCCCAGGGGGGAAACTGGGTACCTCTGCATCTGGTTGCCCCAGCAACTGTCAGTCTCAGGCAGCATCCATCACACCAAGCATTCCAGAGCCATTATCGTGCCTCTGGCGCGGCGGGGCTGCGGTGATGGAGCACTGCTGGGGGATCAGCGTCACCTCGCTCTTTATCTCCCAGTGGTCATAAATATCCACTGGCATCTGCGTGTCCCACTGCTCTAATCCCCTCCCGGTGCTGCTCATGGGAAGAGCTACCCAGGCACGGACCTGTGTGTCCGTAGGAGACTCGGCGGAAAAACCAATTAGGAATTTTCGAAGCGCGGGGCCGTTAATTGCCTCTATGCTCGGAAATTAATAAAGCATCGAGGCTATTGTTTGACTCTGCCTGGGCGTGCGTGGCCTCAGGTGCAGCCTGGGAGTCTGAGGGATGGGGAGAGAGGAAATGTGGGTTGTGGAGCCACGGCTTGTGGGTGCCCAGTTGCTCTGCCCATTCCTTACTCAGTGTATGCTATTAAAGAAGAAAGTGGTCTGAAAACTGTGCCTACTTTTCCCCGTCTCCAAGATAATCTTTTTCCTGCCTTTCCCCGCTTTCTTTGTCCCCTAACATCTAACCTGGACCATGTTGAGGGACTCCTGCTCCCTTTCTGAGTCTGCACTGCTCTCAGCCTGGTGCTTTGCGTTGTTTAAGGACTTAATTTTAGGTGTAACAATATGTTGGTAAAATAGACTTGGCTTTTTTGGTGCTGCCTACAAATAAGCATGTTCTGAAGGTTGGAGCTGCAGGTGTCTCAGGCTGGGTGGATTTACCCCAGGAATGCTTGGCTTTCCTTAACTAATTTGTAAGGTTCTCTCTCATGGTTTTACAAAAAAAACCCATGGTTTTGGCTCACAGCATCCCTCCCGAAGGGAAGCCCAGCGTGGTGCTGTGGAAGACACCAGCTCAGCTTGGAGTTCTGTCCTCATCCAAGGTTTTCTGGGGATGCCTGGAATAAGTGTGAATCAGCCATTCTCTGACAATAAAGCCGACTGAGCTCCAGCATCCCCCCCGGGGGCTGCCTGGGATGGCTCCCTGCCTGCTGCAGGCAGCTTTCCTGGGAGGAATGGCTAATTTCCTTGGACCCCCTCAGGCAACCAGCTGGGAATCTCCAGATCTGCCAGTTCCAACGGCTGTGAGGGGAGTTTGGGAGCAGCTTCTGTGCCCTTGCTGCTGCTCTGATGATGAAAGGCAGGTGACAGTCACGGATGTTTTGGGGGAGGAAAGGTGTGGAGGGCAGCGCTGCTGCAGGGAGGGCATTGCTCTGCCTTGCCTGTTCCCAAAAGATGCTCAGGTTCTGAGAGGTTTTCCCAGCTGACCAAATGTTGGTCATTTCTCTGCCAGGGCTTGGTGGCTGGTGGGGATCAGAAAGGGGGATGGTGGCTCCCCACAGGTGTTTTCCTGCATCCTCAGCTTTAGAATGCAGGGATGCTCTGGCTATACCTGGTGCTGCATCTCCCTGTCAGTGCTGCAAAGGATGTTCATATATTCAAGTGCTTTTGAATCTCTGCAAGGGTTCAAGGAGCTGGGGCTGCACGTTTGTTTCCATTAAGATCAATGAAATCGTGGCTTTTTTCCTCCCTTTTTGCTGACGAGGGGCCAGGTCCGGGTGGGAGAGGGAAAAGCAAATGGTGGTGGAGGAAGGGGCGCATGGGGACGGTGTCTGTGCCCTCTGAACCACCCCCTGGTGAGGTCCCAGTGCCAGGAGCTCGGTGCAGCCCACGGAGCAGGAGCCCCGAGCGATGTCCCCGCAGAGGCTGCGCTGCACAAAGCCTCATGCAAGGCCACCGTGTCCTTGCCAGCCGGGGGTGACGCAGGTACGTGTGACTGCTGCTCCACAGCTGCTTTCCCCGTGGCTCCGAGCTCTGTCCCACCTTCCCCGCCGCGGTGCCGGGAGCCGCGGAGCCGTGCCCGGAGCGCCGGCGGAGCTGCAGCACAGCAGGGAGACGGCATTTATTTGCTGCGACAGCTTTGCAACAGATTCCTTGGCGGAGCTGACTGCAAACTGCAATCCTAAACTGTCGGACGGCTCCTTTTTCCAGCCTGGGAGTGTGAGAAACAAATTTGTTTGGGTTATAAAAACATATTAAAAAGCAACACATTTTGTTTTGCAATATACATAGTTCTTCATGCCAATTTTTTTTTTTTTAATGACTGCCATTCTAATCCCTTCCAGACAAAGACGTTTCTTAATAACTTTTTGTGGAGGTAATTGCTGGGGAGACGCTTTGAGGCGGCGGGCAGGGAGCTGTGGGTTGCACAGCTGCAAGTCATGGCTGTGCACTGCTCAGGTATGAAAGGCTCTTGAGTGTCTCTAGCACAGAAAGGGATCCATATCTGGTGCCCAGAGAGGTGATGCCTGACCCTAGGATGTTTGGAACAACACAAGAAGGTGACCTTTTGCTCATCATGTGTGCCCAGATGGTTGGAATCTTGATGTATGTTTGCCTGATGTCTACAGTGGTTTACTGGTTTACTGACTGCTCTTTAGCTCTTCCCAAATCCTGGGAATGAGTGTCTGGCTTTGAGGAACACCTTAGGGATACCACCAGCTTCCTTTACCCATGAGCTGGAGCACAGCAACCTCCTGCTTTGGGTCCTGGTGGTGCTCAGGACCTCCAGCAATGGGTTTCCCTGGTAGGAACAGTGTATTGGGTGGTACAGGTGGGTTTGGACCCCAAACCACTTGGGATCCATCAGCTCCTCATCCATGGCCTGATGATGTTTGTGGTCCACCCTGGGCTCTCTCCAAACCTCCTTTGCAAACAAGTGGATCTAGACTTGTTTTTCCAACTCAATGTCAGCTGCTCTTCAAAACAAGGCAAATGCCTGTGGGTTATTTTTTTAAAAATGGCACTAAGTTTGATTTGTAATTAAAACGCTCCATTTAATTAGGCAAATACCACAGAATCTTTAGAAACGTCTATTTTTATATATTTACTCCCCTTGTGTTTTTCTTAGTGACTGGAGTTCCAATTAAAACAGCCTCCTTATTAAACTGTTGGCTCTTAAATAAAACCAGGAACTAAAAATACAGCAAGGCCACCAAGCTGCCCTCCTTATCTCCACATCTTTACCTTGGACTGTTGCCTCTGCATGGGTTTGTTCCCCATGAGCACCTCAAGGCACTTCATGGAGCTTGACTTTGGCTTTGCTCCATCATTTCTCCCACCTCTGTGCTAAAGACTTGCTGGCTTTGGGCTCAGATGTGCCCACAGCTGCCTCACTGGGATGGAGGGACAGGTTATTACAGGGCTGGGAAGGGATGTTGCAGCAGGTTTTCTCCCACCCTGTGATTTGTGGAGCCCTTAGAGGTAGTTTCACCCCAAAAAAGCCCTTCCTGTCGTGCCTCCAGCTCTGAGATGATGCTTGCTGTACCAGGGCTGGGGGGAACAGCTTGCTTTCACTCAAAACATTTCTGTGTGATACATGCATTTGCAGTATAGGAACAATAGCCATCCTGCCAAGCTAAACACGAGCTGTTCCTGAAGTTGTTGGCATTTTGCTTTTTGCCAAAGGTCTGGAGAGGAGGCGGGTAAACAGCCATTAGCTCTGAGCTGCAGCTCGGGGTTAGGAGAGGGGAGCTTGGGGCTGGAGGAAACCCCCTGCGAGCATCCAGGTTGTGGCAACATCAGCAGCTGCTGCTTTTGGGGCTGTGCTGGGGAAACTGAGGCACAGGACCTTGGTTTCTGGGCACAAAGCATGCACTGGGAGCACCTTGCTGCCCTGGCCTGCCCCAGCTGCTGAGCTCACCCCCCGGGCACTGCGCTTGCTGTGAGCTCTGTTTAACGGGGAGGTAATTTCCCAGAGGTGCCTCAAGTTGCCTTAATGCAAGCTGTCAAAATGATGTACAGCTGTGCCGGGCTGCCTCGCTCCCCCTGCCTCTCCTGTGACAATTTTGTCAAAGATCCTTTCTGAGATGCTGTTTTGACGGGGTGCTAATGGCTCCTTCCTCATCAGGCACTTGCGAGCGCGGACGTCCCCGAAAGTGCTGAGTGGAAGCCGCTTCTTTCTGTGATAATTAAGAAAAATGATAATAACAGGTTTAAAGGAGAGCAACCAGGGGTCAGTGCTGCTGGGTACATTGGTAGCTCAATGCCTGCAAAGGCCAGAGGTAGCATCTCCTCTGTGGGCTCTGGAAAACCAGCTTTTTGGGAGCGTTTGGTGTTGCGCCTCACGGGGTTTGCTGTGGGCACAGGGATGGGGCTGCCCCACAAGCAGGGAGCTGCCTCGGCTCATCCTGACAATGTGAGAGGTTAAAAATAAAAATCAATAGATGCCAGATTATCGAGATGGGATTAATATCAATTTTAAACACCCCCCAACATCAATAATGACCTGGCGTAGCCCAGCTAATGAGATTGGGAGCCTCAGCAATCAAGGCAGAGGATTAGAGATGATCAGAATAAATCCCAAATGATGAGGGACGTTGCCAAAGTCTATCCTTGGAAGACCCCACTGGCATGGATCTGATCCTAGGAGATACTTGAGACTTGCTTTGCTCTAAGCCAAGGCTGTGTTGTCTGATTTGGCTGTGGGTTTGGACATGGGCTGCAACACTTGGTGCCTTGTTGGGTGTTGGAGCCCAGAACCCTGTGACACCTTGTTTTTGTACATCATGGTCAAATCCCACTTGTCCAGCAGCATTCCATGGGCTCCCACCTCCACCTGCCTCAAGCTCCAAGCCTAGATCAGGACACTGGGACACTTAGACATTGCCTAAAGCCTGTTTGCCCACAGCCCTTGGGCAGCCCCAACCACCTTCTCCCACAGCCACCCAAGGTCTCCAGCTGTGCTCTCCCTTCCCAGTTCCCAGTTTAATCCCCATGTGTGTTTTTAATGCCTCTGCATGTCTCTAAGCTCCTCTGTACCCAGAAGCCAAATGCTCCTTGTAGGATTCAGATGTCTCCCCTGTGGATTAGATGGGATGGCTGCAAATTCCTTGTAATTTGCTCACGCGGGGTCTATTATCTGCTCCTGGGGGGCACGGGAGGAGGGGGCTCGGGGTGGCCCCCCTCTGTTTCCCATCTGTGTCACGCTGGGCCAGGGGGGGTTTTAGCCAGCGATCCCTTGTCGGGGCTCTGATTCAATTATTCCCCACTGCAGCCTGGCTGGTGGCTACTGGGCAGCACTGGGCTTTGTGCCTTGTGTGGTGTGATGGAGAACAGCCCATTCCCGTGCTAGGGCTGGGATGTGGCATCCCTATCCCACACAGGGCTGGACCATGGCATCCCCATCCCAAGCAGGGCTGCCCACATGAGTTCTCCTTCCCAGGCTGGCTGCTTCAGCAGGTGTCTGTGCTCTTAATATTCCTGGCACTTAACTGAGGTGACTGGGATGCAGGGATACAGCCTGGATTTGCTGATTCAGCAGGTTGAGGGAAAATCCTTTCTCTTATGGCTGGGAGTGGGAGCTGGGCAGAAGCAAAGGAGTTTTTGGGAGGGAAGTCCTTTGCTGCCAGGGGTTTCTGGCTGGTTGAAGCCGTGTTGTCCAGGAGCTTGATCCCTGCTGCTGGTTTCCTTGTATCCAGCTGCCAGATAACAAGTGAGTTCAGGTCCTCAGAGGTGCTTGTCCTCTCCTCATGGCTCTAGGGACGCAGAGCATCAAGTGAGGGCATCCCTGTGCCTCCCACATCTCCCCACGTGTGGTGACATCCCCCCTCCGAGGCTGCCGCCGCCTTCCCGGGGCGGGGAGCCCGGATTTGTCTTTCTAATGCCTCAGTCAATGGCATCGATTGGGCTGGAGCAAAGGATCGATCGTAATTTGGTCGGAGGGCCCGGCGCCGGGTGCGAGAGGAGTAATTAGAGCAGCAGAGGAGGCGGGGACCGACTGCTGAGAGGTCGGGGCGGCCGCCGGTGCCCATAGCCTGGGGAGGGACGGCAGGGAGGGCGAGGGGCCACCTCCTGCCTCCGCAGCAGCCGGGATATCCTTTGGTACCCAAACCCCCTCCCGGGCTGGCAGGAACAAGGGCTGAATCCTGAAGCCGGGTGTTATTCCTCCCTCTTGCCACTGGAGCAGCATCTGCAGCCCCACAGAGCGATTTTCCCCAAATCGGGCAGAGGTCTGATGCTCCCCTGCAAGGGAGGGGCCCACTGCACTCCCCAAGGAGTGAGGGATGGGGCATCCCAGCGGGAATCACGCCTTGCTTAAGCGGGGGGAAATGGGAACAAGTTCCCTGCAGGCAAGGAAACGCACCAAGGAGCCCTGAGGGTGGCTGCAGTGCTGAAGCTGTCCCGGCTTTCCCTCGCCCTTCCAGCCTGCAACTCGCTGGCAAATCCCACCCACACGGATGGAGCCTGCTGCTTTCCCCAGCCCTGCATTCGCAGGGGGCTGCGGTGAAACAGCCTTTCTCCTCTTCCCCAGCAAGAATTATGGGCCATCTGGATTTCAAAGGCAGCTGGGCAGCTGGTTTCATTGGAAGCTGTTCCTTGCAGAGGGAAAGGAGGGGGCTCGTGCCTGACAGACACCCCCAGCTTTGTCCTCCCGTGCTGTCAGTGGGGATGTTGGGGAACCACATCCTGGCTGGGCCTGCGGGGATGTCTGCACATAGCCAGGCTTGGGAGCAACCCGGGGGTGGTTCCCAGAGCTGGGTGGGTGGAAGGGAAGGGAGAGGAGGATGTAAACTTGGGGAAAAGGTCAGGCATGCTATAAATAAGTGGCATCCGGGGAAAGAAATGTCAGTGCGCGGCAGTAGAGACACACCAGTGCCCGAGATGGGAAGTGGTTACCTGGGGGATCACACCCATGGGAATCGGGGCCAGGGTGATGGTGGAGGGGGCTGTTCCTGAATTTGGTGGGTCAAAGTGTGGCTGTTGTGGTGCCCAGGTTGTTATTGGGGGTGCTCGTGTAGCTGGGGGGGATTGGGGCACACGTCAGTCACAAGTTTTCCAGGCTCTTGGCTTGGAAAGCTGTCCTGCTGCTGTCTAACAGGGAAAACAGGCTGGAGCTGAGGACTTCCAGCTGCTCTGCTCCCAGGACCATCCTCAGTAAAGACAGATAGACAGGGGAGAGCTTTTCATGGTCCTTCTGTCCGAGCTGGGAGCTCATGGATAAGAAGGATGCTACAGGAGTGGGTGAGCTCCCCAGGGAGGGGGGTTGTTTTTGGGGATGGGGGAGCACCAGCAAAGCAGGGTGCTGTGCTGCCCACGCTCACATCCTTCTTCAGGGCATTCCCTGGAGCTGTGCCGGCCTTCCACGGGAGCGAGGCTGCTCCTCGGGGCTGATTGCACACTTGTCCCCAAAGTGGTCTGACTCGCTGCCTAGTCATCCTCCGGCAGCCGGTGAATGCAGGGCTGATTGCTGCCTGGCGGGAGGGAGCCTGGGGAGGGGGGAAGCTGACTGGGAGCCAAGCCCAGCTGCGGGAAGCGATGCCGCCGTGCCGCTCCCGGCCCGGGCTGGCTCGCTGGGCTGGTTTCAGCGGGAGCTGAGCACTGGCCAACTCGTCTCGCTGGTTTGTGCCAGTCTCAGTTGAAGGGATGGTTTTGGGAGCTGAGTATCCCAGTGGTCTGGGACTCCCATGTCCCCAGCAGAGCCCTGGGGGGGCTGTCCCCTCTCCCCTCATGCCCCCTGGGAATGCCATGGCAGGGTGATGAGGGGTGACCTGGGGGGGTCCCTGGACCTGCAGGCTGGTGCTACTGTGTCTGTGATTTCTGGATGGGGATTTCCTCCCCAGGGCTGGTTGTAGTGTCACCTGCTCATGGTATCTTCATTCCCTGAGCCCCCAGGTCCCTCCAGATCCATGGAGGGGTTTGGGCTGTTGTTGTGCCCCTGAGCTTGGGGGTACAGGGTGCTGAGCCAGGAGCCTCCAGTGGAGCCATGCTGGGATCCAAGTAGAGCACAACCCATCCTGGAACAGGCACACTGTCTCCTTCAGCCCTTCATTGTGGCACCTGGGCTGTGGCTGGAGGGGACCATGGAAGAGCTGTGGCCTGTTTTCACTCTTCCTGGGCTCACATGCAGGAGCAGACAGCTTGGACGGCTGTGGCCTCTGGCAATCCTGTTACAGGTTGTCAGGCCCCTGTTTGCAGGAGGCAAGGATTTGCCCACCTGCTGTGGGGTAGGGAGCAGCAGGGGGCTGAGGCTGGAGTGCCACGGGCTGGTCTCCCCAGCAGGTTGGACTCTGCTTCTCCCCTCCATTCTTCACCCTGGTTTTGGGGGCTACTTGCCACGACCATGGGAAAAGCAATCCTGCAGGGGATGGTCTCTGGCTGTTGAGTCCTCAGGGGCCACCCTGAGCCCCCCACCAAAGGTGATCACTGTGAGGGAGGACAAACGCAGTGGCTGGTGCAGCTTGGGCAGGGAGGTGTGTGGCTCCCGCCCCTCGCAGCCGCCGTCTGCTCCCCTTGAACAAAGGCGGCTCTGAGCCTCTCCTGCCTCTGGGCCCTGCACAAGAGAGCCCTTCTCTCCGGCAGCAAAAGCCTTTTCCAAGCCTGGCCCCCCTTCCTTGGGAGGGCTGCAAACCTCTTCGCTGCCCTCAGCCAGCCCAGCCCAGCACCTGCCTGCCTTTGGGATGCTGTGGGGTCCAGCTGTGGGGGGGACCCCAACAGGCTTGTCCCCTCCTGCATGTCCTTGTTGTTGGGATTCAGGGGAGGAAATGCTTGGATTGCAAAGGGTCCTGCATCATGTGCTCCCTGCCTGGCACTGACAGCTGTCCTGAGGGAGCAGGGCTTGTGTACACGGGGGTGACAACCAGCCCCCACAATTAGGGGGGGTAGCAGGCTGGGGTGGGCTCTGGCCACGGGCACCAGGGAGCCCGGCACGGCCGACAGCAGCAGAGAACAGGGAAGGGGGAAAGAGCTCCTGCGCTGGTAATTACGGAGAGGTTGATGCCACATGATGCAGGGACGTCAGCAGAGTGTGTCACAGCTGATGACACGCTGCATGTGCAGGGGCTGGAAAGGATGCCAGGGCAAGAGGTTGGAGCACCGGGACAGCAGTGTGTGCCTTGCAGGGCTGAGCCAGCCTTGCCTCCCAACCTTCACTGAGTCACCTGTGGCACCTCTGGAGTGGCCCAGCCTGTCCCATTCCCTCTGGGAGCTCAGCCCTTGGGCATGGCTGAATCCCTGTGCCTCAGTTTCCCCACGTTGCAGAGGGAGTTGGTAGCTGAGCAGCTGCCGTGGAGCTGTGCCCCCTCAGCAAGGAGAGATGCACACTCTTTTTGGGGAACGTTCTAGGGGAAGCCAAGGCAAAGTGTGGTTACTCATGGCGATGACAGTGCCGATGACAAGTCCCCCAGCCCCCAGGAGCACGTGCTGTGCCTGTGCTCCTGCATGGGGAGGTGTGTTCCCAGTGCCAGAGAGCCCCAGTGAGTAATGGGGTGGGCGGCAGTGCTGGGCTGCAGTGGGGGGGTGGGAGCACTGGAGGGGGCTGCAGTTACTGGCACTGAGCAGAGAACACTCTGTCATCCTTTTAGGATTGAGGGGAGAACTCCACCAGCTCTAGGAGTGCTGGAGCAGGGGATGTGTCCCACTGTGGGAGAGCAGGATGGGGGGGTTACAACTGGTGTGGGGACAACCTGTCTTGTGTGAAGGGTGAGACAAGTCCCTTGCTTGGGGGAGAAAACACCAGCTCACTGTGGCTGCTGTGGGTCTGGGGTCTCCCAGCCCCCCTGAGCTGTATCTGCCCTAGCCAAAACCCCACAGGGCAGCACAACAAGGCTGAGCCCCACAGCATTGGCTTCCCCTGGCTGCTGCTGGGACAGGGATGCCCTGCACAGCTGAGAGACATATTTTGGCTGGAGAGGCAGGTGACGAGATAAGGATGGGGTATCGTGTTACTGCAGTCGGATCCTTCTTTGAGGTTAATAAGACAAGACAGACAATCGCTGCTGCTTGATCCAGGCAGTGCTGTGTGAGTGAGTCTATTAGTGAGCTGATGAGTAATTAGCTACGTTGGAGACCTGCTAACAGCGGGAAAAAGTTGTTACTGTGACTCAACTGACCCCTCTCCACAGAAGTTGGTGTGTCTTTTCTGAAATACCACAGGTGGATTACTCCACGACTTGGACGTGCAGCCGGCAAGGCATGGCAGGATATTGCTCCTTGCTTGCCAGCTGGAGTCACGCGGCGGTGATGAGCCACCGGCAACGGGAGAGGGGACGAGGAGGGAACGAGCCTAACCCCGGCTCGGTGTGAGTCGAGCCCATCTGCCTGCTTGTCCTCCGCTGATTCCACGGAGGGGGCTTTTTCTGATCTTTCCAAAAAGCAGCCTCGCTGTGCACGCAGAGGCACTGCAGGCTGGCTCAGCACTTCCACGCTCAGCTCCCGAATTTTCAGGGTTCCTGCACGTCCCTGCCCTGCTGGTCTTCCTCGCTGCATGGCAGGGATGGGGTGGGCTCCCTTCTCCCGGTCCCAGCACAGAGAGGGGAGGAGGTGACAGCTGGGCGATGTGGGATGCTGTGAGACACCGAGTCCCACTTTTGGAATGTGGGCCGTTCCCTCCCAAAGTACAGGAGGCAGCTCTCCCGGGAGATCAGGTGTTGTGAGACTCGTGACTTCACCATGCAAATGCTGGAGGCTGTGAATAATCATGTACTTGTGCAGGGAGACTCAGCCCCGTGTGGGTTGGAGCATCCCGCAGCCAGGTGGGAGGCAGCTGGGTCCAGATTCCTGCTTTCCTGGCCAGGTCACTGGCAGTGAGGGGTTAAGGGGAGAGAGGCAGTAACACAAATCCAGAGAAGTCCCATTTTCAGATCAGGCCCTCTCCAATGTCAAGTATTTTTGTTTCCCTCTGTGAAGTGATCCAGAACCTCAGTGCTCCAAGTGATGGATATCTCTGAATTTTCAGCCTGAGTTGCAGCTCATTTCCCACTTTTCTTGTGCTGGTACCCAAACCTAAACCTCTGTCCTTGTTCCCAAGAGCCAAGTCCCAGGGAGATGGCAGCAGGGCTCAACTAGGGCTGCATCTCTCCCAGATGACTACGTGTGATGGAGAGAGCTGCATCCCCCAAGTCTCTTGCTCCTGTGCTAATCTGAGAACTCCTGCCTCATCTGTCAGAGTGAGTTTTTTAAAAAAAAGCAACAACATTTTTATCCCTCTTGTTAGGCAAAGTGGTGAATTTATCACTGGGCAGTTGTCAAATGACTCAGCTCTGTGTGGTAAATTCTGCTGTGTCCAGGCCAGGGGCATCCCTGGGTCAGTAGCACAACAGACAGGTAAGGCTCAGGTCAGCAAAACACTGCTACCAGAGCTGCTCCAGATTGGAAAAAGAAGAGCCTGTGGTTTGGGAAGGTGCTGGCTCCAGGGCAATTGCATCCCACAGGAACTGCCCTGCCGTGCCCTGTGGGGATGGGGACAGGATGGGATACACGTGGGTCTGGGATATGTGTGGCTGATTGGGTTCCAGCTCATCCCCTGGCATCTCCCATCTCAGCATGGAGGCCTCCCTGTCTGCCTCCCACGTGGCAGGCAGGACATGGCCATGTCCAAGGATTTGGGGTGCTCCTTGCCTTGCCACTGATTCCTTCACCCTCTCCCAGCTCTGCCACCACAGACTGACGTGCAAGTACACGGAGTGCCCTGCTCATGTAAATAAACCCAGCTATAAATAGAGAGGGAGAGAAGTGTGAAAACAGTGGGGAATGGATTTCATAAAACCAGCAAATTAGTCTGGAGAAACAAGGGTGTGAACTGACAGCCATACTCCAACCCAAGCTGATATTTCCAGTTTCTTGGGGGATGTTGGTGGGGCCTCTGTGCTGGGCTTGGCTTGAGGATGCACACACTGGGATCAGGGCTGGGTCCCCCCCATCCAGCATGGGCTCCTGGTGCCTCTGGTTTGGGCTGTGTTACCATATGTGCCATCAATGCCCTTAATTGTTGTTATTGTTGTTGTTTTTTCTCTTTGAAATTGTGTCAAAACCCAGCTAAAGACATGGAGATGATCTGGGTGGTGACATGGACTCCAGCTGGACCAGAATGTATCAGCTGTGTCCAGTTGGGTGAGAGTAAATGGAGCTCTGCCAGCCTTGGGCTTGCTCCTTTGAAGTCAGTGGGGGATGGCTGGGAATTTTTGGGTGCTTTGAAGGTGGCAGGATTGGCAAGGGGAGGGTGCTGGCCAAGGGGCTCTGCCTTCCCAGGCTGCTGCAAACCAGACTTTCAGGAACCAGGAGAGCAAAAGTGCCCCAGCACAAGGGTCAGCTTTGGCTGTGCCAACCCCCCCGTGCGTATCTGCAAGCTTTCACTTCAGACCTCAGCACTCAGAGCTGAGTCAGGCTTTTATGAGATCTTGGAATTTGCTAGGGAAGCAAACTGCCCGGGGAGCTCGTGTGAGCTCGGGCTGGGCGGGGGGATGCTCCCCCTCCTGCCCGGAGCATGCCAGGGTCTGACCCTCAGTAAATGTAATTCCGGGCAGAGGGTGTGGGATGTTTCTCATCCTCTGCGGGAGTTGGGTGGTTTTTTGCCTGTTTCCAGCATGGGAAGAGGTGGGAAGACCAGCAGCTGGTTAGACCTCCCCCCAGATACTCTCCCAATGGTGTAGGCAAGGGGGAAATGGTGAGTGCTGGGGGGAAAATGGTGTGTCCCCCTCTCCGTGTGAGCCTGTCCCCCCCTGGGCTGGCTGTCATCTCCTGGGAAGTTCAGTGGCCCGTTTCTGTGGCTGGCATCCTCCTCAGGGAGCCAGCCCGGCTGTTTGCCCATCTGGCATCACCAGGTCTTTGCAGGGAGGAGAGGTGGGCTGAGCACAGGCAGACTTTGTGTTCTCTACACATTTCCCATTGAAGTCAACCCCAGTTCTCTCCTTTCCAATGGGCTTTGGCCAGCAGGGAGCAAGGGGGGAGGGACAGGGTGACACAGAGCTGTCACAGGGGGTCAGGGATGGGAGCAAGTGGTGGGTGTAGAGCAGGAGCAGGGGCGGTGGCACAGGTGGTGCAGGTGGGCAGGAGGAGATGATACAGCTGGTGCAAGGTGTGACAGTGGCACTGAGCCAGTGCTGGGGATGAGATGGCAGGTCAATGTGACACCGAGCTGTGGGGGGAGGCAAAGACGTGAGTAAGTGGTGCAGGGGCCTGGCAGAGGTGACAGCAAGCTGCTGCAGGGGGCAGGTGACATCTGCTCGTGTCCATCCCAGGCTGGTGGGGTGACGACCCTGGACCTCTGCCAGGGCACAGGTGGTGGCAGGTGTGTTGCCCTGAGCTGATATGGGGGTGCAAGGCTGCAGTGACACCAAGCAGGTGGCAGGGAGGTGACCCCCAAGGTGGTGCAAAGTGGCAGGGACAGATGGCACAGCTGATGTTGGTTGGGGTGATGTGGAGCAAGTGTTGGGGGCAGATAGCTCAGCCTGAGGTAGGGAGGCACAAAATGGCACCGGTGGGTCAAAGGGATGGTGCATGTTAGAGGGCAGGTGGCATTGCCCCCAGGGCAGGGGGGCGTATCTGAGGTCAGGGAGACAATGCTGTGCTGGTGCAGCAGACACATCTGGGGTCAGGGAGGTGATGCTGTGGTGTTGCAGGGGGCACATCTGGAGACAGGGAGGTGACACAGCCAGTGTGGTGACACGTCTGGAGATGGAGAGGTGATGGTCTACCGATGCAGGAGATACAGCTGTGGATGAGGTGGTGACATTGAGCTGCTGTGGTGACACATCTGGAGATGAGGAGGTCACAGTATGTTGACACGGTGACACACCTGTGGATGGGGAGGTGACACTGAGCCAGTGCAGAGGCACATCTGGAGACAGGTAAGTGATGCTGTACTGGTGTAGGGGCACATCTGGGGATGAGGAGGTGACACTGAACCGATGCAAGGGCACATCTGGAGACAGGAAGGTGACACCAAGACAATACAGGGGCACATGTCTGGAGACAGGGAGGTGACACTGAGCTGATGCAGAGGCACATCTGGAGACAAGGAGATGATGCTATACTGGTGCAGGGCCGCATTTGGGGATGGGGAGGTGACACTGAGCCGGTCCAGGGGCCCAACTGGACGCCGCGAGGCGACATATCCGTGTACAGGGGGTGACACCGAGCCAGTGCAGTGACACATCCGC
>VYXB01007856.1:0-45756 GCA_013397135.1 Pachyramphus minor | reverse complement strand
GCTGGTGCAGCACCATCCCCAATCTCTACTGCTCGTTCCTCACTGGGCACGGGGTCATCCCAGCTCCCCGGTGGTCCGTACCTGGGATGAGACGCAGGAGCTGTGCCCTGGGTGTCACTGTGCCCTGCCCGTGGGGATGCAGTGGCTGCCGGCAGCAGGAGATGCCTGGCTGGCAGCCACCACCACTCCCCTCCCCGTGGCAGGGGGGAACACTGGCTCAGCGGGCACGGATGGGCTGGGAGGGGCAGTGCCAAGGTGCTGCAGTCCCCCCAGTTCACAGCACTCCTTGAGCCCACAGGGTCAGATCTGTACCATGCCACAGTCCCTTGGCACCCTTGCCTGGCAGCCGACTCCTTGGAGCCGGGGGGGTGTGTCAGGATGGGGCTGTGCTTTTGGGGGAGGGGGTCAGGATGGGGGCTGCCCCTTTTGGGGGTACGTACCCCCTCTTTCTGAGCCGTGGCCGGCTGCTGCCTGCCTGAAATGCATCTGCAGTGTGGTGAGGCAGAGGTTTGCAGCAGCGGTTTGTGGAGGGATGCTCTGCCTGGCAGAGGAGCAGAACAGCCGAGTTCGGCATTCAGGAACTTGGAAATACCCTGGAGCTGCCAGGCTGGGGCTCCGGAAGCGGTGGTGGGGGTGGGTGGGCACCGGGAACCCCCAGGCACGGGGGTGCTGTGCGTCTGCAGCAGCGTGTACGTGGTGAATGAGCGCGCTGTGAGTAATGCGGGGGTGGGTGCCGGCTGAGGGGGTGCTGTGGCCCCCGTGCAGGGGATGGGGAGCCCACGGGGCTCAACCCTATCTGTGCAACCCCTTAACCCCAGCGCTGTCCTCTCCTCCTGGGGGGCTGTCACCCTGAATTGCGGGCAACAGGGCTTCAGAGCAGAGCTGGGGCTCACCCTGCGCCGATGCCCTCACCGGGGCTTTTCCCCTTGCTGTGGCCTTCCTCCCACACTGCCTTCTCCTTGCCAAGCTGAGGAGCAGCAGCACTGGCCCTGGGCAGCCCTCTTGCCTGGCTCTCCGAGGGCTTTCCAGGCATTAATCGGCTCAGAGGAGGAAGGAGGGTGTGTTATCCCTTCTTATGGCGTGGGGGAGGAGAGCCAGGACGTGACCGCACCGGGAGTGGGTGTCAGAGGAGGGATCCGGCCTCCTGGCATTCCCAGCAGTGCCGTCACACCGAGGGGCTTTTCCTCCCTCTCCCACGGGTGTGACGCTGTGGCACCACACGGTGAGTGGGGAGGCTCGTGGATCCGGCAGGCGGGTTTGAAGAGAGCGGATTTGGCTTTGCCAGCGCCGAGCGAGGACTCCTGTCAAGGAGGTTCCCTGGACACCACGGCGGGCGATGCTCCTGGCACTGACCTTGGCCGGTTGGAGCGGTTTGGCACGGCGGTGCCGGCGCTGCGTTCCCTGCTCGATCCCGGTGCAGAGCTCTTCCACACAAGGGATGGTGCCTCTTCGGCTGCGGAGGGGTATGGACTGGCAGCCGCCGGATTTGGCACGTGCGGCTTTGGCCCCACTCTCTTCTGGCAAAGGGATGGTTTGGCACCGGGAACCGCCAAGGGCGTTGGCCCAGCTCCCGTTTCCATCCTTCCCTGGAGGATTTGTGCTCCTCTGGACCTGTTGGATGGGAGCGCGCGGGGCAGGGAGGGACGTGAGCGTCTCGGTCGATGACTTGGCTTTGCCGGAGGGGTTTGGTGGAGGTGCTTTCCCAGCTCAGTTGCCTTTTGACTTGGAAGATGCTTTGCCGGTGATGGGCGAACCCTGCAAGCTCCTCTCTGGAGCTACATCGTGGTGGGACAGCTCCCATTGACCTCTAGTCCTTTGCCTTGGAGGTCGTGCCTTGAGGCTGGAAGAGAAGCCCTGCAGATGGGCGAGCAGTGGGTCCAACCCTGTTCCGTGCCGATGGAGGAGTCCTTCCCTCTCCCTTTCCCTGCGGTAGGCACCTCCCGAGCTGGGAGCCCTGAGCGACCAGCTGGCCTTTGGAAAAACAACTCCCTTCCCGCTCCACGATGGAGAGGCTGGCGTTGGTGGGAGGGCTGCCTGAGCCAGGAACACTGTGATTCAGGAGCTGCTGGCGGGCAGCTCGGAGCGCTGCCTGCATCCCAGTTTTCCAGGAAGGCTGTGAAGGCACTGGAGTGGTACATGCTCCTCTGTGGAGAGGGCAATGGGCAGCCTGCCCATGGATACTGGTGCTGTGTGGGGCTGGTCTGGGAGGGACAGCACCCTGGCAGTGTCACCAGGTGCAGGAGGTCTCCTCTGGGATGGGTTTGGGCTCCAGTCTCCCACTGCAGCGGTTCACTCGGTCCCGTGGCACACGGAGGGAGCTCAGGGAATGCACAGGTAGCTGCTGGTTGTTGCTGGGAGATGATGGTTCCCACGAGGCAGCTGCCGTGTGGCACTTGGGAATGCTCTACACCAGGTGGTGTTTAGAGGGAGGGGGTGCAGGGGACCCCCAGGTGGGAGTAGGGTGACTGCAGGGAAGTAATTTTCTCACTTGCCCCATCTCTGTGCCTCTCTGAGCACCAACCTGTGCTACAACATGCTCGCTGAGCTGCTGCCCAGCCAGGCATGGTCCCACCTGAGTCATTCCAGGGAGCAGGGACCCACTGTGGGGCTGCTGTGGGGCAGCACTCCATGCATGCACACTCCCCTGGGGATGCCAGGGAAGCTGCCAGCCCGTGTGGGGGTGGTGTTGGTGGTCCCACAGGACACCCCTTGTGCCAGGGATGGGGTTTAGAGTCAGTGTCTCGCTGTGAATGGGGCACTGAGCCACTCCTGACAGCAGCTAATCCTTCTCCTCGCTGGCCCCGTGTGACCTTGAGGCATGTCACTTGACCTGCGCGCTGCCCTCCATCCATCTGGAAAATCGGGTTTAAAACGCAGGAATCGCGCTGAAAGCCCAGATGCTGCTTTCCAGCTGGGGGAGGGGGCAGGGTCTGCGCTCCAGGGCTGCCCCCTAACAGGGGACAGGCTGAGGCTTTTGGGGGGCTCTGGGTACCCCTGGTCAGGGAGGGAGGGATTGAGTTTGCAGGAGGGGGTGCAAAGATATTTGGGGAGGGTTATGGAGGTGGGGGCAGGTGCCCCATGCAGTGCCTCTGCAGCGGGGTCCCTGCAGCACGTTGTCCTTGTCCCCCCTCCAGGCTGCAGTCGCCTCCCTCCTCGTTTCCCAGCGATGGCTGCCTGCTCTCCTTCCCTGCTGGCCTCCATATGCCATGCTGGTGGCCTTGTCCTCAGAGATCCCTGCCATATCCCGCCTCCACTGATGTGAGCGGGATGTGTCAGAGCAGATCTCGTCTGCGCTCAGCAGGGAGGAGAGGTCTCCGTGCTCGGGGCCCCGTGTCTGCTCCCCAAGCTGTCCCCACGGGGGGACAGGGATGGGGATGGGTGCCTGGGGTAAGGGGGCAGTGTTGGAAGCAGACAGTGGTGCCTCCATGCTTGTTAGCAGGCTGCAAGGAGATGGTAGGTCACCTCTCTGACTCAGGGCATGGGTGTCTGCTGTGCTGGGCAGGACAGCCTTCCCAGGCATTGATTCCTTTGGAAACCTCTCTGTCGTGGCCACCTCCTTGTCATGAAGCACCTGCAGGTCCTGCTTCAGCGAGTGCACCTGAGATGCTGGCAGCCTTCATCTTCACCGAGTCCGGTGTCACCTTACATCTCTGCTCTTGGGATGGGAGGAACTGGATGCCCAGATCCAGGTGAGGGTCTCCCCATCCTTGGCATCACCATCCCGGGGAGCCCCGTGGTGGCACCGTCTCAGTGGCAGCAGCCTTCCCTCCTCTCCCTTTGGGATGCTGTTCAACTCCACCTCCGCATCTTGTATTCTTGCCTCCTGGCACACGGCGTGCTTTTATTTTTCCTGGATCTGCTTGGATGACGAAGCCTGTTGATTACTTGTTTTTCTTTACGAGGCATCCCCCAGCTTCACGTGAGCTCCTGCACTGAGGGAGATTTGGGGCTCACATCCCTGCTGCTGCTCCCTGATGGCGACCTTATTTCCAAACTGCAGCTTAAGCCTTGAAGCCCCTCTCAATTTGGCTGGGAAAACCAAGTGGGTTTAAAAATACCCCATCTATTTGTGCTCTGTTTCTTCTGGCGTCTGCGAGTTGTTTTCAAGCGTTTCCCTACAAATGTGGGGGTGAGAAACGCTTTGGATCGAGAGCTGCAGCCTCCCATCGCTCGCGTGCCTTCTTGGCCTGGACTTGGCAGGAAAACCTGGTCAGGGCTGGGAGCGCAGGGTTGGGTTGGGAAGTTGAGGAGACCCCAAGAGGGTTTGTGAAACATCTCCCCTTGCTTTCAAGCCGCTCTGGAAGCGGGGACAGGAGGGCACGGGGCCGGTAGTGGGGCGGGTGGCAGCTGGGGAGAGCCGGGGGCCGGTTATCCGCCGTGGCTGCCAGTCGGCCGTGCGCGTGGGGAGGTGATGCTCAGCCGTGCGTGCAATTCCCCACCGGCCCTGCGATCAGACACCGGCGCTCAGAGCTGCCGGGGCTGACCTATTTTCCTACACCCGGGCAGCCCTGGCCAGCCCTGGGTCCGGCGGAGCGGCTGGCTCGTCCCCTCCCCGGGGGACGTCACCCACTGCTTTGCTGGGGAGCCAGTCAGGGGATCCTGGAGTCGTGTCACGCCCTGGCACCCATCCATGGGGTGTCTGCGTGGCCTCTTGGGCAGAGAGCTGCTCCAGCTGGGCAAGCATCAGCATCCTAGGCTCCATTTGGTGTTGAGCTGGAAACCAAGATTCCGCCTTGGTGCGCCGGGAGCTTGTGGGCTGGAGCAGGCAGAGGGCTGGGGAAGGGGCTGCAGTGCTGCCCTCTCCATCCTCTGCTGTCGGAGGAGGGAGGGCTGTGGCTTTGCAGGCGGTGAGGTGCTGGGGACCTGCTCTCTCGGGCAAGGCGGCCGGCGAAGCGCGTCCTTGGATGCTCTTGAGCAGCACGTGACAGCACCTGTCCCCGATCGGCGCAGGAGGACCATGGGCAGGGAGGAGGGTTCCAGCCCTGCAGCGCAGCCCCCCTCCCAACCCCAGGATGGGCGCAGCGGGGTCAGGACGGGCTCGCACAGCTCTGTGCCGGGGCGGCAGGGGAGGGCTGACACCGTCCCTGCTGACAGGGTGCGAATGTGAGCTCATTGGCGATGCAGCGATAACGAGGGATGGAGAGGTGTGAGAGTGTTGTCGGCGTGGTGCAAAGCGGGGTGCGCGTGTGTTCATGCACACTGCACGTGTGTGCTCAGCAATCCCACCTCCCCGGTGGGGTCCAGGCGGCCCTGTGGCTGTGCAGGACCCCCCCAGCAGGGCCGGGTGCCTGCAGTGGGCGTGCAATGCAGCGTCTGCTCCTTGCAAAGCTCTCAGCTCTGCACCCCGGCCTCACCCGCCCCGCTGCCACCAGCCAGCCCTCCCAGTTGAACAGCCACCAGTTTGCTGGTGGTGTGGGGGCTGAGGACACTTGGGTGACCGTCAGGCTGTGACCCTCTGCCGTGTGCGTGCCCTGTGAGAACCGTGGCCAGCTCTGCCCGCTGCCCTTCCCACGGGGACACTTGGCTGGTGGGCCCGTGGGGTGGCACATCACGGGCCTCTCGCCGGTACGCGCTTGTGTCAGAGCCAAAAATAGCCGGTGATGCTCGGCTCCCGCGGCGGGGAAGCGGTGATGTCACTCGCCGCCAATCACCGGCGGCCCCGAGGAGCAGCGCGGAGGAGTGGATCGGCGCAGGCCCGAGCATCCCTCCCCGAGCATCCCCCCGGAGCAGGCGGCAGCCGCGTGTGCCAGGAAAATGGGGGGCCCTTTCTTGATGGGAAGGGAGATGTGGGTCTGAACCTAGTTTTGGGGACGCCCCCTCCCCCCTTTTTTGGCTTCCCCGCAGCCCTGGGTTTCCCTTTCTCCCCCTTTCCGAACGCTGTGCTGTGCTGAGGATGCAGCTTTGCTGCTGCTGGCAGAGCAGGATGACGCCAGGCTGCAGCGAGCAGGGCGGCACAGCCGGGGTGGAGCAGCCTCGGAGCTGAGACCAAAGTCCCCTGTAATTACCCAGCTGGGAGGAGCAGGGTGACAGACCTGATGTGCAGGTCGCAGCCGGGTTTCAGGCTCGGGGCTCTCAGGGACGCCCGAGGACACGTTGACTTGGCTGGAGCATTGCTGCTCCAGGGGCTCAGCCCACCCTGGCAGCTGCAGGAGAGCTGGGTCACTGGGCTGGCACAGCAGAGCTGTGGTCAGTGGGGCACAAACAGGGCTGCTAAAAGCAGCCTTTTCCCTGCCATAGGGATATAGGGTAGCCCTGCTGGTGCTGGTAGGTGGGCAGCAGTGCTAGGCATGTTCTGTGCCCCCCTCTACTGAGAGCACAGGGGCCCCAGAACCTCTGCAGGGTCTCAGGGCAGCACCCTTGCCCTGGTGCAGAGATTGGGAAGCTGTCCTGGAGCAGTGGATGCTGATGGCCACTTTCATGTGTCCTGTGGTGGCTCGGGGTGGCCGTGGAGCTGACTGGAGGAGCTTGGGGACTCCCTCTTTGTTTTGGGGCAAGGGAGACCCAGGGGCTTCCCTCAGTGGAGACGGGCAGCTGGGGACAGGTATCTCCTCTGCTGTGGCTCTCCGGGGGTCCCAGTCTGATGCTGGGGTCTGGCAGTGGGACCAGCCACAGTTTGTTCCTTTGCCCCCTCACAGGTGCCCTCGGCTCGAGGGAGGAGCCCGAGTTCGTGACCGCTCGCGCTGGCGAGAGCGTGATCCTGGGATGCGACGTGATCCACCCGCTCACGGGACAGCCCCCTCCCTATGTCGTGGAGTGGTTCAAGTTCGGCGTCCCCATCCCCATCTTCATCAAGTTCGGGTTTTACCCTCCCCATGTCGACCCAGAGTATGCCGGTGAGTCCTGGGGGTGCAGGGGGACACGGGGGACGTGCCAGGTCCCGGCTGCTGGCACAGCCTGGGATGCACAGCTCCGCTCCATCCGTTCCTCCGTCGGAAACCACGCGGGCTCTGCCTCTCGTTGCTCGCTTTCCACCCAGTTGGTTTTAATTAAGCAGCAGCGTTAGGAAGCCAGCTGGGCTGCGTGGGACGGGAGCAAGCGAGGCAGAGAAACCCAGGGTGACGCGTGGTGGCGGTGGCTGCTGCTGCTGCCGCTGTGCCCTGGAGCAGCTGTGAGCCTGGGGAGGGATCCTGGGGGATGGAGCCAGGGCCACGTGCCGGGCAGAGGTGACAGGTTGGAGCTGCAGAGCCCATGTGGCTGCTCGCCAATGTGCCGCCTGTGACACGTGGCCGGTGTCCTCTGGTGGGGTGTGTGAGCTGGGGACCAGCCCTGAGGAGGCTGGTGTGGTGGGCCAGGTCCATTTTGGTATCCCATTCCCTGGGGAGTGCTGTCCTGGGGATCTTCCCTGGATCTTGCGGGGCTCTCTGCCCAAATTGTTCCCTGAGAAATGCTGCAGCAGGGAGGATGCATGACCAGCACCACTCGAGCCTGGGCTGAGCCCTGCCAAACTCAGCTCATGAATGAGCAGTGCCACAGCCCAGTGGTGGAGGTTTGGGCTGCTTTGCTCCTGACCCATTTTTCTGGGGGGCTGTGCACCGGGTCAGCTCAGGGCCGCCCTGCTTTTTGGGAGCCTCCCAGGCTGGGGAAAGCTTTGGGGCACGCCTGCGTGCCGGCTGTCCCGCCGCCAGCCCCCGGCTGGGAGCAGAAGGCCGGTGTCACTGCGGGCAGACGCCGCTCGAGGCACCTTGCCTGGCCGTGGCAGCTTGGCTCTGCTGTCCCCAGACGGGCGAGTGTGTCACTGGCTGGCCGTGACCAGGAGGCTCCCCCAGCCCCCAGACTGGGATATCCCCTGCAGCGGTGCCCCGGGGAGCTGCCCCGGTGTCGGGGGGCCGTGGAGCTGACTCTGTGCTCTCCCCTAGGCCGGGCCAGCCTGCACGACAAAGCCTCCCTGCGCATTGAGCAGGTGCGCTCCGAGGACCAGGGCTGGTACGAGTGCAAAGTGCTCATGCTGGACCAGCAGTACGACACCTTCCACAACGGCAGCTGGGTCCACCTCACGGTCAATGGTGAGCGGGGCCGGGGGGGCTGCGGCATCCCTGCGGTGCCAGAATGGGATTTCGGGTGGATGCCGCGTTTCTGATGGATGCTGGACCTGAGTGGCATCTGCACCTCACAGACACGCCAGCCCGAAGCCGTCCAGGCTGGCTGCTCCAGCCAGGGCGTGACTTCAAAAGGGGCTAAGTTTTATTAGGGATGCCTCAGTTTAATTGCGTGGAGCTTGTTTAAAGGAGAGACATCAAGAGCCGGGGCTGGGAACTAATCTCCTCTCAACAAACAGATCAGAAAATCAAATCTTTGTTTTCTTGAAATTCAGATTTACTCAAATTACTTTTTCATTTTATTAAGGCCGTATATTAAACTAATTAGCAAATTGTCATTCTGCACATCAGGAGAGAGAGATCTTTATTTTTAGCCCAGCAGCAAGGCTGTGCCTCTCCTGCTGCAGTGGGGTGGCTGGAGAGGAGATGTGGGCACCAGCAGCACCTTGCTGGTCTTGCCTTGACCTTGAGCAATCAATTTAACCTTTGGGGGGATGGCATGCAGCAGAGCCACCTAATTGAGCCCAATTAGTGAGCAGGAGCTTTGCAACTGGGGCTGTGCAAGCCACCAGCCCCATCCCTGCCTGCTGCCCTGCCTGCCGTTTCCTGCTTTCCCTCTGCCTGCTAATGAGCTCCAAGGGCTTGGGAAAGAGGGAAAGAGAAGGAGGAGGAGGATGGTGCATGGTTCATCTCCACCACGTGTACAGATCCTGCAAACCTCCAGCTCAAGAGACTGGAAGTGGCCCCAGATGCCCTGTCCCTCCTCTTGGCAAAATGGGGCATTTTGGGGGTTTTATACAGCACAGGGTGTGCAGGGGCTTAATAACAATATAATAACCATAATCCTTCCAGCTCGAGGAATTGCTTTCAGGGTGAAGGCTGTGGCTTTTCCCCAGCGCATTACAACGCTTAATTTTCTTAGGGGGAAAATAAAAATCATTTGGGGAGAAACAAAATATAATTCTTTATTTTTTCCTTTTTCCCCCGAGCAGATTAAATTGCCAACCTGTCTTCCTCTAAAGTGGGCTTTAACAACCGCGGGTAATTAGGGGCGGGCTGTAATCCTGCCAGCCTCTTTCATCAGGAAGGAGCCTTTCGATCTGCACTGCGGTGTTTTCCCGTGTTTTGACAAGAGCGAGTTAATGTGCAGCGAGAGGGGGGGATGTTGTGCCGTGCCCCGGAGCTGGTGGGGAGGAGAGGGGACAGGGCTGGGGTGCGGTGTGGCAGCCCTTGGTCGGTGTCCCCAGGGACAGCTGCTGTGACAGCCCTGTCCCTCCAGCCTCGTTCGCTTTTGGGGTCGTCTCAGCCCCGCTGTGAGGATGTTTAGGGTGTCCCTGGTGTGCAGGCAGCTGCCTGTCTGTCCCTGTGCCCCTGCCCAGAGCCATAGTGAAACCTGGGGGGTCACAGTGGTCTCCTGTGCCCCACAGCTCCCCCCACCTTCACGGAGACACCGCCGCAGTACGTAGAGGCGAAGGAGGGCAGCAGTGTCACCCTGACCTGCATGGCGTTCGGGAACCCCAAGCCCATCGTCACCTGGCTGAGAGAGGGAGACCTTTTGGGTGCCAATGGCAAGTACCAGGTAGGTGAGGGGGGGACAGGAGCTGTGGTGGGGGCTGCTGTGGGGACTCCTGGGCTCCCCGCTGGCAGGGACAGTATTGACAGGACCATGGCGGCGGCAGCTCCGCCGTGCCTGGAGCCAGACATGCTTTCTCAGCACTTTTCTGTGCTGAAATGCCCATTTCCCCCCTCCCCATCCCTGCTGAGCTGCAGCTTGTAATGCTGCCTGCCCTTGGGTGAGGGCTGGAGAACCCCCAGGTGCTTGGGACAGTCCTACTCCTACACCCAAGCTGCTCCCTGCAGACCCATCCCAGGGGCTGGGACCCTGGAGATGGGATGGGAGCTGTAGCCTGGGGATGTGTGTCCTCCAGCAGGGATGGATGCAGGAGGGGTTTGAGCAGGGAGGATTTCCCCTCCTCCCCTCCCCTTCAGGACCCTTTTTGCATCCCAGAGGCTCCCAGGCAGAGATTCCCCCCTGAGCTGTAATTGGTAAATCAGGCATTGGAATCAGCGCAGGCACTAATGAGAGTAATTAGGAATCATTTGTTACTAATTGAAATAGAAGGATGAGGCAGAATAAGGTGGGGGGGAAGCCTGGCTGGGAGGGCTCCCTGTGCATGGGGGTGCTGCTACTCTGAGGGTGATGGTCCCTTGTCCATCCTTCCTCTGCTGTGTCCCTGAGGGGCAATCTGTCCACTCCTCTTCCAGCTGTGAGGTGTCCCCATGGGGGGGAGGACAGTGGCCAGGCCAGGGTCTCCCCTGATTCCCCATCCCAGCAGTGGGGCTGGTCCCTGGGGAGCAGGGAAATGCTCTAAGGAGGCATCCTGCTCCTTATGAAGCACCCCGAGGTGCCAGGGCGCTTGGCAGGAGCAGTTTGGATCCTGCTGCCTGCCAGTCACTTCTCCGGGAGATAAATGCGTTGCATGATGGTTATTTATTTATTTTATGGTTTATTTTTTTTCCTTTCCCTTCCCCTTGGCGTCGAGCAGAAACGCATGTGTTGGTTTATTAATATCCAAAGCCTTGCAGAGCGGGGAAACCCGTCTCTCATCCGGCCCTAAAAGCGCCGGCAGCTCCCTGCCGTGGGAAGCAGGGAGGGAGGGTCTTCCCTCATCTCCCTGGGGGGGTCCCTGCCCACGCTCCAAGGGGAACCCTTGTTCCCTGCCCACACTCACCTGGAGCCCTTGTTGTTCCCAGGTGAGCGACGGGAGCCTTACGGTGCTCTCCGTCAGCCGGGAGGACAGAGGTGCCTACACCTGCCGGGCGTACAGCATCCAGGGGGAGGCTGTGCACACCACGCGCCTGCTCGTTCAAGGTGAGCTCTCCCAGCCCCTCAGCAGCCCCCCCAGGAGCACTGGGAACAGGGGACACATGGACCACAGGGATGTGGTGCCACCCCAAGGCCTCTGTGCTTGGCATCGTGCCGGCTGCCCCCGGGCTCTGCATCCCATTCCAAGGACGGAGGAATGTGGTTAATTGGGCTGCCGTGGTGGCTGCCCTGCCCTGACGAGCAGCCAGGCCCCGGTGGCAGCTCGGTTTTGTTGGGGAAGCGGGGAAAAGATTGAGGCTGTCATGAAGCGCCTCGTCAGACAGCGGTGATGCATGACAGGTCTCCTGCTCCGCGCTCCCGCTCTTATTAAATAAATCTTTAATTAGGTCAACAGCTACCGGCGCAGAGGGGAGAGCGGGGTGTCCTCTGCTCTGCTTTTGTGGCAGTGGTGAACTGCTGGCTCCTGACAGTTTGCAGTGCTCCCCCCCCACTCCCTGGATTTTTCCCGTGGGTGATGCTATTCTGGAAAAGTGCTCGGGATGAAGTGAGGCATGTGTGCCCTGAGAGAAGCAGAGCCGTGCGCCACAGGCATGGACCCCCTCCACAAAGCTGTAGAGATTAGGGAAAAGGTTGGGAATAACAGGGTCACTGTGGCCCTCAGTCAGTCCCTGCACCCTGTGATCCCAGGGAATCGGGGCCAGCTCTGCCAACAATGCTGGGATGGAGCTGAGCCTGAGCAACCTTTGTGGGGACACCTGTAGTGGTGGGGGTGACATTTTCCTCTTCCCCCCCTGTCCAGGACCTCCCTTTATTGTTTCCCCTCCGGAGAACATCACGGTCAACATCTCCCAGGATGCGCTCTTCACCTGCCAGGCCGAGGCGTACCCCGGGAACCTCACCTACCTGTGGTACTGGGAGGAGGAGAATGTCTACTTCAAGAAGTGAGTTGGCATCTGGCCTGGCAGCTGGGAGTTTTGCCAGGAGCTGGGGTTCTGCTGGGCGTTGCCCTGGGCGTGCCAGTGATCCTCCTCTCCTCTCCTCTCACAGTGACCTGAAGTTGAGGGTGCGGATCCTGATCGACGGGACGCTCATTATTTTCCATGTCAAGCCAGAGGATGCTGGAAAATACACCTGTATCCCCAGCAACAGCCTGGGCCGCTCGCCATCAGCCTCTGCCTACCTGACAGTGCAGTGTGAGTGCGGGGACGGGGCTGGCATTGATAACACCTGGCTCTGAGGCAGCCCCAGAGGCTCTGTTGTCCTGGTGTGATCCTAGGAAATGGGAACAGATGTGACAGCAGCCTTTGGATGAGCATGGAATCACCCTCAGCGGAAAGCTGAGAGCATCTGAAATGGTCTGAGCATCCCGGGTGACACTGCTGAGCTGGGACAGGTGTCCACCTTTGTGGTTTTTTGTCTAGGTGAGCATCATCCCACGGCTGCTGCCGACACTCTGCCCTCATCCCGCTGGGAAGCACCGGATCAGGGCTCTCAGTCTCGTACTCGTTGGTGTTTATTGTGGGGTTTGTTCCTGTGGTGTGGCTGTTCCGTGAGCTCCGTAGCCTTGTGTGTCACATTTTTCAGGCAGTAACTGATCTAAACAAGCGGAGGAGAAAGGGCTGGAGCAGGAGTGCTGCTTCCCACGCCTGTTCTCCCGGGATCCCCGGGCGGTAATGGGTAGTGTGCCACCGGCGTCTCGTGGCATTCGACAGTAATGGCCTCAATTGCCGCCGCTCACAATTGCAATATTGCTCTGCTGTAAAAGACTGTGGTGCTTTTATTTCATAATGAAAGACAGGCCTGAGCAAAGTGGGCTCATGGCTCGGGTTTTCCAGGCTGATGTAGAGCTGCTGCCTCTAGACCCGGTGCTGGTTAGTGGGGAGCCACTGTGAGAAGGGCCGGGAGGTCCCGTTGTTCCCTGTGGGGCAGAGCAGGCAGGGGGATGGTGTGAGTTATGCTGTGCCCAGGCAGAGGCCTGATTTTGGGCTTGGATCTGCCCAGCTGGGTGGCTCTTGGGAAAGCCTGTGGCCTCAGGCCATTAAATCTGCCCTGCTGCTAATCCAGGGCTGCTTGTCAGGGCTGATAGCTGTTAAAAATAGCTCTAGTGGCAGGAGAAGCAGCATTTGGACAATCTGCTGTTCAGGCTCACAGGGAGGGGTGCTTGGCTTTTGGTGCCACAAACCCTTTTCTTCCTAAGCAAACCTCGTCCATGTGGGGGCTGATGCCTCAGGAAGGAGCTTCCCACCCACCGAAGTGGATGGGGACACATCTCTGGGTCATTAGTGAGCAGGGCTGGCCCCCGGCCAGTGACCCAGTAGTGAAAGGCTCGATCCCATTACCCTCTCCCGCGCTGCTGGAGTCCTTGATTACATTTCCTAAGAGGTGGAGTTAAGCAGAGGGGGGGTAAAGCCTGCTCCATATGCAGCACTCAGCAATCTGGGTTACGGTGCCACTGCCGGGGGCACACGGTTTGGGGGGGGTGGATGGGGCGACATGTTTCAGCAGGGAGGGAGAACATCTCCCAGACTTTGTCCTTTTTGCCCCAAGAAAGCACCAAGGAGAGGGCACCCCCACATCCTCCATGCTTTCCTACTAAGCACCCTGCCTTTAAGCCCCCACTCTGTGTTACTGCATCAGCAGAGCAGAGGTGCTGCACCCCAAAAAACCCACATTCATCCCTTAATGCAGCGTAAAGCCCGTCGGGATTTTCCCATAACCTTGCGCTGCTGGTGTCTAGACAAGATAGTAGAAACACTCTTCTTATTAAAAGTAACTTTTTTTTTTTTTCCAAAAGCTTCTTATTAAAGAAAGTCTAGATTCTCTCCAACCCACTCGCACTTAATTAAAAAGCTCTTAGAAGTGCTGTTAATGACACATTCTAGACTGGAGGATTTGCGAGACGCCTCTCTGCGTGGGTGGTGCAGCATTGGGGGGGGGTTAGGTATGTGTTTTAAGGTTTTTGCATCTTGGAAAGGGTGGAGGTGGTTGGTGTTCAACATGACCCAGCCTTGATGAGACATGAGCCACAAGTACAAACAGATATAGGAGGTTAAGGGCTCATGGCAGCCTGGACACAGGTTTCTTTGACCATCTTGGTTGCTGCTGTTGGTGTGTTCTAAGGCTTGGGAGTTGAAATAGTTTTGGTTGCTGGTGTGTCAAACCAGGCTGTTGGGTGTGCCTCACACCTTGTGTGTGTCCCACTGTGATGGAGCAGCTTGGGTTTCAGCAGGATGCAAGTTGGTGTGGAATTGGGAGCAGGCATATCTCGTATTTCTTCATAAATGCAACTTTTAATGAGCCCCAGGTAGGAACACCCTGGGCACTGGTAAAGCCTCCCAGAAACGCCAGGCATCACAGTGGATTTGTGTGTAGCAAGGCTGGAGATAACAGCCTGCGGGAGCCAAGGTGTTGCTGGGTTTGGAATTCATTACAAAAGTGGTGTAAGATCCTCTGAAGCCAGGCAGGGGGGAGAGACAGGCTCTTTCCCTGTGCTAACATGGTGCTGCTGCTCTCCCAGATCCTGCCCGTGTGGTGAACATGCCCCCCATCATCTACGTTCCCATCGGGATACACGGATACATCCGCTGCCCGGTTGAGGCAGAGCCCCCGGTCACGCTGGTCAAGTGGAACAAGGACGGGCGTCCCCTGCGAATCGAGAAGGTAACGAAGCCCCCGGGCAGGGACAAAGGGGGATCAGACCCTCATGTCCTTGGGAATCCCTGGGGAGCACCACCAGGCACCCTGTGGGTCCGGCCTGGCTGTCAGGAGACGAGAAACCCCACGGGTGGGATGACTCGGCTTTTCCTTATCAGCTGTGGGCAGAGTTAATCCAGGTTCTTGTGTGGAGCCACGTGGACACCCTGTGTCTCCCAGACCTAGTGCCTGCTTCCCCCTAAAGTCACCTCCTGATGGCCCTGATTTATTTTTCCAGTGGCAACTTATGGTTAAAAGACCCTTTTAACAAGTCTCTGTCTTCCTCCAATCATAGTCTGAGCAAAGATATTGGACATTAAATATTTAAAGAAAACACTCAATATTTTAAATTTTTTGCTTAAATATTAATGGTTTGAAGTTTTAAGCCCATTTAAATCTGTTGCTGTTGTGGCTTCCTGTTCCTTGGTGCCCTCGGCCCCTTGGGTGCAGTTGTTTTGTCCACTCCAGGACAAGTTTTATGTAGGGTTAGATTCTAATCTTAAATCTTTTGGGCTGCATGAAGAAGCCTGGCTGTTTGTAGGGAGGAGAGTGGCTTCAAGATAAACCCCTCAGTTGCATACAGAGCAGGACAACCCTTCCCTGGAGGGCTGTGTTTGGATGGGCTGATCTTGCCCACATTTCCTCTCTCTGCAACCGAGGAGATGCAGGGAATGGGATTGGGTATCTCCCAGGGATGTGACAGCCGCCTTGGGTGTGGGTGGGGGGCTTGGCTGAAGGGAACATAGCAGGCTGTGGTGGGTGTAGGATCAGTCAGTCTCTTGCTCTCCCTGCTGCATGGATGGATCCCATATGGATCCCATACTTCTCCCTGCAGTATGCTGGCTGGAACCTGCTGGAGGACGGGTCGATCCGGATAGAGGAGGCAACTGAAGACGCTCTCGGCACTTACACCTGTGTGCCTTATAACGCCCTGGGTACGATGGGCCAGTCTCCCCCTGCCCGACTGGTACTGAAGGTAACCTGCCTGCCAAAATCCGGCGTGTTTGCCATGAGTAGCACCCTCCCGGGGTTGTGTGGGGAACACCAGAGGCTTGAGGGTGAAGGTGTGTCTGTGCTGTGGTTGGAGATGTGCTTCCCACCAGGATAGGCAAACCCCGAGGGCACCCTGTCTGGTGTAGCTGGAAAGATCCCGCCGGAGCAGCAGCAGGGATTGCAGCACGAGCTGGATCAGCTGGTGTAAGATAATATAAATTATCAGCTGGTGTAAGAATATAAAGCTCTGGTAGTGCTGGACCAGGGTGGTTTGAGGAAACCTCTCCCTGGGATAGCCTTTTTGCCAACAAAACACTTAGCCCTGCTGGCCTGGGCTTGGGTTCCAGAGGATTTTAATAAATGGATGATTTGAGCTGCATGTGCTCCGGCTGCGTGCGGAGCCTGGGGCACGCTGGGCTCCCAGCACAGTCCCTGGTGCAGCTGGGGTGGGAGCTGCTGCCTCTTCCTTCCCTGAACAAGAAGTCCTGTGCCTGTGAGCAGCAGTGATTCATGGTGTCTCGCTGAGGTTCACATGAGAACGCTTTTTGTACCAGACACACACATCCGCTGGGGCGGCTGCCGAGGCGAGGAAATCAGGTTGATGTCTGATGTGGTGTGGGTGGGTTTTTTTCCTGTTTTAAGGAAGTAAAAACCCAGATGCTGTTCATCCTGGAGAAGAGGAGGTTGTGTGGAGACCTCACAGCAGCCTTCCAGTATCTGGAGGGGGCCTAAAAGGAAGCTGGAGAGGGACTCTTCACCAGGAACTGCAGGACAACGACAAGGAGAATGGGTTCAAACTGAAAGAGGGGAAATTTAGGCTAGATATACAGAAGAAATTCTTCCCTGTGAGAGTGGTGAGGCCTTGGCATGGGTTGCCCAGAGAAACTGTGGCTGCCTGGAAGTGTCCAAGACCAGGTTGGACAGGGCTTGGAGCAACCTGGTTTCATGGAAGATGTCCCTGCCCATGGCAGGGGGGTGGAATAGATGATCTTTAAGGTTCGTTCCGAGCCAAACTGTTCTGTGATTCCTTGATTCTCTGCCCTAGTGCAGTGGTTCTTTGGAGAGAACCTCCCTCCAGGTGTATAACTTGGAGCCTCCTCAGCACACATGCTCCACGCAGCTGTCCTTGCAGTGCCTCAAGCTTTTCCAAAACAGGGATTTGGTTGGTGTGAGAAAGGGCCTGTTTTGGTGATGGCAGTTGAGGTGGGCTGACACTCCTTGTTTTTTCCCTTGGCTGCAGGACCCCCCCTATTTCACGGTGCTACCAGGCTGGGAGTACAGACAGGAGGCAGGGAGGGAGCTGTTGATTCCTTGCGCTGCTGCCGGAGACCCCTTTCCCATCATCGCCTGGAGAAAGGTACCCGGCCTGCCAGACAAATCTGCAGTGCCTTTGGCTTTTGGTGAATATTGCAGACAGAGAAGCCACACTCTGTCCCGGTAAGAACAAACTGCAGGTACAGCTGCTTCGCTTTGGGCTGAGCCACTGCCGTCCTGTCCCGCAGGTGGGTGGGGGAAGCCCGGCTTGTGGCCACCGAGTGCTGTAATCCCAGGAAACCGTCACGGCAGCATCCACAAAGCTGAAACACTGCTCCCACCCCGGCCTCCCCCTCCTCTTCCTCGCCAGCACTGCCCACAGGACACCCTCCTCCCTGCCTGGGAGTGAGGTGGTCACCAGCAGGACGTGGCAGCCCCGGCCATGGCGCTCTCATGGCGCAGAGCTCCCATGGATGTGACACCAGAGCACGTCAGGGTATCCAGCAGCATGTCCAGGCAAAGGGCTGGACCAGTCAGCAGCTGTTTTGCTGCCCCATGATGTGATATACCCTGGGAAGAAGCTGTTTCAATGCTGCTGGACTGGATGTAATAATTTTAAGATGTCCCTTTTCATAGAGCAGGGTGTGGTGGCACAGTCTCTAGTCCTTCTGGGGCCTTCCCTGTACTTCCCATCTTTATTACTCCCATAAGAAAGCTGTACAGGAGACCTCCTGGGCTCTGTACCCCCTCTCAAGATCTTATTCCAAGTCTCCTGTCCCCTTCTCAGCGCTCCTGAGAGTGAGCAGGGTCCCAGTGTCACCCAGTGGGCGCTGTCCCCAATGCTTGTGGCATGAAGTGCTGAATCTTTAATCCCTTTTACCAGCACTAGGAGGACCATGACTTGCACAGATTGCAAGTGACCTGCCTGAAGCCTGTTGGCTGTTTAATCTTTTTCTCCACCTTATTTTAGTTTCCTGCCCTCTTCAGTCTCATTCAGGTTTCTTTCCAATCCCACTTGTGCCTTCTGATGGTCCTCCTCATATTGAGGGGATAAGCCCAGAGCCACAAACTCCAGTCAGGGCTGGCTTGGACTGGGCTTGGTTTCCCAGTGGCAGAAGCAAACTCCTTTGCTCCCCATCAGCCCACCAGTGCTGACCAGTCTCTTGAAAGACTCCTGGGCTTGGCCAATGTGCCCATCGGCTCCTCTGCTCCTCCTTCTTGGCATCAACCCATGGGTCCTGGTGTTGACCAGCAGAGACCCCCACATGAAGAACAGCTGAAGAGGACTCTGGACAATGCAGGGTTTGCACAACTTTGGCAGAAGGGCATAGACAAGTTGCTACAAGATCCATCTTTCTGCTCGGCTTGAGAGATTCCAAGCACCTCCACACACCCCATCTTCCTGTGTCCCCACGTGGCCTTTGCTGCCCAGACCTCTGACACGAAGGGTCCTGCCTCTCACCTGCTGCTGACTGAGGCTGAGGGGCAATTTGGGCATCTCCTGGGGCAGGCAGCACCTTCCCCAGCCTGGGAGGGTGTCTGCTGGGGTGACCCGTGCACCTTCATCCCGCAGCGGTTTCAGCTTTGGATGCTGGAGGTTGAGCCCTGGCGCAGGGCTCGGTGTCCGTGCGAGTGCCGTGGGGGTTTCCGCTGGTGTGTGAGTGCTGAGAGCAGCCTCCCTGACCCATGCCTCTCGCGTTGCCCCTCAGGTCCTCTCGGAAACGGGGGAACCGTCTGCCTTGCCACGACCGGAGAGACCGGATCCCCTGCCGGTGGCCGGCGGTGTCCCCTGGGCCGCGCAGGTAGCTTAGTGACCCCGCCGCCGCCTCGCCCTGCCCCACAACCCGCTTCTGAGTCGTGGTTTTTTTTTTTTCTCTCTCTCTTTGCCCGGCTCCCCACCCCGCTCCTTGCCCAAGGTAGGGAAGCCCAGCAGGAGCAAGCACAACACGCTGCCCGGCGGCACCCTGCAGATCCGCTCCCTCGGCAAGGACGACCACGGAGAGTGGGAGTGCGTCGCCACCAACATCGTCGCAAGCATTACTGCCAGCACCCACCTTACCGTCGTAGGTACGGGCAGGGACGGGAAGGGGCCCTGGGTGGAGCCCCACAGGCAGCCTGTCGGCAAGGCAGGAGGTGGGAGTGCTCCCTGTGAAGAGAACTAGTGAGGGGACAAGGGGGAATGGCTTGAAACTGAGAGACAGTAGGTTTAGGTGAGATATTAGGAAGATATTCCTTACTGCGAGGGTGAGGAGGCCCTGGCACAGGCTGCCCAGAGAAGCTGTGGCTGACTCAAGCCTGGAAGTGATAAAAGCCTTGCTGGATGAAGCTTGGAGCAACCTGGTCCAGTGGAAGGTGTCCCTGCCCACAGCAGGAGGGTTAGAGAAGATGACCTTTAAAGTTCCTTCCAGCTTAAACCGTTCTATGACTCTAAGAGCAATGTCTCCTTAAAATGTTATTCACTGGCAGAGCTGCCTTTTCCCGCACTGTTATTTTGGCCATTTGCAGACACAGTTGTCCTGCTATTTCCAGCAGAAATTCCAGGTGCAAGAGGAGTCCCCTCGGACCACGGCTTGGGAGCAGCCCCCTTGCCTTCGTGGTCCTGCTCCCCTTTAACCTGTGCCCCTCTCCCTGCAGGCACAAGCCCTCACGCCCCGACCAGCGTGCACGTCGTGGCCGCCATGACCTCAGCCAACGTCTCCTGGGAGCCCGGCTACGACGGTGGATATGAGCAGACATTCTCAGTTTGGTACGGCCCTCTGTGAGTCATCCTGGCATGCTTTGCTCTCTGCTTCTTTTCCTTCCTAGCCGACCCGAGCTTCGAGCAGCTGAGGGTGGGAGGAGGGCGGTGAGGGTGTCGCGCCCGGCTCTGTGCCCGTGGGGCGTTGGGTTCCTCGGAGAGGTGGGTGGTGGTGGTGGGATCATGTAGTTCTCGTATTTCCTCTCCCTTCTGTGCTGGCCACTGCCTCTGTCTGCCCCAGCAGGTTTTACTCTGCTTGTGGTGCAAGGGAGGCGCTTTGCATCCGTGTAACTCTGCCCCTGGCATCCAATTTCAAGATAAACTGTTTACGGGGCTTAACAGCCAGGGAGAGGATGGAAAAAGCAACCTTTAGAGAGTGCATCCTGGAAGAGCTGTGACTAAGCAGAAATGATCTCTCCTTGCTCTGTGGCTCCCTGGAGGTGCTTAAATCCCAGCTGGGATCATGACCAGCCACTGTGAGATGCTGGCTGGGTCTGAGCCCCTGGGGCTTTGTTCTCATTGCTCCTGTGCCACCCGGCACCCAAAGCCAGGGGGTGCATCCCACCTTCCTGCAGCAGGGCCAGGCTCAGCCCTGTCTGTGCCTTTTCCCTGGGGCAGGGGAGGGCAAAATGTAGCTGCAGCCAAGATTGGGGTTTTCCTTGGGCTCTGCTCGTGTTTTCTTGTGAAGAGTGATCCCTGGAAATGTGGAGGGGGTGATCCTCTCTCCCTTTCCAGGCGTGGGCTGCTGTTCTTCAGCCTTTCCTCTTGCTCTCTCTCTCCTTACTTGCCTTGATTTGCCCCGATGGAGACTGCTGATAGAGAGGAGAGAGGGAGACGCTGCCTGTAATGATTTCTGCTCTGCTCCAGCCCGGGGCTGGGCAGTCTGTCTGGTGACGGAGAGAAGGAATAGATTGAGCAGAGAGGGAAAATGAGGGAGTGAGCTGAGTGGTGCAGACCTTGCTTTGATGAAAATGTCCTTGGGAAGGAGTGGTTAAGCCTCTCTGCTCTGGAAACATGGCTGCATCTGCAGCTGCTGCTGCTTTTGCTCTGCAACCTGCTGCCAGGTATCTGCGTCCTCAAGGCAATTCCAGACCCCACACCAGGGAGAGCAGCCAGCAGGGAAAGGTGTTTGCTCCGAGCTTGCCTTAAGGGCTTTACAAGGAGCTGTGGGGTCTTCAGATAGGGAGGCAGCCATCCATCTTGCCCTGACTGTAGGGTGGGATCCCTGGGGACTGTGCTGCTCCCTGGGACCAGGCATCTGGGACACTGCTGGGTGATGTAGTGCCATCCAGAGCACGCCCCATCCATGCATCTTCCTCCCTGCTGTGGCTCTGGGATGCTCAAGCAAAACATGGCTTAATTTCCTGCAGATTCATGCTCTCCTTCTGCTGCTGTGGTTGTTGAGGCTGGAAATGCAAACCCCACTCCCCAGGGATGGCCAGGGCCACCACAGCAGCCCACCTGCACATGTGCTGTCCCTCGGCAAGGGCTGTTTCCTGTTCCCAGGAGCGATTCGAGCTGCATTTCCCCTCCACCCTCCCCACCCTCAGCCCCTTGCCCTCCTGTACCTGCCCTCAGCAGCACTGGGGAGGAGGGATGTGAAGGCAGTGGGTTAAATGCTGCAGGGAAATGCTGCTGAGGGGCTGCTCCCTGCCCTCCAGCCTCTGCTGCAGTGGCAGGGGATCCTGGGAATTGTAGTCCCAGCTGGAGCCGTTTTTTCCCAGAGGTTTTCCACTTGGTTTGGTGGAGGCACACTGCACATGCATGGCTCTCCACCGACTTGCTTCTGTCCATAGCTCACTGCTGCTTCTCCTGCCTCACCTCTTGCTCCCTCATCAGTGATACTATTTCTCTTTGCTCCATCTTTTCCTTCCTGCTGGATTCCCCTGGCTGTGTGCCGGTGGCCGCAGATGTGCCCCCTCACCTACACAGAACAGACCATTTGCACTGATCCTCCCCAAACCCTCTGCTGACACTGCCAAAACCTGCAGCTGAGGGCTCAGGCTCCCTAAAGCATCTCTCTAACATGAGCACCAGTACTTGCAGTATCATTGCAGTGCAGTGATGCTGCTTTGGGACGTGGGGCTCTTCCACCACGGTGCTTCCCGGCAGGATCGTGGCTTGTGGAGGTGGCTGCACGCTCGTGGGTGCTGGGGTGGCACTGGGATGGCTCTGGGAGGTTTTTTCACCCTGGGTTTGTGGTTAGAGCCCAGCAGAAAGGCTGTGTCCTGCACTCCCTGCCAGTGCCTCTGCTGCGCTGCCAAACCCCGAGTGATGCCCCAGGCTGTGCTGGCAGCCCCCGACTTGTGCAAATGTGGCAAAGATGGGGATTTAGCTAAATGTCTCTTGTGGGATGACATGTACAGGGCTAGAGCTGGGGGAGAACTTGGCTCTGGCTCAGGAGCTGTCGAGGTATAAATGGGAACAGGGCCTGTCTCCTGCGTCAGCCGTCCCCTTTGCAGCACTCACGGAGCTGAAATGCTCCAGCTTCCACTTCTCCCCATGGGAATCTGATGGAGATCACCTCAGAACGGGGCTGTTGGCGCTGCTGCTGTCCCTGACCCTGCTCAGGGGTGGTGCACAGCAGAGGGGAGAGCTGGTGGCAGTGTCCCTGTGAGCCAGGGGATGCTTAGAGAACATGGTGGGATGGTGGCCCATGCCAGCTCGTGGGTGGCAGTGGCTGCCCCACGTCCATACACATCACTGCTGTCAAACCAAACCATCGCTCGGGAAAGCTCCATTTTCGCTCGAGAAGTTAATGCTGCCTCTTTTTCCCCCCTGTCAAAGACAGCTTCCCTGAGGATGCTTCCTTCTCTCTTGGCAGGATGAAGAGAGCCCAGTTTGGCCCCCACGACTGGCTGTCTCTCCCTGTGCCAGCTGGTTCCAGTTGGCTATTGGTGGATACCTTGGAACCAGAGACTGCTTACCAGTTCAGTGTCTTGGCTCAAAACAAGCTGGGCACCAGCTCCTTCAGTGAGGTGGTCACTGTGAACACTCTAGGTAGGTCCTCCATGGGCACAAGGGGAGAGCAGGGATGGAATCTGGGAGGTCTGTGGGGAGAAGTGCCCCATGTGTCCTGCCTGCCGGGGATGGAGATGGTGATCATCAGCAATAGTTCCCTGCTATGTAGAAGATAGTTTATGGAGGGTCCTGGATGAAGCTTGTTAGACTTTGCTGGATGCATGAGGCTCCTGAAAGCTTGTCCTGAGATAGCGTGGGAGAGCTGTACTCTATCAGTCACCTTTCAGGTCTTCCTCAAGTTCAGCTGGGATCAGGAGGTATTAATACAGCACGAAAGCACTTGTACAGCTCACAGCAGGAGGGCCTCACATCAGGCCCTGCCTTGGGGCTGTCTCAGGTGGAGGTGGGAGGAAGTAGGAGGGATTTTAACACTGTGCCCCATTTGCTGAAGTCATGACATCATAAGTCCCCTGCTTTTTGAAAAGCCACTTTTCTGTATCTGTGATAAGAGAGCAGATTCCTGAGATGTGCCCCAAACTCCTGGAATGTGGCAGCTGCTGCAGCGGTCCTGCTGCTGCCGATGGGGTTACACGGGAAAGCACCTTCTGCGCTTCCCCTGCCCCATCTCAAAGGTGCCCCTGTCCCCTCTGCTCTGTCCCCAGCATTCCCTGTAACAACTCCAGAGCCTCTGGTGTTGGTTACCCCACCGAGGTGCCTAACAGCCAACCGGACACAGCAAGGCGTCCTCCTGTCGTGGCTCCCTCCCGCAAACCACAGCTTCCCCATCGACCGCTACATCATGGAATTCCGCGTCGCCGAGAGGTGGGAGATCTTGGACGACGGCATCCCAGGGACGGAGGGCGAGTTTTTTGCCAAGGACTTGTCCCAGGTAAGCAGGGGCTGTGCCCACACCGTATCTAACTCGATGATCTTGGAGGTCTTTTCCAACCTTAATGATTCTGTGGTAAAATTGCACCGTCTGCCGCAGCTCTGGGGAAGCTTTAGGGGTGGCTCCATCCCTCTGCTGGGATCTTTGAGGAGATGGGAGGCTGCAGTGGGGGACCTGACAGATGTGTTTGGTGTTGCAGGACACCTGGTACGAGTTCCGTGTCCTGGCGGTCATGCAGGATCTCATCAGCGAACCCAGCAACGTCGCTGGGGTGTCCAGTACAGGTGAGGGGTGTCCTGCTTCTCTCCCCAGCTGTGGGCTGGGCTGGTGGGTGGGTTCATGGCTGTGATGGGTGTCCAGGCTGCCTCCTGGAGCAGGAGAGGACAACCTGCCCCACTTAGTCCTTCCTGTGGAGCACGGTGCTGTCGGTGTCCGCTGGCACATCCCGGCTCTGCGGTGAGCCTGGAGAACAAAGCTCCAGCCCGGCACTGCGCAGCCTGGAAATGGGAATGAAAGGTGGAGAGAGGGAAACGTAGCACTGCAGTGCAGGGTCCACAGGGAAAAGAGCTTTGCAACGGGAGACTGCAACACGCTGCAGCTCCTGTGTGTGTTTACCCTGTGCCCGCCCAAGCCCGGGGGCTGCTCCTCGAGCCAAGACGCAGGCGAGGGGTTGTGGTGGCCATGGGAAGGTGAGGGCAGCGGGAGGGGACGGGGATGCGGCGAACCCTGGGTTTATGGAAAACCCGGCTCTGCTGTGCTGTGATGCAGCGGTCTCTCGCTGCCCCCAAGTGGTGCCGGTGTGGTGTGATCTTGCTGCAGCCTCCCTGCCTGCACTCTCCCTGCCTGCTGCCCTTTCTCCTCACGCCCGATTTTTCTGATGGGGTTTGGCAGGTGCCCTGGCCACAGGCAGGTTCTGTCCCGGGCTGAAAGCCAGTGCTCCAGCTGATTCCATGTGTGAGCACACAGCAGGAGCGCTGAGGTGTGAGGGGTTTGCATCTGCAGGGGCCCACAGCCGGGGTCTGCTGGGAGTTCGGATGTGCTCATGGTTAATGAAGGGTATCATGAGGGTTTGGAGCCCAGTTTTCATTGAAATGCTGAAATGAAGCACTGACAAACAAGTTAAAATACCTTGTGATGCTGCAGCAGGTTTTTCAGCCAGGAGATAACTGCAGGTTTGCTGCAGTTGTGTGTGTTTAGACATAAATATGTATTTATTGGCGTGGAAACTTCTTCCCTGGGTGTCCATCAGCTAATGCAGGAAGGTTTATCAGATGGCTTCGGGCAGCCTGGTCTAGTTGAAGTTGCCCCTGCTCATTGCAGGGGGGTTGGACTAGATGGCTTTTAAAAGCCCTTTCCATCTCAGACTATTTTATGATTCTATGACCCAGTGTGAGGTCACTAAAACCCTTGGCCCTGAAGCAGCACTGACTGCTCTCCCTGGGTGGGCTGGCTTGGAATCTCTTTACAGAGATTATCCTCCTGCTGTACAGCATCATCCCTGGGGACTGTCACTGCCTCCACGCTGTGCTAGGTCCCTGTGGAAGGCAGCAGGCCTAACACCCAGTTGTGTCTGTCCCCCAGACGTATTCCCTCAGCCTGACCTGACGGACGAGGGTCTAGCCCGCCCGGTGCTGGCTGGCATCGTTGCCACCATCTGCTTCCTGGCTGCTGCCATCCTCTTCAGCACACTCGCCGCCTGCTTCGTCAACAAGCAACGCAAACGCAAGCTCAAGCGCAAGAAAGGTGAGTCCCTTCCCGGTGTGCTTCCTCCCTCCCCCCCTTCCTGTCTCCTCCTCGTTTCTCCCCCCTGGTCGTGTTGTGGTCGTAACCTTCTTCCCTATGTCTGTCTCTTCTTCGTCCGTGCGCGTCCTCAGGTGAAGCCCTGACCTGATCCCTCGGCGGTGCCTGAAAAGCGCCCGTGGTCGGGAGCGGGAGAGGCAGGGTGGGTGAAGAGGCGCCAGAGAAAGTAGCCTGGGAATTCCGAGGGAGCTCTCCCGTGTGGTGATAACTCCTAGAGCCGGGGGCTTAGGGCTGGGGTGTCCTCTAAGACACAGATGGGGGACATCACTCACCTCCTCGAGGTTTCCCCCCCCACCCGGAGCTGGGCTTTCCCGCTGCTCCCAGCCTGGAGTGGGCAGTGCCACGCTGGGCTAGAGAAGACCCCACAAAGGAGACCTGCTGCTCTGCTTCCCAAAAGCTGGGACTGCAGCATCCATGCAGGAGCAGCCAGTAGGGAAAAGGGTGGCTGGGGAGCTGGAGCGGGCAGGGAGTTGGCTCCTTCTCCTCCAGCCCACGGGGCTGCGGCAGCAGGACGGGCAGGACCCTGTGACGGGAGCTGTTTGTTGTCAGCAACCATTAAAGCACTGGAGCAATGAAACCTTGGCCTCTTGTTGAGTGTCTTTTGTTGTCTTGATGTTGAGTCTGTCTTGTGTCTGTCGTGCTGCGCCTCCTCAGCGTTCTCTCTTCTTTCCCCTTTTTATTCTCTTCCAGACCCTCCTCTCTCGATAACCCACTGCAGGAAGAGTTTGGAGTCCCCGTAAGTATCTGTCTTAGATGTGGCACCAGGTTGTGGGTCTTCAAGGTGCCTCCTTCCTACAATTATTGCAAAGCTCATATGGAAATATCTCATCATTACTTGGTTACTTCTGACAAGTTGTTTTGGGTGTTCCCTGAACTTCTGGGAGCATGGCAGTTCACAAATGGGAGAGAGACAAATGGGCTTTGGAGCAGAAAGCAGCAGGGAATACAGCAAACTAAGCTAAGAGATGACCCTGTTGGATCTGTAAACATTGACCAAGCTGGAGTTGGCTGGTGGAACTCAATGACACACCACCATGACGGGGCTCCTTGGGAGAAGGACTAGCCTGCCGCATAGAGTCCTCCCTGCCAGCTCAGTATTTTTGAGTCATTCTCTATTGGCTCTGTTTTTTCGTTGGGAAACACACCTTTTCTCATCAAGAGTCCCCTGCTGAAGCCTCTTTGCACTTGTGTGCCCAAAGGTGGTGGATCGTGGTGCTGCAGTAGCCACAGCTCCTTGTGGAGCCCATCAAAAGCAGGTGTGGCTGCAAATCAGTGGGAGTATCTTCCCCATGGGAGTGCGAGAGCCTGGGATGTGGACACCTCATGCTTTGGCTCCTGGACCATTGCAAAATGTCCTGGTGCTGGTGGATCTGAATCTTGTTTTTTTCTGGTTCATCCACTGCACTGAAGTAACCTGCACTGTCTCTGTTGGATCTGCTACATTTTGCCTCACAATCCTGTTTGTCCAAGGCTTTCTGGATAGGGATGAGGGAAGTCTTCTGATGCTCTCTGCCTTTTGAGGCTCTCAGCCTCAAATCTGAGTGTTGAGAATGGGAGAAAAAGTTGGTCTGAGCTGCTCCATCAGCATCTCCAAGTGAGATACTGAGTTCTGCATGAGGGGACATTTACCTGATGTAGCTCCTCTCAGGGCCTGTCCTGGGCATGAATAGCTCAGGTGAACATAGGAAGCCTTTGAAGGAGTTGGAAGTGAGCTCTGGATCTGTCTTTTGTCCCAGTGGGGCTGTGGAGCTTTGTTGCAAGGTGTTGGTGGAGCTTGTTGGAGCAAGGTGTTGGTGTGAAGTACCTGCCCCAGGGGGGATGCTGAGTGTGCTGAGCTCCGTTCCCAAGGAGCAGGGATGTTGTGCGCGGCTTCTGGCAAGACTCTGCCATCCTGGTTAGGCCCTGCCCATTTCTCCCAGTTCCTCTTGTGAGGGCTGGCAGCACGTTGTTTTCCGGATTCCAGACAGTGGTTCTTCTGGGCAAGAAGACCTCCCTTCCCCTCCAGGTGACCGTCCCCTCTCTCGGTTTTTCTCCCCTGTGGTCCAGGTTGTCTTCAGGCAAGGTGAGTCCCGAGAGCATCCGCACGCTCCGTCCCCCCTCGGAGTCCTCTGACGACCAGGGTCCGCAGGCCAAGCGCATGCTGAGCCCCACCAAGGAGAAGGAGCTCTCCCTTTACAAGAAGACCAAACGAGCCATCAGCAGCAAGAAGTACAGCGTCTCCAAGGCGGAGGCCGAAGCCGAGGCCACCACCCCGATCGAGCTCATCAGCCGCGGGCCCGACGGCCGCTTCGTCATGGACCCGGCGGATATGGAGCCCTCCCTGAAGACACGGCGGATCGAGGGCTTCCCCTTCGTGGAGGAGACGGACATGTACCCCGAGTTCAGGCAGTCAGACGAGGAGAACGACGACCCCGTCGTCCCCACCTCCGTGACCGCCCTGAAAGCGCAGCTCACCCCTCTCTCCTCCAGCCAGGAGTCCTACCTTCAGCCACCAGCATACAGCCCCCGGTTCCACCGGGCGCTGGAGGGTCCCGGCGCCCTGCAGGCCACGGGCCAGGCCCGCCCGCCGGCCCCCCGGGCTTTCCACCACCAGTTTTACGGTTACCTCAGCAGCAGCAGCCCCGGGGAGGTGGACCCGCCGCCCTTCTACATGCCAGAAGTCAGCCCGCTGAGCTCAGTCATGTCCTCCCCACCGCTGCCCCCCGAGGGGCCCTTCGGACACCCCACCATCCCCGAGGAGAACGGGGAGAACGCCTCCAACAGCACGCTGCCCCTGGCCCAGACCCCCACGGGGGGCCGGTCCCCCGAGCCCTGGGGCAGGGCCGAGTTCCCCTTCGGCAGCCTGGAGCTGGCCCCCGCGCCGTTCCCCCACCAGCTCCAGCCCTGCGAGGCGGCTGAGGGCTCCCAGCCCACCGGCTGCCTTCCTCGGGGGCCGCCCCCCTCCTCCCTCCAGGTGGTCCCCGCGTCCTACTCGGGCATCCTGCCCCTGGAGGCACCAAAGAGCTGGACCGGCAAGTCACCGGGCAGGGGTCAATCCTCCGTGCCCGCTACCACCAAGTGGCAGGACAAACCTATGCAACCCATGGGATGTCAAGGGCAGCTAAGACATACCAGCCAAGGTATGGGCATACCCGTGTTGCCTTACCACGAACCGTCCGAGCCCGTCGGCCCCAGCGGCACAAGCACATTCAGCCTGGACACCAGGTGGTACGAGCCCCAACCCCGACCTCGGCCCAGCCCTCGGCAGGTCAGGAGGGCTGAGCCCAGTTTACATCAGGTGGTGCTACAACCTTCAAGGCTTTCTCCTCTGACCCAAAGTCCCCTCAGCTCCCGCAACAGCTCCCCGGAGCTGACCGCCCGCGCCCGGCCCCGGCCGGGCCTCATCCAGCAGACGGAGGTGTCGGAGATCACGCTGCAGCCGCCCGCGGCCGTCAGCTTCTCCCGCAAATCCACGCCGTCGTCGACGGGATCCCCCGCGCCGAGCAGCCGGGGGGACAGCCCCAGCTTCCGACCGACCACCGCCTTCACCCCCGTGGGCACCGGCTTCTCCAACTCCCAGGGCTCCTCCCTGCCCGTGGACACCATGGATGTTTTCGGAGACATCCCCTCTCCGAGGAGGGCTGGCGAGGAGATTCTCCAACCGGAGCCGACATCCACCACCACGGTAGCCACCACGGGGTAAGTGTGTGAGCCCCGTGGTGCCCCTCTGGCCCCTTCCTGGCTTCCCCCACCCTGCCTCACCCGCTCCCTCTGACTCCCTCCCTGCCATCTCCATCCCAACTCGTAGGGTCTCTCTGGGCACGCTGCAGCATCCCTTTTGGAGACGGCGTCCCGCGGGCTTTGCTAGGCAGAGGTTGGTGCCGTGGGCATGGGTTGCATGGCCGCTGCCCAAGAGTGCTGGGTTTTAGGGAGGCAACATTCCCAGTGCCGGTGGCACATTTGCCTCCAGCCTGGCTGCTCCCTTGGGAATTTGGGAGCGCTGTGACTTGGGCTACGGGCCGTCTACCAGGTGTGCAAAGGCCTGGCTCCCGGCTCGCTTAGGTAAGTGTCCTGGTGTCACTGGAGGTTGTTTCCTCTTCTAGCTGCTGGCTCTTGGCTTTCTTCGAACGTTAGGGCCGCCGCCGCCGCGCCTCTTGTCTTCCTCCTCTTCCTTCCCGCGGAGTCTAGAGAGCTTTAATGCATGACAGAAACAGCTATCACGGTCACCGCCCCACCTGCAAAAGGGATGCTGCAGCCCCAGGACGCGGGCAGGGAGAGATCAAGGACTTAGCCACACCAGCAGCATGTCAGGAGAGGAGGAAAAATAAAAATAAACTAAGCCCAGCGGAGATCGGGAGGCTGCCGGCACGCTCAGATCCTGCCCTAAAGAGGGATGTGGCTGCACTAGACAGTAGCGGCTGGTTTTCCAGGTACCAGGGTTGCTCCAGGCAAAAGCGTCTCTCTCTCTCTCTCCTCTCTCTCTTCCTCTCTGTATTTCTCCTCTTTCCCTCAGTCTTTCACAGCACCTTAGACCCCGTAGCCGTGCTTTCGTCCCATCCTTTCGTCTTGCTTCATTTTGGCTTGTTGTGTGGCGGGGTCGAGCCCCCTCCTCCGGCTTGTGGCAGAGAGGAGTCGGGGGCCGGGGCTCCCAGCCCCGCGGAGCCGGCGCGGTCGGAGGCGTTCGGAGGAGAGACCTGTGTTCTGGGGAGGGGGGAGGCAGCGTTTCACCCCGCAGTGCCCTCCGCATTTCACTCCCTCCCTCTGGTACCTGGAAGCGTTATGGCCTTAGAAAACCCTCCGGCACTGCACGGAAGGCAGGAGGGCTCAGGGGAGAGAGAATGGGGAGGGAGAGGAGCTGAACGAGCCTCAAATGACTTCTGTGTGCCTCTGGAAAACCCAGCTATGGAGTGATGCAGTTAGGCATGTAGTCATAGGTCCATGTCTCCTGGCAGGGCACCCCAAGGAGACCCAGCTCCAGGACAGAGCCGTGTTAGAGCAGCACTGTTGTCCGTGCTTTTATGCAGTGTATCCATTCGCTTCGTTGATTATCGTTTTCGTTTCTTCTTTTCCTTTCTCTTCTGTTTCTTTCCCCCTTTCTTCTCCAGCCTCGTTTCGTTTGTGTTTCAGTTTGGTTTCTTTCCCTCCTTTTTCCTTTGGAGTTGTTGACGTGCTGATGTGTTGCGGAGCTCGGCTCCTTGCGGGTGTTGATAACTGCTTTGTTTTTGATTAATCTCAGCTATCTGGGCAGTGTTGTCGAGACAAGCTTCTCCTCAGCTCAATAGGTAAGGGTGATCCATGTCCGAAAGGATGGTGTGGGTGCTGTGGAGGGTGGCTGGGAGCGGGGCATGAGAGGGGACACGGAAGGGGCTTTTCCAATACCATCTCTTCCTTTAAAGGGGAATAAGGAATCTGAAAACACTAGGAAACACCTCTGGACGCACAGTCTCTGTGGCTTTTGGGTTTCCCCTCCCAGCAGCAGGCCGCTGCTCCCCTGCCTTTGGGGTTTGGGGTTTGGGATGAGCTGAGCTGTTGTCTCCCCATGGCTGCCCTTCCTTTCTTGGAGGACAGTGGCAAGTGGCACCTTTGGGTGCACAAGGGTTGTGTGGTATTAGGAAGGTGACTGTTAAGGTGGGGCTGTCCTCCAAACCAGGAGGAGCCCACAGCCAACCCCTAGAACCAGGTAAAACAGCCACATGTGGAGCAACCAGCTGCAGACAGCTCAGAGCGGGGCTCCAAAAATCAGTCTCCAGCTGCCATCCAGCACATGGAGAATTTAGTTTCCAGCAGTACCTGGATTTATTTTCTTTTTCCCAAGTCTCCTAAATCATGGAAAATGGGAGAAGTCTTTCTCTCAAGACAGTCTGTATGCCTGGCAGCAGCATAACTATGGTTTCAGGCTGCCAGAGAGGTGTTTTATGCTTCCCAACACAAGTGTAGTCGTGGTAAAATCCCTCCTTCCCTGAAATTCTCCTTGGAGAAATCTCCAAGACTTCTTCTGACCCAGCTGTAATTAAACAGCCCTAAGCAGACCTTGAAAGACTCTCCCAAGAATATTCCCCTTGGGCTGCCTTCATGAGGCTGGTTTCCTAGATGGCCATGGGCATCCCTGGAACTGGGATGGAGCAATTTGGAGATAGTTTTCAGACCTTAGAAGCAGAGAATGTCTCTGAAATTGCTAAATCCAGATGGGATAATAGTAATTTGTGACCCTGAGGATTGGGAACACTGACCTGTTTGGCTGTCAGACAGGCTGGTTATGAAAGGAGAGATGGGATTGCAGATAGGAGCATTTCTAGGGCCTGGCCATGTCAAAATTTCCCTAGGACTGGCCTTACAAAAACTTAAACTTTGCTGCCTTGGATGAGAAGAGTCAAGGTCCTGGCCAATGCTCTCCAACAGCCTGAGAACCCTTGATGGGTTGGAAAAGAGCCTCACAAGAGAGATGGGATGCCTGGAGAAGTCAGGGGGATGTTTGCAGGACAGGGAAATTCCTCCAGCTGACCTGGAGAGGGTTGTCCTGGGGTGTGGAGAGCAGGAGAGATGAGGAAGGAGTGTTGGGTCATGGGGATGGAAGCAGGGACAGGATGTGTGCCCTGTGCAGGAGCTCAAACCCCTCCAGTCTGAGCCTTGGAGCCTCCAAAGCTCTTGAGCACTTGGCCACTCTCTTCTGTCTTCCCCTGCTGATGCCAGAGCAGGGCATCCCATGAGGAGCAAAGCTGGCACTGAGCCTTGGTGAGATGTGGGCTGTGCCAGGCTTCTCAAGGAATAGGGAAGCCTTCAGTGAGGATGTGGCTGTTTATTCTTTTTCCTGTGGCACTTCCCCACTCCGGGATCGTCAGGGACACGAGTGAACATGGCTTGAGCACAGCAGAGCTCAGTCCAGGCTCGTGTCTGAGTTTGGTGTGGCTCTTGCACAGTTCCTGGCTGGCTCCCATCTCCAGCGCTGGGTGCTGTGGTTTGATAGATTTTGAGGAGCAGGATCATAGTGCCCAGCAGGACACTGAGGAGCGGCCATGTGTCCTTCTCTGAGATGCTGCTGGGAGGTGGAGTTGCAGGAGTGACTCCAGAATCATTATCCCCAAAAAGGGGAAGCCAGAAGAATAAATCTCAGTTAATAAGTGAGGAATCCCATAAAGAGCCCAGCCAAGTAATTTCTTGATGGTTTGGGGTCATAAAATTGTCAGTGTGTGCAGAGCACAGGGATTTTATACCAGACCAGCCAGATTTCTGTGCTGCAGCAAAACCTGAGAGGAGGAGAGGGAGAGGCAGCATGTGGGCTCGGTGGTGGCTGCATGGTGGCTTTTGTTAGGTAAAACTCAGGTAGTTTTTATGGATGGGCAGGGATAAATAATGCCGTTACCGAGTCGGCACGAGGAGTTTTCCCACCTTCTCCTCTTAGGATGCGGCGTGCATCTCCTAACAGGGAAAAGGGGGCTGTCGTCTCCCTGCAGAGGGAAACCCAAAAACCACAGACAAGGCACCAAGCTCCCCTGCCCCTCAGCACCACCTGGGTGGCCCCACTGGCCTCCCTTGCCAGGACAGCACTGCCAGTGCTGGGAGCTGGGGGGCTTGGCCGTGGCGTAGAGTTGAGTGATGGAGGGATGTGGGTGCCAGGAGTGCGGGAGGAGCAGCACCCCTCGCTCCCTGCTTGAAAGAAAACAGGTTCCCCTTTAAAGACTGTCCATGTGCTGATCCTCTGCATGTGTTTCATGCCTCCTCCCGCTTGGAGAAGTTGTGAGTCCGCTTGTCTGAGTGCGTTTCTCTTTTCTTTCTTGAGTATTCTTCTTATTATTACTATTATTTTATTTTTCTTTTCAGTCTCTTTAATTTACTTATATATTTTCTTACTCCTGTTTTTCATTTATCTTCCTCTCTCCCCTCTCCCTTTCCCCGTGACTGTATCCCCCTCTTCCTCTCCAGTCCGGCCCCTTTTCCCTCGCCCTCTCTCCTCTCCGTCAGCATGGTGGTGAAGTCCGTTGTGTAGATGAGTTGTGGTGTCTGCAGACCTGTAGAAGGTGTGCTCCTTCCCTCAGCCTCTTCCTCCCTCATTGCTGTGCCTTGGCAGCAGCAGCTCTGGGGCCAGGGGCCGTCACCACTGTGTTTCTCTAGCACCTCTCTGAAGGATCCCAAGCATTCCGGGATGGAGGCAGCAGCCAGAGCTGTGTCAGAGCAAAGTGGGAATTGTGACTTGCAGGAGCCTCCTCTAGGAGAATTGAGCTCTTCATTTGAGGAGGATGAAGGGTTGAAGCACATGGTGGCCGAGACACAGTGGGCTCCTGTCCAAGTGGATGCTCTAGCTGGTCCCAGTGGATGCTCTACCTTGTCCAAGAGGATGCTCTAACATGCCCAAACTATTTCTGGATGTCAGTGTCTTGAGGAGAGAAGGAGATAGGGAATGTGTATTGAGACCTCCACGAGGTTAAATATATATACTGTGCCCTTGAATCTTCTGCACTCTTCCTTTATATGGGTTCCCTTTTTGAGTGGAAAGAGGTCGGTGATGCCTTCAGGGGTCTTCTCCTGTACAATTTTGCTTTGTATGTGGAAGGACATTTGAAGAAGAGCAGCTGACGTGTTTTGGGTTGGATACTTCTCCCCTGGCTACTTGTTCCTGTCCTGGGGCTCTCAGAGGTCCCTCAGTAACTTTGTGGCCTCTCCAGTACCTCCAGTCCAAGCAGTTCAGACCCTTCCTCATGCAGAAGGGTTTTCCTTTGGAGAGTTGAGGAAAACTGCTGCTGCAGGTGTTTGTGGTGTCTCACAGAAGGCTTGTGGCAGGAGTTCACACGGGCTTCTCAAAGCTCCTTTGCTGGGCTCTACACTGAAGTTTCTAGAAGAGGTTTGCCCACCTCTCTGAACCTCTTGTCTGTTGGTATTCAAGATCTCTTGTCTGTTGGTATTCAAGATCTCCCTTGTGCACGGGCAGCTGCCCAAAATGTTAACTCTGGGGGCAGGAAGAGGCTTTTGGCTGAGCTTAAAATGAAAATTAATTTGAAATAATCTGAGCCCTTTGAAGAAATAAAGGGTGGGTAGAGCAGCCAAAATTTGGCTGGTGAGTAGCATCATTCTGTCCTCCTCTGTATCTCTTCCTTGCCAGAGGTCAGACAGTATTTATGGTGACACATGGGTTCAGCACACTCACTGTTTATGTTTGTGTGTATAAATACGAGTCCAATTACGGAGAACTAGTGGAAATGAGCTTCAGGCAATTTCCTCATAATCCCCTGCGTAAATCTGTCTAATTTTGTCAACATGCCACAGTAGCATCTTCTTAGAAAGAAAAAGGAGTGGGAAGAGCAAGAGCCTTCTAAGAGCTGAGCTTTAATAATATCAGCAAATACATGGGAAGAGGTGGTAGAAAGCAGGTGCTGATGGGCAGACTGGTGCCAGGATCACCGAGCCCGACGGTGTCCAGGGCTTGGCACACATGAGCTCCATGGAGGATGGACTGGAGCGGAATATACCTCGTGTGCAAACCACAGAAATGGTGGATATAAAGGGGGAAACCCTGTTATTGACCATTCAAGCAGGAATTGCTGCAGGGAATCCCATGCTGTGGGTCGCTGTGGTCCTACTCGCAGCCAGCGTGTGCGTGGCTGTCCGTGTTGGTGCAGCTCAGTGGCTGGAGTGGGTAGTGTGGCCTCTCTCAGAAGAGGCTGGTTGCACTTGGGAGGAAGGTGTTTATGCTCTGCAACTGCAAATGTCGTCTTCCCAACGAGGGAAAGCTCTTGCCTGGATCCAGCCAGCGGGACTACCAGCCTGTCTAATGAGTTGCTTCATCTTGAGCTGATGTGCTGCTCTGCTGGGAGCCGGAACAGAGGCTCTCTGGGAGCTGGAACAGAGGCTCTCTGGGAGCTCTCTGCACATTCACTTCTCTGTTCCGATGGGAAACATGAAAAGGAGCTTTTCTATGCCCAGTGTTTGGGTTTCTCTGGCGTCTGCTGTGCCTCAGCTGCTTCGTCACCTCACACTGCACTTCCCTGGGTGCTCTCCAACGCTGCCAGCAGAACTGAGATGCTTTGCAATTGCACACATCTTCAAAAAACCCCCACCCTTCTGCTCCCCAAGGGGAAAAATCCCTTGGGAGCTCTTTGCCTGTGCACTCCAGCTGAAGTATCACTGCTCTGGAGCCGCTTGGGATGTTGGATGTGAAGTGTTGCTGTTGTGCTCTGTGGAGATGCACAGCTCTGTGGTGGTGCACAGCCTCTACCTGGAACCCAAGGGAGATGAGGAGCTCCAAAGCCTCTGTTGGGTGGGTGTACTCTTGTCCTACAGCCCAGGAGTGCAGGGTCTGTCCTCCAACCCGTGTGTTTGCCCCTTCCCTGCTGCTCCCACCAGCATCCAGAGTGTTCTTGCAATGCTGGGTGGGTCTCACCTTGCTGACAGACCGGGATGACATCACCCACAGTGTTTTGGTGCCAAAGCAGGAGTCTGGACACGCTGATGTTCCCTCCTTGCAGCCAGCTGAGGCAGCTCCTCTGCCTGCCCATCCTGCTGCCTGTGGCTTGCAGGGTTTGCTGATCCCTACCCCAGTCACGAACACCTGAAGACACAGGAGCTGCTGTCAGCACCGTCCTCTGCGTGGTTGTTTTGAGAAGGTTTGGTCACTGACCTCTGGTGACCGAGCTGTGAGAGCAGAAGAGAGACATCTCCTTTGAAGATGAAGGCACACTGGTTTAAATGTTTCTTTTCTCACTGGATCCTGGCTTCAAGCTTTGGCTTTACTGTAATAAAAGGTGCTTTGTGGATGCCTCCCCTGTCGACTCTGGACACCTTGTCTACAGGTTGCTTGGTGATGACTCAGGTTGATCCGTGGCCTCAGACTTGTCCCTCTGTGCCACTAGAAGTTGGTGCAACTTGGAGGGTCATGGAAGTAAAATGAAGCAGGGGAAGGAGATGGGAAAGCAGCAAGAGGGGGGGATGCTGTGATGTATTATAGATAAGAGCTGGACTGCCTGCTCTCCTAAGGAAAAGGTTTTCCTCTAATGCTCTGCTCTCTACAGCAGTCATGCTTTCCAGGCCTTGGATGGGAAAAACAGGTACAGTGAAGGAAATAAAGCAAAAAATCCCTTTGCAAAGGGGGAGACTGTTTCACCTTGAGCTGGTTCCTGTAGAAGAGTCCCTCAGGGGCTGAAGCTGGAAAGCTATCCTTTGCAACTGCTGGCTCTCCTGCAGGAAGCACCCCTTTGCAAATCCCCTCCTTGTCCTTGCAATAAAACCTTGTCAGTGTTTCCATCTGCAGCTCCCAGCCTCTTGGTGTTCCAGGAGCAGACGCTCCTGTGCTGTTGCCTTTCTGTTGTCGCTTCTCACAGGGACCTGGGAACGAGGTACCTCCCCCGGCTCTGTCGGTGTGTGCCCTTCGTGTCCCTGTCTGTCATGTGGCCCCTGGTTTTTTTTGGCTGTGGGAGCAGGGCCAGCAGGATCCTGCCTCCCTGCTGTTTGTGGCGCCGGTGTTGTCCGCCACGGATGGCTCGTGGTGCCCGTCTCGATGCTGCCGTGCCGCTTCTGCCTGTCTCTTTCTCTCTTTCTCCATCCCAAGGGGTTTCCAACCACTTCCCAGAAATACCTTATCGGACATAGGATCTGCCCCGTCCTTTTTTGTTTAGCAGTGTTGGCATGGCAGGCAGGTGAGCTGGTGTTGGACGTGGCCGGTGGGACCGGCTGGGTCCTGGCACTGCTCGGCAACGTGGAGGGGAGACGTAGGGGGACAGCGGGGACACCTCGCTCCCTTCATCCCGCGCTCCAGCACGCCTGGCTGGCCCTGCTCCCTCAGCCCTGGGTCTCTCACCTCTTCCTTTTCCACGGCAGAGCTGGCTGGGGTTGACCGATCCCCCACCGGGGACGCCCAGAGGCCGGAGCGTGGCCGAGAGCCGCTGACGGCGCCTGTCTGCTTTTCCTTCCTAGAAAACGTCCATCTCCGCCCGGGGACGCTGCTGCACCTGAGAGGCTCGAAGCTCTGAAATACCAGCGGATAAAGAAGCCCAAAAAGTCATCCAAGGGCTCCTCGAAATCCAGAAAACAACCCAGTGAGTGCGAGGACCCCGCGGTCCCCAACAGCATCCCTTCTGTCCCTCTGTGGGCAGAGCTTGGGCAGGTCCCTGCTGGTTCCAGTGCTGGGGATCCCCAAGCCCAAGGGATGTTGCCCTTGTTCCCTGCCTCCCAAAGGGATGGCTCCTTGCCTGCGGGTTGTCCCTCCCTTGCTCCTCCAAACCAAGTTCCTTTTCCATGCACCTCCAAACCGAGTTCCTTTTTCACGCCTCTCCCTTCTCTATTTATTTTGGATTTGGAGTGTTAGTTTCATTTTCCCTGATGCCCGAAACGTGCTCCATTCTTGCCAAGCAGCGGGTTCAGGGCCAGGCTTGCTGTAAGCTCCCTTTTACAGCAAGCAAAGCGCTCTGCCCTGCTGCTGGCTCTGGTCCCACCTGCCTTCTCTCCCCCCTTCCCAGACGGCTCTGCCTCCCAGGTTCAGCACCCTCCCAGCTCTCAGGTACTGTCGCCTGACGAAGCTGTCTGCCTCCGCAAGAAGAAGAGACACCCTCGTCAGGACCCCTTCGCCCGACTCTCGGCGCTGAAGGACGACCTCTGCCACCGGCAGCTCCCCGAAGACCAGACAGCCATTCTCAACAGCGTGGACCACGATGACACCAGCGGGCACGCCACCCTGCTCTAGCCTGCGTCGGCCCCGGGAGGTTGAACAGGAGCGGTGGAGGGAGCTGATGGGGATGGAGGTGATGGGAGAGAGGGAGGGGACACCCCGACACTGCCACCTCTGCCGGGGGGGGGTCGGCGGCTCACGGCGGGGACGAGCTGGGGGGGACCCTGGGGCAGACGGGGAGGATGCTTTGGGCTGGGTGCTCCTCAGATCCGCTTCCCACCCCAGACAGCTTCGGTGGTGGGGTGGGAAGGGTGGGGGGTGTTGCACCTCGGTTTTGGGAAGGATCTCTAGGCTTCAAAGGCGTAGACGGAGCTTTTGACATCTGCGTCCACGGCGCGCGTTTAGGGAGAAAGTGTGGGATTGAGCAGCTGGCCCTCAATCGCCGGAGGAAATTAAGTGACACAGGGTGTAATTAATTGACAAGAAGCTAACAACCCAGACGGGAACTGGTAATCCCATGAATCTGATTACGATAAAAAACCATGACCAAATAATCCCAGGAAAGCTGTAATTGTGAAAAATCTCCCTGCCTTCCCCTTGCCGGCTTCCTTTGACTTGAAGATAACAGCAAAACCATGTGTGGCACCTTTCCTTACCTATCTCTGAAAGGGAAAAGCCAGAAAGACCCCGAGCCTTCCGATCAGTCTGAGATGTGAGAAATCACCCTTTGTCTGTGCAAATGCTTTTGAGCCCTCGGTGACGCGTTCTCGGTGCCGTGCGAGCGCGCGGGTGCGGGGCCGACCTCATCCGAGGGTGTTTCCCCCTCCAGGTACGGTGCGTGCCAGCTTTGATGAGGGCGGCTGTGATTAATCCCTCCCGACGCTCTGTATATCGCAGGCAAACGTTCCTCGGTGCCGTGCAGCGATGTGATTTCTTACCGTGTGATGTTTTAATCTTGACTCGTAACCGCGAGCCGGGGACATGCAGGCCTGCGAGCGGAGGGGGTTTGGCTGCTGAGCCTGGGTGAGAGCAGCTGGAGGTGCCCAGCTCTGCGGATGGACACGGATGGCAAAGCTAAGCCCAGCGTTCCGCGTCAGCCCAAAACACGTTCCTGCTGGTTCCCGCTCCAGCCCGGCCGTGTCGTGTCGGCTGTGACACCCGCCGGGGTCGTGTCCCTCCCTTTGCCCCCCGTTCCCCTCGGTAATGCTGTTCTAACTCTTCACCAGAATGTATTTCCTCTTCGAAGTACTTAGGGTAGGTTTGGTGGCCGGTGGTTTTCTGGATTGCACAGGCCTTTTGTTTTGGTTTGTTTTTAGCAGGAAAGGTGGAACCCGCTCCGAGAACAGCCGGGCTCGCTTTCCTGCTCTGCCTCCACTCTCTGACTGCGTGGCCTTGGGCAAGTCACTTAACCTCTCTGTGCCTCAGTTCTCCCATCTGTAAAATGGGGATAAGTCATATTTGAGCACTTTGGACAAGCACTTGGTGGCCTATAGACTGCAAGTGCTACATAAATGCTTAGTGCTGATACCAAGCAATCCCTACCTTTAAAATATTTAAGAGTTGTTTGTTTTTTGTTTTCTTTTTAGTTTGAAGTGGTAAAATCAACCGCTGTATCCAGGTTTGCACAGTTCTTCCTCTGCGGTAAAGTGCTAAACCCTCCAGCCTGCCTGGGAATAAAACACCGAGTGTTTCATGTAGATATTCTTGCTTTGAGTGGATTCAGGCTGTAGAAAAAGCATCAGGAGAACCGAAGAGCCTGCAGGCATGTTTTTGCCCCAGGCTCTCTATTTGCATATGAAACTTTTGTTTATTCCCAGGTAGAATTGCCAAGAGATTCTCTGCAATCTCGCCTTTAATTCTGCTTTGCCTTGGTTTTTGCTCTTGCTGCTGGTTGAACCTCCAAGGGCTGAGATGTTTGGAGAAAGACGTGAGCTCTGGGTTGTGATCTGGCACCCCGGCCCCACCACGCTCCCTGGGAGCTCTCAGGTCGGAGCCTGTTTATTGCTCTGCCAAAAAACACCTGGTTTTAGAGGTTGTGCTTCCTCTCCCAGCAGGATGCTCGGGAACCTGCGACCACCAAAAGCAGAGCAACCGCGTCTTTTCCAATCTCCAGGCCCTCAGTAAGGTTTGAACCACTGGACAATGAATCCTCTGAATCGATAACGAGATATTTCTGAGCTTTAACAACTTTGTGTAGGTGGTCTTCAAACCATCAGCAGGTTTGTCTCGGGAAGGAGGGAGGGTCTGGCAGAAATGTCCCTCTCTTTCCAGCCTGCACCAGGGTCTTTTATTGACGTGACGAGTGACCTGACGTAAGAACCTCAACTCTCAGAGTGAGAATTCAACTTTGCTAACAGTATGACTGCGAATTTCTTTTATTTGAGTGTGTTTTTAGGGTTTTCCCTAGAATCCGCTTGGATCTGAATTGATTTGATGCCATTCTCCCGCTCAGCAGTGGGGAAAACTCTGCCTGGCTCACTTCAGCTTGCTGGTAACTTCAGCTGGGCTGCTCCCCATGGGCTGGGCTGCTCCTGACAGACAGGTGACCATCGGGGCTGGGGGAGGTGTGGAGGCTTTGTGCTGGCCATGCCGTGGCCAACTTGCTCTTCCTTTCGCTCTCGTTGCCTCAACCTCTCCAACAGAGGGTTGCTTTTTCCTTTGAGTGCTTTCCAAACTATTTACGATGCCCACTCGGATGGGCAAGGCGCTGTCTTCAGGCTCTTGAGGTTGCTACCTCGGGACTGTGCCCCATCCCATCTTAAGGAGCTCTAGAGGACTTGGAGCGCAGGGAAGGTTGACGGAGCGTGCCGGCTTGCTGCGTCAGTCTTTTGAGAGTTGTTTTCCTTTTGCAGGTGTTTTGAGCCACTGGGCTTTTCATGGTCTTCGACCTTTAGAGCCTGGAGCTGCAGCCCTCTCTCTTTCAGCCGTGTACCTGCCACGCTGCTGGAGTGGGAAATCCCGCCCGGGCGCCTCGTGGAAGCAGCTCCTCCCTAAAACCATCCTTAACTCCTTTCCCTGCTAGACCGAGTTACCTTCCGATAGACTCGGGCCATGCTTTGGCTGACTGGCTCACCTCTTGCTTTGGCAACCTCCTCGCTTCTCCCAGCCCTCTGGTTTCCATGCCCTCCAGGGGGTCGCTCCTCTCTCCTCCCGTGGACCTGGGACATCGAAGCCGTGTCAGACGATGCCAAACGCTTCCCCCATTTCACCCCCGTTTGAACTCCGTGTCGCTTTGGTGGTTTGCAAACACAGCTGCTGCTGCTGCTGCTGCTTCATTTTTTATTTTTTTATTTTTTTTCTTTCATGCTGCAAAATATATCTTGATTTTTATCTTCCTGGGCCAAACTCTCTTATTTTATTAGCTGGTCTGAGGTAGACGGCTCTTTCTTTATCAGTAACCGTACGATTCCTCCTTGCACATTGTGAATGCGATGTTTCATTAGGTCCCTTGGCAAATCCTGGACCACGGTGAAAAAATGCCTCTGAATCACAAGGATACTTGTCCCTGGGCTCCTCTGAGGCGTCAGTGCAGGGGTGCCAACCCACTTTTGGGGGGGTTCCTTGCTGGTGCCTCTGCCTTCAATGTGGCCACGGTGGGGATGCTCCAGTGCTCTTTTCATGCCACAGTGTGGGGGCTGCAGGATTTGGGCACCCCGAGCTGGGGGAGATGACATGGAGAGGTAGGTACAGGGTGCTGCTGAGATCCCTTGGAAAGAGGGCATGGATGTGGGGTGCCATCCCTCGCAGCCTCTCCAATAAAGCCTGGGTGTCCCGGTGCAGTCAGGGAAAAAGAGCAGGGAAAACGCTTTGCCTGCTTTTCCAGCAGGACTTGCTGAGCTTTCATCCACATGTTTTTGAGGTGACTTTGCCGTGCAAACCCATCAGTGTTTCAGTTTCGCAGTGTTGACGTGAAGGAAAATGCAAGTTACTGTAAGTGGGGGGAGAGGGAGCATTTAGGGCTCGTTTGTGGGGCCCCATTTCTGTGCCTGCCACTTGCTGCATCCAGAGGCACTTGGAGCAGTGGGTTTGTAGGATGGGGGGAGCTGGAGGGTCCCAGGGTCTCTTCCCAGTGTGAACCTCAGCATGGTTTGTGGTCTGCCCCCCCGAGCAGAGGGGTCTCCACGAGCCCCCAGGGTGATGAGGGGTGTCTCTGTGAGCAGCTGATGCTTTTCCCAGCGGGATGTTCATTCCTGCTGCCATGTGCCAGTCACCTGTGACTTGCAGGCTGATTTTGGGCACTGCTGGGCTCCAGGCTGTTGATCTGGTGTTTCTCACCTTGTCAGCTGGCTCGGTGCCACCCGCTTTGGAGGAAGTCTGGAGGTGACAGTGTTTGGTAAAGGGAATACAAAAGGAATAATAACTTGCTGTACCCACCTCTGGGGCTGTTGAGGGCTCTGGGTTTGGGCTCAGCAGCCCAGGCACGGTCCCAGCAGGGCTTAGTCATGTCTCGTGGCATCGGGGCATGACACGTGCTCGTGACTTACTGCTGCTCTTACCTTGCAGCCTGTATCAGGACAAAACCCTCCTGGCATTTTGGTTTCTCCTCCTGCCTCAGGCAGTGATGTAGATTTGGGAGTTCTCGGAGTTTCGGGTTGGTTTCAGCTGTAACTCTTGTCTGGGGGTATTTTTCCATGAGGCTGGACCTTCAGGGATTTCCACACGTCCCACATGGGCTCACTGCAGCCCCGGGCTGGCGGAGTCGATGCTTTTTGTGTGGAAGGAAATCTTTTCAAGGAACTGGAGTAAAATGCACTGTATATATGAGATATAAATAGATAGAGAAGCGTAGGACAAAGGTAGATAGGTTTGCAGAATTCAGTAGATTTGCATGTCAGGGGTATGTGTGTCTCTAGGGGAGAGTTAAGAGCTGTGCTGAAAGGGGGATTATTGGGATGGGCAAAGCAGGGAAGGGGCTGGGAGCAGCTGGAGCCCGAGGGGAATTTGGGAATGGAGAGGCCCGCTGCAGGCATGACCTGCTACACACAGCAGATTGCTTTTTTTCCTCATTATCTCCCCCCCCCATTTTTTATTTTTGCTTTGTTCCTTGTCTGTGACTCACCCCTGGGCCGTGACATTGAGAAGCAGGAGGGACAGGTCCTCTCCTCTGCGTGTCCGACGCACGTGGGGCGTGACACGGGACGTGACATGGGAGGGGAACGTAATCTTGCCTCATCTCTGGTGCCATCGTTTAAAGAAAAAGCTGCAGTGTGCAGAAACCTTTCCCTCAAGTCCCTCTAGATGCTGCTCTCCGGTTACTCATGTGAAAGCATTTTGCTTTGCATCTGTTCCTCCCAGGAAGGCGTGAGTCAGAAGGGATGAGACAGGGATACAGCTAAATTTGTCCCTGGAGCTGAGGAACGCAGCGCCGGCTGTGCCAGCCGGCCCCAGCAGTGACTCTTTGGAGGGACAAGATGTTCTTCACAGTGTCTTTATTTTAAACTTCATTAGCAGGACTTTGAGGATCTGAGGCAGAAAGGGGATTTAGTCACCAATGATGCCAGAGCCAGTACTGGGTCCGGGGGCAGCCGAATTCGGGCTGTGTTCCCACCACACTCCAGGAGCCCATCCCTGTGCTGTCTGGGCACAGGGTAACCCTTAAAGAAACAGGATGTTTACTCCCATTTCCCCCCTTCAGCTTAATTTTGGGGTTTTTTTTCCATGTCTCTGTGTATCTTGACTCCTCTCTGCCTGTGTTTGCTGGGGAGGAGAGGTGGGAAATGCACTTGTTCCTTCCTGCTGGAGACCAGTCAGGGAATGCTCCAGGAGCGATCCAGGAACTGAGGGTTGGGAAGCAGCAACCAGATTTGGCAACACTGGTGCCAGCTGAAGAAGAAACTTAGTATTGCACTTAATTCCCATGAGTTGGTACCTCCCCAAGTGCTAAGGACTGGGTGCTGCTGCTGGGAACGGGCTGGAGGTGGGAGCCAGTGCCCTGTTTCCCCATTTTCCCCATTTCTGTGGTTTTGACCTGGCAGGTTTGTGCTGCCTGAGCTGTGTGTTCTTCCCCATCATTGTGTGGCATAGGCATCTTCCTGGCCACGCTGGGTGACCTCAGGACATCCCCAATCCCAGGGCTCTGGCTGACTTTTGATACGTGCATGGATGGAGGAAGGACCTGGGGAGGGGGTGGGCAAGAGAAAGGGGGGGACAGACAGGCTGGTCCAGGCTTGGGGGGTCAGATGCAGAAAGCATGTACTGTAGTGGTAGCTAAGGATTTTTATACTGGTTGCAGTGGGGTGGGAAACTGGCACCCCCCCAGGGAGGAGAGTTTGCCCAGATTTTGGCTTTACCATCAAAATGACACTTTCTCTCCCAGGGGGACTTTCATTCTTGTCCTCCTGAGGTTGCAGGGGATCAAGAGGGGCTGCAAAAGGGGGTGCTCATCCTCCCAGGACTGAAAGCTCCTCTAATTTCCACCCACTCCCCCCTCCCCAGCACTTACATTAAAATAAAATTAAAAAAAAACAAACTTGAGAAATGAGCCCCAGTATCTCTATCTAAAGAAATGATATTGGTGTATCGAAACCGAATTGTACATAAAATTAAACAAATATATATTTACTTTCTATTTTAGAAGGGGGGGAGAATAAATATTTAAAATAATTCCTTAGTAATAGGTGTCAGAAACTTCTGTGCAGCATGAGAGAGGCTGTCAGAGGTGGGGGGAGAGTCTCAACAGCGGGAGCAGAGCGAGTATTTTTGCATTATATTGCGCTTCAGCTTCTCTGCTTCTCCATCCACCTATAAATAGACAAAAATATATATACAAATATATATATATATATAAAAATTATATATATCTAAGTCACATAGCTGTTTTATTTTTGTATCCATGCCTAGTGCTGTTTGAGCAATACGGTGGCGAGGCAGAGGAGGGCTGGGCGAGGCTGGGGGGCTCGTAGGGCTCCGGGGGATCCGCCGGCTCCGGCTGCCGACCCGGCATCGCCGCTGTTTGCTGTCACGTTGCTGTTTCAATAGGGAAAAACACTGAAAAGGGGAAAAGTCCTGGGATGGATCTAAGTGCTGGCCTGCTGCCAGCTTGCCACGGCGAGGTGGTGGTGTTTCCACCCAGGGCTTTTCTTTCCAGAGAAAAAAAAAGACAAATTTCAGCTCCGAGGGCGCTGTCGGCAGCGGGAAGGACGAGGCAGGGTGGGTGGCACAGGATGGGGGACACGCTGTGGGAGGGGGTCCCCACACCACAGCCTCACTGGGCGCTGTTGGCCGCCCGTCCCTGCCGCTCTCATAAATCCTGAGGGTTCCTGAGACCCTCCTGTGGTTTGTGGAGCCCCCTCAGAGCCACCCAGGTGGCCACAGTGGGATTCTGCCGGTCCCCACACGCGGCTGGAGCAGGGAACCTTCTCTGTCGTGGATACCTCTACACCAAACAGAGTGACTCTGGCCATCAGGGTTTGCTGGGGAGGCTGCTGGTATCCACTGGGGTGGGAGGGGGGCTCTGCCTGCCCGGATGGGTGGGATGTGAGGCTTTCCCTGTCCCAGTGGTGAGGTGACACGGAGCCCTGGCATGGAGAGGAATGTGCTGGGGATACTTGGGGCTTTTCCTGCAAGGACCCGCCGGACCCCCTTCCCTGTGTGCCCATGGGTGGTGGGGGGACGAGGAGCCAGTTTTGGGACTGAGCAATGCCAGGGAGCAGCAAACCACCCCCTCTGCCTTCGCTGGGGCAGGATTTGGGGGTTGGCTTCAGGCAGTGGTTACCCCTTGGGCTTTGTCCCGCAATCCTTGGCTCTGGGAGGATCTGGATGCTGTTTTTTGGGGCTCTGATGTCCCCGAGGGGACGGTGGCACAGACCCCGAGTGCTTCCACCCCTCCAGAGCCGGGCAGAGGTCCCTCACCGTGGTCATGCCATGTCCTGCCGGGCTGAGGCACGAATGTAATCCCGGGAGCTGGCCCCTCACAGCGGCACCGTGTCCTCCGTAGGTGTCACCTGTATTTTCCATGATATTTCTGTCTTCTTCGTCGGGTTGGGGAGGGTTGGG
>VYXB01007855.1:476713-564422 GCA_013397135.1 Pachyramphus minor | reverse complement strand
CGTCCCGTCGCTGCCCTGTCCGCAGCAGAGGTTTAAGTTGCGCGTGAAGTTATTCCCGTGACTCAGGACGTGCTTCACGGCTGCAGCCTTACTGTTCGCTCAGAGTTATCAATCCACCGGGGAATTGGTAACTTTTTTTTTTTTTTTGGCGTTCCCTGCGTTAGCACCTCCACGCCCTGGGAACACAGGCGTATTGTTGTAGCATCCCTCTGGCGTTTTAATTTCCATGTGAAAAACTGAGGTGGGCGTATTTAAATTTTGGGCATGCCAGATAATTTCAGGTGCAAAGCGAGCGATGTCTGTATCTGACTCACCTCCTAAATGCTCTGATCTTTAGAAGAAGACAAACTGTTTGATAGGAATAATGCCTCGTTTTGCATTACGAATAGAAGGGGGCCAACTGGGAAAAGATGGCTTTGGTTTCACAACCAGATGAATCAACGTTTTCGAAAATGTGTTAAACCTAAGTTGTGCAGACATTCCGAATTTGGGCACGTTTGATTTTTTAAATTTTTTTTCTTGCCTGACTTTGCAGCATCCTGTACGACTGAACGGGGAGAAGCTGACTAAAAGGTGTTTCTTTTCAGCAGCTCTGTGTTGTCTTGTACAAAATGGAAAATATCCCCATAGCTGCAGCAGTGCTGGTGGGATGCCAGACTGAAGAGAAATTTAAGCTACTACTTTGTGATAGGTATTCTAGGGCAGTGAGAAGCTCTTTAAGCCACTGTCAGGCTGCAGTTGTGTTTACTTAGGCAAGGGTTCCAAAACAACTCCAGGTTTCCTAAATGAGAAGCAGAGGCTCTAATCTAGGAAATAGAAAACGTTCTTCCTAACTTTGGGATGTGGGAGGATGCAAATCTCTTGGAAGTTCAGGTATTGGACTGGCTAGGGACAGTCTTAAGCAGCAGTGATTCATTTACTCAGCTCTCAAAGACAGCTTAAAAATGGAAAAAAAAATCCCAGTGGCTAATCACTTACACATTTGGTATGTTTGTGGAAATCGACATCTTATGAAACTCTTCTAAAATATGTGCACATGGATCTGAGTTTTACTGTGTCAGCAATGAATTAATCTCCTTCTTCTAAGAGATTTATGTTTTTGTATTGTTTTTAGTTATTGTGTGTAGAGGAGACTAAAATTTACTAAACCTCTGCTCACACAGCTGCGAATGGAAAGAAATGGAGTGATGTTCAGAATTTGAGTTCTTGTGCAGCAACAGCAGACCTGTGATACCTTTAAAGCCTTTTTGTAATCAGTTCTTTTTGATAATTTATTTCACATCAAAACTATTTATAATACCACAAGTAATTATTACATTCCCCTTCTCATGTTTCTGCCTTCTCTCTTGTCCTTTTCCCTATCTCTGCTGATGAAAGAAGCCTTTGAAGTGAAACTTTTTTTCCTGATTTTTTTTTTCCTCCTCCTTCCCAGTATAAGTTCAGAGACCTGACCATAGAAGAGCTGAAGAATGTTAGCAAGACCTACCCAAACTTCACATTCTCCATGAACACATACAGTAAGAAGTGGTACAATTACTTTGAACTAATTGTGGGGATTCTTGCTTGCCAAAGATTCAGACTGTGTATAACAGAACCTAAATAGCGTGAATATCTCTCAGTTATGTTCCTGTCTTTACTTTGACTCTTCCAAGAGTGCATAAATATAAAAACCTTGGTGACTTATTCACTTCATTTCAACTCGTCAGTAATTACAGAAGATTGATGTTTTAAATTCTTTATATGTAACATCATTTTCCTCATTTTTCATAATTGTATTGAAAGCATTTTGGTACCTCTATCTTATAGAGTGTACTTCCAGAATCCCTCAGCCTGACTGGAAATTCCTACAACATCAGAATTACCCAGTACAAGGGGTTTTCAGACTAATGATGCAATTTTCATCTAAGAATCCATTAAGGAAATACTTAAAAGGGGAGATGGGACCTTTTTAACATTCTAGTCGTGGCTCTTTCAGGAGCAGTGTGGTTGATTTCTAAAGAAAAATCAGTGTTGTATATTGGTAGTTGTGGATGGGATTACCATCACAGACTTGAAAGCATTTATTATTTTTTAAAATCACATTTTTAATTTCAGCCTTCAAGGACGGATCTCAGAAGGACCTCCTGAATTTTAGTGGTACTGTTCCAGTGAAATATGGTAAGATAAATCCAATTTTCTTGCCACTTATGAATCTAATTGTGAAATGTGTTGGGTGCTGCCTCTGAGCAGTAGTGCAGCTTCTTTAAACAGGGCTAGAAAGGATTTTGCATGAATTGGCTTCTGCAGAACCAGATGCTGAAATTAAAGATTATTAATTATATGGGTAAATTAACTATTAAAAAGTCATGTAGTTTGAGACTGTGTAGGCAAACTCTTTGGTTCTAAAGGAGATTGTGTAAACTCTCTATATACAAGCCCTGTGCTTGTATAGGCAGTGTCCAAAAATAACCAGTAGGTAATTTTTTATTTTTAACTTAATTCCTTTGGTAAAGTTCTTAACAGCTGCCTCTTTGCACTAGTTGTTAAGCCCTAAAATAAATATGAAATGGTACCTTTAAGTGATTTCTTTGCTGGGAAAAGAGGGCACGTGTGCTGATAAGAGGACCTTGGGAAGCAAAACAACAACAGAGCTTTATATTAAGAAAGACACAATCAGTAGCACTTCAAGTTGAACCAGACAAGCCTGTGTTTGTTCACTAGCCTGCGTAACTCAGTGTGAAAGTGTGAGTCTGGAAAGTGATCTCTCAGGCTGTGTTCCTTTGTTATTTCAAAGTGTAAATTGCATCACACACACACGACTGGTTTTTAGTGCCTCTTCCCAATGCAGAAGTTAATAACAGCTTTTATTTTGTGTTGAACAGGTAATTCCTATAACATACCTATTCAGCTGTGGATTCTGGATTCTCATCCCTTTGCTCCCCCCATTTGCTTCTTGAAGCCAACTGCAAACATGGGCATTTCAGTGGGGAAGCATGTTGATGCACATGGCAGGATTTATTTGCCCTACCTGCAGAACTGGAGCCATGTAAGAGGTGGAGTGGCTGACAGGGGGGAAGTACTTGGGAATAATACATGGTATCATATGGAGATCCATGGAGTGGAGTGAGTGGGGTTCAGGGCTTTTTGTTTTCTGCATTTTTTTTGTTAATTTTAGATATGAAGTGGTTATGCAAAGAGCAGCAGAATGTTACGTCTCTTGAAATTACAGCTTTCAGGCAGTTTGAAGCAATTGTAAAGGAAGTTGTAGGTGATTTTAAGGAAAGTTATTTTAAGCTGAAGAGAAAAAGGACTGAGTCTCGCTCCAGAGCAGTGTAAGTCTCATGATACTTTGTTGCTGTTAACAGTGACTAATAGTACTAGACCAGCTGAGTATCCCTAGGAATGTTCAATGGAAGGTTCTACCTTTTAGGCATGTCTCTTTTGGCAGAGGTCTGAAACAGCACAGAGATTCTAGAGCCAATGCTGTTGCAAAATGATTCTATGCACTGTGTTAAATTACTCACTTAAACAGGACTGCCAGGCCAGTAAAAGTGATTTAATGAATTCCAGCTTCTTGAAATGGATAGGCTGTATTTTACTTTATTGATATAGGCATTCCTATGAGAACTTTTACTGACTTCGCTGTGTGTTTTGCCTGAAGAAGGACTGAAATACCAGAACTCTGGACAGTTAAACTCATCTGAGAAGACTGAACTATCTTTCCTTTAGCTAGGATTTGTCCCTTTTATGATACTGGAGGTGGCTATGTCAAAGGTTTCTGTATATTCATGGATGCCTTCAAAAGTTAGTTGCATTGGTAATTTCAGTTTTAGAATTCCTTTTTGTTAAATGCCTTTTAATCCATACACCTGTTTGGAAAGTATGTTTTCAAAAAGCGATGCTTTTCTTTCCCTTAAATGTTCATGTAAATGTTAATCAAATCAGTATTTATGATTTGATTAAACTGTTAATAACTATGGGAGTTCACAGCTGGTATCACTCTATGAAATAGCTAGTCAGCTGTTTTGTCTTCTGTATTGCTTTATTTCAGCCTAAATCAACTGTCATTGGGTTAATCAAGGAAATGATTGCAAAATTTGAGGAAGAGCTCCCTTTGTATTCACTGTCATCCTCTGATGCAGCCAGGCAATCAGAACTTCTCTCCTACATTGCAAAGATTACAGAAGGTGGGGATGTTTTCATGTACTTGTTTCTAATGTTCTTAGATATGTTCATTTATTGTTATTACTTGATATCACAAAGAAGACTCCACAATTTTAATATCTGAATTTTTGGTGTTTGCCTATCCACAGTGTTTTGTGTTTTTTGTGTATAGTCAAAAGTACCTCTTTGAACAGAGAGCTCAGATTCTCTTTATTTAGTAAGTAGCTCGTTTTGGATGTTTGTATTTAAGCCTAATGAAAATTGCTGTAGACTTGGTACTACTCGTTTTTTGGAAATTACTGGAGGAAAAACTCAAAGATTTTATGGAGGGGAGATGTGATTTTATTCTGAACAAGTTGATTTTACCCAATCATAGTCATGCATTTTCTCAGATCTCAGTCTCTCACAGTCGCAAGCCCTGAGACCCAGCTGACCCCAGTCAGTGACTGTGCAGCACTGGGAACAAGGAATGCTGGCTGTGGAATTCATTTCATGTGTCTTGGGTTCTTCTTGTTCAGTGCTGACAAGCTGATTTTGGACTTGTGTTTTATACTCCTCAGGAGTGGATGCAATGTGGCATTTGGCCTCATTGCTTTATCTCACCCATTTTAAGTCTTGGGCAAAATTCCTGAATTTCACAGTTCTCAGGTTTTCTGTACTTTGGCGTTTTATGGCTGCAGTCCTGTTATTCTTCATCCTGATACATTTTCTTCAGGTCAGTCTTTTCTTCTTCCTTCATTGAGTGTAGTCACGGATGGTGATCTGTGGCAGCTTGTGCAAACCTTTCTCTTTAATCCTTTCCTGCTGTTTCTTCTGGTAATTGTGTATACAAACTGCTTGTGAGCTCAAACGTGGTGTGCACACGATATACATTTCTAGGCGATCAATCTTAAATGTTTCTGTTACAAATCTCTCTGCATTGTACTCAGAATGAGAATTGTTGTGTTGCCAGTAGCATTAGCTAAGCAATCTCAGGTTCTTGTATTTTAATCAAATTCCATTTTGCATGTATTTTCAAAATATGAAATCCTCTACAGATTTTTTGACCATGGTATGTATTCACATCTGTAACAGTAGCAAAGGGAGTGTTGTTTGTGTGGTATTAGTGTCTAGCTTCTTGCTGTTGTTATGTTCATATAGTTCTACTTAGTGAAAAAATGTTCCTATCTAAAGAGGAATATTTGTGTTTTACAACCTTGCAGGTTGTGATGAATTTTCTGCGGTCAGGCTTGACCACTGTTTTGAAAAGGTTTGTGTAATTTGATTTAACTGTGGCACAACCATGATCCTTTGTGAAGCAGCAATACTTGTATTGATACGGTGTGGATCAGCACCTAAATTTGTGGTTTTCTTTTAATTGTAGGAGACACTGACATGAAATCAAGGAGTAAAATTGGAGGCAAAAATGAAGGATGTTTTAATAAAATTACTGTTGTTGGAGCTGGAGATCTTGGCATTGCATGTGTGCTAGCAGTTGCAGCAAAGGTACAGAATTATAAAATAGTATAAAAATAGCAACCAACCTGATTAATAGAGAGGCTTCCAGTCTAGTTCTTAGTGAATGACACTAAGAAATACCTCAGCAGTTTTAACAGCCCTGTCACTGCTTAAGTGATTTGCCTCTTCAGATAACTTAGAGGCATGCAGAAGGGTTAATTTCTGCCCTGGTTTCTCAGACAGCTTTTTTTTAATTCAAAGAATTGAATATTGAATTCACTTACTTTGAAAATCCTTACTTAAAGGGTTCTTGCCTCAATGGTGGCCTCTTACAATTGAAATCTCCTAGTCCCCTGGAAAAGGAGACTCTGTAGATGATCTGTACTTCACTGTGGCTATATGTTAGGGACAACAGTGCCATCAACATTTATAACTTCCCAGAGATGGTTTTGTGATTTTTCTAATGGTTTGTTTTGCAATGTGTTATTTTCTAATTAACTTCCTAAACTAAATTATTTTTCTTGTGATTTGGCTGTAATTTTGGTCAGTAATTTGATTTGGTTTGTACACAGTAGAACAAACACTGGAATTGGAGGAATTTTTGTTTTTTATTCCTCACTCCCACAAGTTTTGTTTTGTTTTATTGTTGATCTGTGTTATTTTTATTCATACAGGGTGTTGCAGACAAGGTGGTTCTTTTAGATCTTTCTGAAGGTGCAGCAAAAGGAGGGACCATGGACTTGGAGATCTTTGCTCTACCAAATGTGGAGATCAGCAGAGGTATTGGATGTTGTTTCTGGAATGGGAGCAAGTGCTGTACTGTGTGTGCTTGTGGTTGTTTTAATGAGAGCAGGACATCTGGGGAGACAGAGAGGCATATAGGCTGTCTTTTTTAAAAGATATATTCTTTTCATGCTTCTTGCTTTCCTCTGTCTCTTCAGGGTAAAATTGGGAAAGGAAGGTTCAGCAAAGCTTGAAAGCTTTTATTTCAGGCTTTTTTCATTGTTTATAGAGGTAGAGGCTGTGTTCCTTTGTTATTTCAAGTGAGAGGCTAATGTTGTAATTGGACTCATGCAGAAATACAGAGAAGCCAAGCTGGTACTTCAGTGTTATAGTCAAAGAGAGGGAAAGAAGGGGGAAAAATATATGTATGTTGGGGAATTGGAGAGAGCTGTGAGTGCAGTGTTAGAAAGGCTGATAAATAAAGGAATTTTTCAAAGTTCTGCTTTTTTAGATTGGTGTTCATTAAACATGCCAATAGTTAGTTCTTAATCACTATCACTGCATTTTCAAACAATGAGTTCTTAAAAATCTTGTCCTCAGTTAGCTGTGAGTCGATGCCATGTCTCTGTAATTAGTGATGATGGCCACAGTCCTTGGTCTGGGTTGCAGAGCTTGGGGCAGTGCAACTCGAAAGTTCTTCCACAGAGGAAGCTGAAACTGAAATGAGCAACCTCCCCATTCTTCCTTGCTTGTATGTCATGTTTGCATGTTCCTTGCACCCTCTGCAAGAGGAAATGAGGGCTTTCTTGTGCTTCTGTTGTAATTTATCTTACTTTCGGGACAGGGACTTGTTTTGGTTCCACCAGGCATCTTTGTTGCTTATTCTGCACCTGGCATTGCCTGCTGTACATTCTTTGATCTTATCTTGCAGGTTTTACTGCTAGCACACTTTTCTCCTGAACCCTGGTTGTGCAACTGTACCACAAATCTGTTTGTGCCTTTGTGGTTGTCTGATATATTTACATTTAGCTCTGGTACAAAAAGCTTGTATGTTGTTGCTGGCTGTGCTCTTAGTAGTGTTACATTATTACAAAATGCTTGTACACTGTTGCAGGTTATTTTAGTAGGCTTATATCTAGGTTTAGGGCAAGTTGGTATTAATTATATCTTACTCACTATGCTTCCAGTTTGTCAGTGCATTAGGCCTCTGCTTTGGCTTCAGCTGGTTCCAGAAGTGGTGCAACAGTCAAATCACCTTGTTTCTGTGCCCAAGCTGATCAACCTGTGTGGTACTCAGATATTTAAAATCACCTGCTCAGGACAGCTTTGACTTACAAATTCCTGCAGCAAACATGGTTGCATGTTTCTCTTGGGCTAATAAATACATGGTTTTTTACTTGAGTTAATAAACAGACTTTTAAAGTGCTTTTTACAGTTGTCTACATGTCTTTGAGGTATAAGATCCAAAATTAGGAGTAAAAGTCTTTCCCCTTCTTTAACAATTGGTATAAAAATGAAGGAGCAATTTCAGGAATGTATTTTTTTTCTTTTCTTGCCAAGAAAACTTGGAAAAGTTTATCTGTCAATGCTAGGTAGATATTTTCTGGTCTCTACTCTGTAACCTTGGACAAATTGCAGTCTGCCTTCTGTGTTTGGCAACTGTAAAACAGGAAAGTAGTTCTGCGGGAGAGCTGTATCTTACAGGTGCTGTGGAAGTGCCCCAAATTCCACACTGAGGAATTTGGAGGGGACAGGAGGCAGAGAATCCCTAACTAAGCTGGATGCTGCAGTTCAGCCTTTAGAATGGCTCTTTGTGTTGCATCCCAGACTCAATAGAGTGACATAAATTTTAAAAACCTCTTTTGTATTTTCAGATTTTTCTGCTTCTGCTGATTCAAAAGTTGTGGTAGTTACAGTTAATTCTCTGGGTAATGCTCAGACTTACCTCGATGTCATACAAAGCAACGTGGATTTGTTCAAAGGAATTATTCCAGCAATAGCACACTACAGTCAGAATGCAGTTCTCCTTGTTGCTTCTCATCCAGGTATGTTGGTACTTTGCATAATGTTCTGTGCCTTACCTGGCTTTTTCTTGGGCCTGTTTTAAAAATATGTTACTGCTGAATACACCCACTTAGTTGGAACTTCTTGCTACTCTGAAAGATGTTTTCCTTTTCAGCTTTGAGCAAGACACTGTCTTTGAGGGTTTTTTCTTTACTGTTACCAAGATAAAAGAAAATAGTATACTTTGTTTTGTATAAGAGGTATGTATTTCTGTAAGTTTCTGTATGTAGTTTCGACCTGACTGTCTACAAGATTCACATCCATTGGCTGTTGTCTTGTCAGTTGTGGTATTTGTGTACAGTACACATTTCCCCTGTGCAGGAAGCACAGATGCATGTGTGTTATGTGCCATATAATCACACTCATGGGCTACTAATATACAAAGTATAGTGTTCATAGTAAATCTTGCAGCTGTATTTTGGTGAAAGGTTTAAATCTGTTGGGTTAGTGATACTGTGAACTGAGACAAAGCAAAATCACTACTTTAAAGGGAAAGAAGTAAGTGTGAGCCTCTGTCCTGTAAATGTATTGAAGACAGCCCTTGTGTCTGTTTCTGAAGTGGATCTTACCTTTCTACCATTTTAGGGCTGTGGAGATGGAGCAGAGAGTTCTTGTTAAATGAAAATAAATTAAGCACTGGCTGAATTAAATGTACAAGCCTGTGAGATTATTGGTAGGGGGAAGTGTGGTGGCTTATTCTGAAGTTTCACTTGACTTCTCTTAAAACTTTACTTGGGCTGTGTATTTTCTTCACCTCCTCCCCACGTGACTTGGTGTTTTAGGTTAATAAACTACCAACATGTTCTTACATGCTTATGCCTTTTCTAAAGTAAACAACTTGGTCCGGAGTTTTTCGCAATTGCGATTCAGAGTTTGCAGTTGTATTGAATTTTGAGTCGTCCTTCATTGGCAACATCCTTTTCTTTCCCATTTAGTTGAAGTAATGACATACGTGACGTGGAAGCTGAGCACGTTTCCCAAAAGCAGAGTGATTGGAGTAGGTGCCAACCTTGACTCTGAGAGATTTCAGTACATCCTGACAAACCTTTTGAAAGCAGAGGTGCTGGCAAAAGATGCCTGGGTTATTGGTGAACAAGGGGAAGACAAAGGTAAAGTGATACTTTCTTATAACTATGAGCAGGTAATGTCCTGGCAGTGCTTAAGTAATTGAATATTGAAAGAATAATTGAGAAAAAATAATGAAGGCAATAAGAAAAGTAATAAGAAGAGTGGTAGATTTTCATTATGGTTCTCAGTAAGACAGTTTTGGTGTGTACCAAAGTCTGTAGACCTGGAGTGATAGCAGAAGTATTTGACATTTGTCACAGTAAAAAACCCAAAAATACAAAACCAAAAAAACCCCAACCAACCTCATGCTATTTGTTTTTTGCTATAACATTAAAAAGTTTCGTCTACATTTGGGTTGTTGCGGGGGAAGGAAAGTTTGGAAAGCCTGAATTTTTCTTTTTGTTTTTCTTCTCCTCACCTTATCTGTTACCTATTTTAGTCACTGTTTAGATATTCACTTAAGCATTGATTATTTCTATTTAGTATCATCGTGGACCAGTTATAATTTAGTTGCAAATCAAATGGAAGGAATGGCTGCTCGTAACTCAAGGGAAAAGGTGGCCAGCAGGTAATGCCATTATAACCCTTTCCTTTTCTTCATGTTTAGGATGTTTGCAGAGTTCCTCTTTTTTCTCTTTATGAGTTGGGCAAACTTTGCTCTAAAGCATTCATACATTGAGTTTATAGCAGATTGTAGGTCATGTTTCATTCTCCTTTATATTTGTGTATATGGTCACTGTTTCTCTGAGGTTCTTAATGTGTTATGCCTGTGGAGATCAAAGGGGAAGACACCAGAATATTCACTAGAATGTCAGAGGCTGCCAGTTTGGTTGTATGTTTAAAAAAAAAATAATAAACAAACCTTCTGGCAAACTTTTCTCATAGCTTGTGTTGAAAGCATTTGCTTCCAAGCAAAGCACAACTTCGGGTGAATTTAGCTGATTCAGTTAGCCACATATTAGTTACACCTCTTGACAGAAAAGAGAATTGTTACTGCTGTGGGTGAAAAGTATTTTAAAGAAATTTTTAAAAGCAGTTCTTTATTCCAAAACAGAGAATTGTAGTTTTATAGTACGATGTGGTGCACCTCATCTGTCTTTTGGGTTTTACACATAAACCAAAATAGGAATAATTAAAATCTAAACATCATGGTTTTCTCCTTTATCTGGTTTATATATAGAGCTATGGAAGTTCTAAAGGGAAAAGGTCAGAGATCTTGGTCTGTTGGACTCTCAGTTGCTGATTTGACTGACAGCATTCTGAAAGATAAAAGAAAGGTTCATTCTATATCCACTCTGGCAAAGGTAAATGTGTTGTTAATATCTTTTGGTTGGCAGTGTAATTATTTATACTGGTTATGACCATTAATTTTAGCAGACAGGCATGTCTGAAGCATGCTACTGCTGTTACTTTCTTCCAACCACAGCTTTCAAATATTGTCCAAAAATGAGCAAAAATCAATTATTGCTTTAATCTGAAACCAATATTAAAAGTGGATTAAAACAGAGAATTTACAAGTCCAAAAGGGAAACACATTCAAGGTTGCTGACCAGCACCCCTGCAATAGGTGGATTTAGCAAATGAAGAGAAATGTGTGAATTGCAGTTCCTAAGTGTTTAGTATTGAATGTAGATTTTTTTAGAGGCTGAAAGAGTTCAGTATCTTTTATGAAAGTACAAAATGCATTTTCTGCCAGTATTTTATTTGGCCAGGTTTGAAACTGCCTTTTTACTCCTTGGTACTTTAATTAGAAGCAAAGGTTATGAAGCTTTAGTTAACTTAAAATTATAGACTGAACTTTGTTTAAAGCTTATCCTAAGAGGCTTCATTGAAGCATTAAGTCATTTCATATGATGAGAAAACCCATGTAGAAACATGTACTTGTCCCTTCAATGTAGAGCCTTCAAAAGGGTGATTTGCATGTCCCAGTGCAGGGAAGTTGAGCTGGCTGCTAATTCTTTGGAGTACAAACATGTACATAATTTCATCATTATGTTTCAAGTAAAGTTTTTAAGAGTTTATGACCTAAATTCAGATGCAGAGGAGTGACGAGTCTTTTACATTCTGTAGTTACTCTCCAGTTTAAAATTTCCCATACAAATCCTAAAAATAAACACAGTCTGCAGTAAACTTGAATTATAGGGATATAAAAGGTGGGTGAATTTTCTCACGAAGTAAATATGGGATCAGTATTTGAAAAATGTTCCCCAAATAGCTCTCTTTGACTACATTTTTTAATTTATTTTGGTCAGTCTTAAAAGAACTAATTATACCATACTATTAAGTGTCCCTGCTTGTTCTACCTAAGGAATGGGTGTTAATAGTATAAACTTTGCCTGTGTTATAGGAATATATCTGTATTGGAAAACTCCTCCAAGTGTGGCATGGTTCACAAATTTCTGCACCATCATCTTTTACAGTTTCTGTACGGTAGCCCATTGTACAGTATCTAAAATAACTGGAATTTGACCCATCCAAATGCCTAATGATGGAATATCCTTGCTTAATTAAAATAATCAATTATTTTGTGTACTTGCATGCTTCAGATGGCAGATATAAGTAACTGTGTGACGGTGTTCTTTGTGTGTTGTTTCAGGGATGTTGCAATATAAACAGTGAAGTGTTCTTAAGTCTCCCATGCATTCTTGGGACCAGGGGAGTGATTGAAATGGTCGAGCTGGAAGAAGACCCACTGGTGCAAGAGAAACTGCAAAGCAGCGCAGGGTCAATTCATGACCTTCAGCAGCAGCTGAAGCTGTAAGGAAGCACAAGGGAGGCCTCCATGTCTGCTCACACAAGTCAGAGATTGGCAAGGCAGAAGAGGTTGCTTCGTATATATGGATTTCTATATAAAACAGGAAGTTTAGTTACTTTACTTTCCCAAAGTGCTTTCTCGGTTTTTGTTTAAATTATGTAATACTGCTCCATACAGTAACGTCGTCTTTGAAAAGTGCACTTTCGGTAGCCAAAATGGGCAGGGTAATGTGCAAGAGTGTTTTAGCTGAATTCAGGTGACACTCGCCTCTGGTTTTTGGTTGCTAATTATAGCCTGATTCTTGGGTTATTCTTAGCTCTTTGCACCTCATTCCATAGCTCCATCTTTCACGGCTGTCGCTGATGCTGTTATGTCAGTGAACTCCTGTTGAATTACTATGGGGACCACAGTGTTAACAATACCCTTCAGAGCTGAAGTATTGGATATGGATTTGTGTTGCGTGCTTAATGCTGTCAGAAACATTCTGGTCATGACTTGTTTGCTTTTATTTCGTAAGGACATTCAGAGCACTAAGGCATCTACAGTTCTCAGTACATGTAGCACTGGAACAGGTGCGCTTCCTGAATGGAAGGAGCAGGGGCTGGGCTTCAAATAAAGGATAAAATCCAGCAGTTAACGAATGCAGAAGTATCTGTGCATTCAGACCTCGCTCCAAAGCCAGCTGAGGGCAGTGAGCTTTATGTCAGGCTGAGGAACATAGAGCTGCTTGAGAAGGCAATAGAACCTGTAACCTACCTCCTTGGAGGCCAAGGGTGGGATGAAAAAGCAGGATGTGGATTTTTAGATGAGTCAAAAAGCAGATTTTTTTTTTGAGAAAAAGGCTTGTTTTGGGTTCTAACCTCTTGATTTGCTGTACTGTAAAAGCCTATATTCATCCTGGTTGTACCCATTGCAGGCAGAGATGTGGGCTCCACTCCTGCTGTGTGCTGCTTAGGAATGTCATTCCATGCTTATGCTTTGAGGGGTGGCCAGTTTTAATGAAGTATTGATGAAGCTTTCTAAGCAAAAGTAGGGTCTGTGGCAGAGCCAAAAAGATCTGTTCCTTTGTGCCTTCTGCTTGTACCTCACAAAGAACCAGACTTGCCAGGAGTTCTGGGTGTATATTGATCTCAGAAATGAGATAAAAATAGGAAAAAAACCCTTCAGTGATTCAGACTTTTTGGTGGAAAACTCAAAATTTCCTTTGTTGTGGTGGTCAGTGATGGGACAAAATTATTTACGACTGCAAGTAACCATGACTGCTTTATTTTTAAAAAGCACCGAACGCAATGGCTGCACTTTGGGGTTGGGGTTGTTTCTCACTTACTTTGGAAAAAACACTATGAAATTAAGGTTTTACGTTGTTCTTCAATGTGTCGCTTCCCGTCTGTTAAGCATTTCTTTTCATGCGAACAGTCGAGGTGCTGTTTATTTAAAATTTAAATCTTGAAAAGCTGCCAACTCTCCCAGGCAACGTGCCGCACGTTAATGCTCCTGATCTTGTGTTTGTGTCGCGTTCCTTCAGCAAGAACCAAAGGGCCGCGGCTCCCTCGGCGCGATGGGAAGCGGCACTTGGCTTTACAGGGGGGCTGGTGGGGTGGGAATTAACTCCCAGAAGGACCTTTTTAGCACTACCCTGCGCTGCCGAGGGCGGCCCGGGCGCTGTGTGCGCTGTCCCGGGGCACAGGAGGCGCGGCCGCCCCGTGCCCGCCCCGTGACGCGCGGAAGCGGCGCCGCTGCCGGAAGCGGGCGCGCGGCCGCTTCCTGTGTTTATGTAGGGCCGGGCCCGCGGCACCGGGAGCGGCACCGGCAGAGGGGGCGGCCGCCATGGCGGTGTCCGAGAGCCAGCTCAAGAAGATGCTCACCAAGGTGCTGCCGCGGCCGGGCGGGTTCGGCGAGGGGCGGTGGGGGGGGCAGTGGGGAGCGGGGCCCGGGCACCGGGAGGCTGCGGATGGAGTTAAGGGAGGAATGGCGCGCCGATGCCAGAATAGCCCCGCGGGACTGCGGTGCTGGGCTGGGACACTGCCAAGCGCCGCCGGGGGTCGGTGTGGGTTGTGGGGCTGTGCAGTGTCACTGGTGCTCATGGAGGGGGAAGCCAGGATCAGCATCGTTCCCTGGGATGGGTGGGTTTTGTGATCGCCGGTGTTCGAGGAAACGAGAACATCTCTTGGAAGGCAAATCATTAATCACATCATGAATCATACAGAGACACGTGTGCCGCTCTTCAGGTGAAAACTGGGCTTTGTCCAGTAGCCTGAAATGAAAACCCCAAAGGCTGAACACTTACGGGGAGTTATGGATTGAATTGAAATCCCCTAAGGCTGAACACTTAGGGGGAGGTTATGGGTTTGTTTGGGGGGATTTTCTAGCAACATTTAATCATTTTATTTGCATAGTTTTAAAATGAAATACAGTAGTTGAGAATCTGATCAAAACGAAACGTTATTAAAGGGTCTTTTCACCTGCATGGACTCATAAGCAGATTTTTTTTATCAGCTTGAAAATGAGTGTTGAATACTTAGTGTCAGCAAGTGAGATCACGTATGTAATTGTGTATATTTGTCTTTTATAAATTAGTCCAATGTCCTCATTCCCCCACATTTTATATTCCCATCTAACTTTCTGTAGGTCAGTTTGAAGTGAAATGTGCTTGATAGCTGATGAACAATGAAAGTGCTGTTTCGCTACTTATACTTATTTTTCTAAAATAATTATATTTTCTGTTCTACAGAGAAAAGTTCAATGATATTTCCCATATTGAATAGTTCAGTGTATGAGATAACAAAAGACCCCCCAGTTTTGGTGAATGTAAGCACTTAATTTATCTTCAGGTATTTACCTGCTGTGTGATCTTGAAAAGCTTCGTCCTTCTGTGATGTTTCCTGATGCATAAAACAAAGGGGATGCATTTACCATATGAGAATGGAGGAGGAAAAAAATTTCTAGAAATTAGGAATTCAAATTAATCAGTTTTAGTTACCTTTGTAGTAATGACTATTTTCCAAAAAAATTTGACGTTTCTTGGAAATGGATCTAAGTATGTAGCACTTAATTTTGCTTGTGGCAGTAGCTGAAATCTTAAAATCGTCTCTCTACTAAGTAATTATTCATCACTGTGTAAAAACTGGTTGCAACAATATTACTTTCCTTAGTTTTAACAGACATATGAAAATACTTATTTAATGGTCAGGTGTTAGACCTAATTTCTGAAAGCACCCCAGATAGACAAATTTGGGTTTTATCAGCCCTATCAACCACTGTGTACCAGACCCCCAGCATACCTGCTGAGCAGGCAGGCATTGTTTTATTGATTTCTTGACTCAACTGACTTGAGAGTCTGGTGCCAAAATCCTGGCTCTGCATTCTTCTTTACTGTGAAGGTGGTGAGGCACTGGAACAGGTTGTCCAAAGAACTGCGGATGGCCCATCCCTGGAAGTGTTCAAGGCCAGGTTGGATGGAGCTGTGAGCAAGCTGGTCTAGCGGAAGGTGTCCCTGCCCATGGCAGGGGGGTTGAACAAGGTAGTCTGTAACATCCCTTCCAACCCAAACCATCGTGTGATTCTGTGATCCTTGTGCTTGTTAAGAGCTTCTGTTAGTGGAAGCCAGTTCTCTTTTAATAGTGATTATGCCAATCTTCTTGCAGCTATATTCTGTAACCATAAGGTTTGTTCCTATGAAAAGACCCCTCTTTTAAAAGTGACGAGCTCTCATTTTTGTTGTGGTGACACATTTGGTGCTGTGGGCATGTACTGCCATTCTCTGGCTGACATACATGAATTTTCACAGACCTCTGTCCCCATGTTCCAGCAACGCCTGTTCTCCCTTCTTCCAGGCATGAGGGAAGGAAGGAAGAATGTACTCAAATGCTGGCAAAGTTGTCTTTTCTCTATCAAACCCCTCCTGCACACTCCCAATCCTGCACCCACTTCCCAAAGGAGGCTGAGGTGCTTTGTTGCAGCCCTCCCATCAAAGCAGCATCCAGGGGCTGATTGACCTCCATGCTGGTGCCTCCCTGCTCACACAGGCATCCCTACTGGAAGGGTTGCTTTCTCTCCCACAGACCAGCATCTCTGCAGAGAGACCGTGTGGCTGTTTCGCCCCTGGTCATTTTAGGCAGATAAGTCACAGCATCACCCAAGGTGCTGATGTTTTCTGCAGGCTGAGGTGGCGTTATGGGAAGCAGTGTGGAGCCTTCAGCTCTGCTCAGTAAATACAAGTGGTCATGGCCAGGAGAAGCATCCCTGTCAGTCTCTGGAGGTAACAGGAAGAAGAGTAAATTTCTAAGCTTCACAACTCATGAATGTTTGTCAGAGGCAAGGTGACCTTTAGCTGTGGCACCGCGGTTTGCTCTTGGATAGTGTCTGAATTAATTTGTTCAGACGTTGTTAACATTTGAGAGCTTTGGATATCAGGCATTTCATTGTGCTGGGCCCTTTGTCTTCCTGAAGGGATGTCTGTGTTCCTTAAGACATTTGAATACTGCAGTTTTTTAAAATTGTATTACAGTGAAAACATTGTCAAGGGACCACATTACTGGCTTTTCTTTTTAATAGTATTTATCGGGAGGAATGGCCACAAGGCTAAAAAGCTGCACCATGTGGTGAACCAACCTTTTGTTGCCCATGAGCTTTGTCTGGGGGTTATAGTTCTGAGACTGGTACATTATGTGGCGGTTTACAGGTCATCTGTGCTTTGAGCTACTCCCTACTCCTTATAAAAGGAAGTGGGTGAAACCAATATTATTACTGGTAATATTGTGCCTTGACATGTTTGCTTTCTAACCGATAAAATACATGAAAATACTANTCTTTTTAATAGTATTTATCGGGATGAATGGCCACAAGGCTAAAAATTGGTAAATATTGGCACAATATTACTTGATGATATTGTGCCTTGACATGTCTGCTTTCTAGCCGATAAAATACATGAAAATACTTATCAGTGATGGATAAATACTGTGTTATTTTGAAAAGTGCTNTTATGCATGGACCATTACTTAAGACTAAAAACATCTTAACACTGTGTTAAAGTTTGGTAAGTTATATAGGCAGTGTCCAGTTAATAATGACAGTGACAAGGTAATAATGGCAATGCCAATAATAGTGTTCAATTAATAGACAAATAAATTCTTATTCCAAACTAAGAACAGAGAAGAATGTCCATATATCAATGTAAACTCTCACAGATGCGGTCTATTGGGTAAAATAAAATTAAATTACTCTGAAAGTGTAGTCTCTGAAGTAATTTCTCTCTCTTTTGTTTTTCAGTATAAGTATAGAGACCTAACCATACAGGAGACAACCAGTGTTATTACTCAATACAAGGACCTCAAACCTGTCATGGATTCATATGGTCAGTCTGTGTATGAGAAAATTTTTGTTATTTAATTGTTGATGGTTTAGATGTATTTGGTAATTTTTGTGGGGGGAAAAAAGAGGTTAAACCCAGAAAATATAATTTGAGTTTCTCTTTTTGGTCTTTGACATCAATAGTTCTTTAGAAACAGTTATTGTCTGAAATAACCTTTCAGTATTTCTTAGTCTATCTAATGTGCCAAAAAGTGATGCATTTTTCACAGCTTAGCTTTTAATCATGATCACCTTTTTAAACTGTCACCTCTGGGATTCCTCTGTGAGTTACTTTATATTACCAATACATCACCAGAGATTTTAAAGCCTTCTGCTTTTTAAATTGTGAATCTGAATTCAGAAATATTAAGAAGGGGCGTGGACAAGTAAAAGATAAATTAGTTCTAACTTGAATAGCTGCAAACCAGCAGCTGTCACAGAAATAAAAATTCACACAGTGGCTGGAGAAACAAAACAAGAGGGAAAGGACTGTGTCTGGAATAGCTGCACAAGTTTGTCTGAGGATGGTGATCAGAATTCCAGATAGCTTTGAGCTGTAGCCATTTGTGTTGCCTAATGCCTTCTAAGCTGCCTAGGAGAGGTTAAGCACAGAATCACTTACAGATAATCCATATTATTTGTGGCACTGACATCAGCAACAAGAAAATGGTTACGTTGCCGTTAAGATAATTTTCAGCTTCATATTAATAATTAAATATATGCCCCCATCTAAGTCCCAGCGTGTTCTATCAGCCTTTGCTTAACTTTGGCACCACAACAATTGCACACAGTAAGCTGTGTTTGAAGTATGACTAGAAACTTTCAGGTGAAATTAGGAAGACAAAAGCTTTCTTAGCAGAAGCTGATTTATTCAGCCAAGAATAATGTATTGGATTAAAAGTATGAGAAAACTAAATACAGCAACTCAGTAAATGTAGGTCAGGGTTCCTGTGTGGTTTGTGAACTAAAACAGATTGGGCAGTCAGTCAAGTGCTATTCATTTCTTCCTCTTCAATGTGTTATTGTTTGGTTAAATTACCTTTACCAACTCTGTAATAAATGCTTGTGGCCCAGTAATTTTCAGTACTCTTGCTGATCTGTTTGTTTGGTGAAAGCATAAGAAATTCTTTACAATCCTCAGATGACAGCTGTTTTCTAAAATTAAGTTTGAGTTCAGATTATCTTTGCAGCAATTTGCATGATTTGCAGTTTGTAAGGTTCCAACATGTTTTACTTGCTCTCTGAATGAGGAAACAGTTTTATTTGCAGTGAAGGTAGTTTGACAATAATTAGTCATTCATTTCTCAGAAATGTGTTATTCATAAGAAGTTGCCTCACTGTAGACAGTCATTTGCTAGTCCATAAATGTGTAAGAGCAGAACCTTTCAAGCTGAGTATGTATGTATGTAACTTTGAAAACTTATGTGAATAAATATATGAGGTATAACCTGAGCAGAGATTAACATAGCAAATGTGTGTTTGTTCCCTTTCAGTTTTTAACGATGGTTCATCTAGGGAGTTGATGAGCCTCAGTGGAACCATTCCTGTGCCTTACAGAGGTATGCATTTATTATAATTATCATCACCCCCTTATTTTCCCAAATTACGTGAAAAATTATTTAGATTTGTCCTGGTTCAACTTCACTACTTTGGTGATCACCATTTTCCTGAAATGCTTTACTTGCCTAAAGCAAAACATTTTAAAGAAATTGTTCCCTATTTTTGCTGCAGGATAAAATTTGAATGTTGAACATTGCTTCTTCAGTCTTGTACAGCTCTGTAACATCTTTTTTCTTTCAGTACTTCACATTTTTCAAGCTTGTCAATTGAACGAGCAGTAGTGCAAACTATATATTGCTGCAGCTAATGATAATTCAGATTAGGATCTAGTAATGTTGCATTATAGAACAAATGAGATAATGTATTATTTGTAAATGACAGTTGTAGATCACAGTTAAATTGTTCTGAAAATGCTGAGCTGGTGACCGTAATGTCAGCTATTCATTGAATGTTATTACCCTTCCAACCCTTCAGCTTCTACAGAGCTTCTTCAGCTCTGTACAGTTGAGTTTGATGGGTTTAGGAGTTTTTTGCTACATCTGGATACAAAAGAACAGTTGAAGAGTTGGAATAACTTCTAAAATCTTTCAAAATATCTTTTCTAGGTAACACATACAATATCCCAATTTGCCTGTGGCTGCTGGACACCTACCCTTTCAACCCCCCAATTTGTTTTGTTAAACCCACTAGCTCTATGACAATAAAAACTGGGAAGCATGTTGATGCAAATGGAAAGATATACCTTCCTTATCTGCATGAGTGGAAATATGTAAGTATAGGGAACCTGAAATGCTCAAATTGCTCAGTTCTGCATTCCTTGAGATAGTTGTATCATTTTAAACAAAAAACATAATCCTTTTTATTTGATATCTTAAACCATTTTTAAAATTAAAACAGCTGCTTATTATTTGTAATATCTTAAAGTTCAGGCTGTTTCATTCTGTGTCCTTGTTAATTTAATGTAGTTGCAGTTTGTCTGATTAAACAGTGCAGCATAAAGGCATCCTTCTGTGGCAGAACACTGTTGTGAAGACTTGTGAGATAAGAACATTTACAGAAGGGAAATTACAAATTCTCTTAAAACATCTCTGTGCTGAATTTAATCTCTGTGACTAAAATGGGCTTGTGTGAGCACTTGGACTTAATGTAGTCATTCCTTGGGCCTCAAGTATGTAGATATATTTGCTTTTTCAATGACTAGAGGCATTGAGCAGTGCAGGCCTCATAGAAGTTGTGACCAAAATATAGGCTTGTAAAGATGATAAACTGTGCTGACAGGGTTAGAAGAATGGTTCGTAAAAAGTGAACAGGAAGAAATTTGTTAAGGATGGGTGGTAGGTCAGCACTTGCATGATAATAGTAGAAAAAGGCTGCCCAGGTCAGGATGCAGGTCTTCCACTAGCAAGAGGATCATCCAAGGTACAGGGGATATGGAATTCTTTCAGTCTCAGAGGCTGGTAAAAATAAGCAAGTGGATTATAGAGCTGAGAAAATTTGGAAATGGGATATTTAATCTGGTACTACATTCATGATGCTTGCTCTTATTTTGGCAAAATGAAATCATGCCTATATTAAATGTAGTTATAAACAGAAAAGCCTAGTTTAGCTATATTTAAAGGAGGTTTGTGCCACTCCTTAGTGGGTTAGAATATTTTTTCCATTGAGACACTCTGAACCAGAGAATAAGCTATGGTATAGGAAATTGAAATGTCTGAAAACTTAGTGATCTGCACTTTTTTCAAATTGGAGAGTGGATTTAAATTTTTTTAATATTATTGTAATCCATCATTAGACAGTTATCTTCAGTCATTTATTGTCCTGAAGTTGATAGGGAACTGTGTATTACCCAATTTATTCTGGGTGTGGATGTGGCTGCAGCTGTTTTTTGCTATACTATTTTGAATACCATTTGGCTGGGTTTGGCATCTGTAAAAAAAAATCCAGAAAGGAAGTTAAATANTTGCTGACTAATGAATTAATCTGTGGTGTACTGGGCCTTGTTGGATTTGGTAATCTCAAAGGTCTTTTCCAACCTAAAAGATTCTATGAGTCTAAGAATGCCTGTGTTTTGTAGATTTTTGGAAGGGAAAAACCAAGTTTGTATTAAAAAATAACCCAAACAAAACCTGAACACACACAGGAACACCCCCCATGCTCCTCAAAACACGCAGTATCCCATCAATATTCTGAGATAGCCCTTACAAGAGATTAGTCAGATAACTGTATTTTGATTTTATTTATTCTGATAATACACATCCATCTGTTAAGTTTCCTGCAACCATTGATTTCATAAGCAAAAGCGTGCATGTGTTTCCTATGCGCATACCCCTGCTTTATGGGGTTTAGTTTTATTTTTATTTTTTAAAAAATGCTGACTGACCATGAAAAAAAAAGCTACCTTGTGATTTTTTTCTTTTTGTTTATTCTTCTCTGTTGATTTGGTGCTCTGACAGAAAATCCTAGAAATTCTCCCAAGAGGAGACTCTGCATTGGGTAGAGTAGACCTAATCAAGCCAAAGACAGGGGCAGGAGGGGATGGGTTTCAGATTAGCAGGAGATTCTTTAATGATAAGAGTTCTACTTGAGCTTAATGGTAGAGTAGCTGTATTTGGAGTTATTTTTGCTGTATTTTTAAGGCTGTGTACTTTTCTACTGCAGTATGGCTTTTACCCGATCGTAGCGTTACATATAAAATGCTGAAGTGCTGTTCATTTCCATTTCCAGCAGAAACCGTTTTTAACAAGGTCTTAGGCTCTTAACCTGTGAGAAAAGGGGTAGGAAACATAAATGATACCATTAGGAATAGTCAGATAAAGGCAGGTGTTTGGAGTTTTTTTTTTGCTTGTCCAGCACCAGCCTGCCTGTAAGAGCACTAGATGATTGCACTGTCCTGATTTTCCGGGAACAGTGGGTGTCAGTGTAAGTGTAGTTTTAGTAGAGACTGTGACTTGTGCTTTAAGACAGACTATCAGTTGAAACACATTTGATTACTCTTGTAGTCACTCAAAGCTGAAGTACTTTGAATTACAATTTGAATTGAATTGAACTGAAGTACTATGAATTACTTCATAGGGGAAGTAATTTTGGTGGAAATATTTCATGGTTTTTAAATTGTTAATAGCTACTTAATTTTCCTAGTGTAGTCAGACTTTCCTTATTTTAGAGACATTTAGATTTGTTATTTTTCAAGTTCTACAGACGTTGTTTAAGAAGAAATTAAGCCCTTTTACAAAAACTATAATAATTTGAAAGCACTCAAGGGTGAAAATAGCTCGGCTCTTAAAAAAAAAAGCTATTTGATGTCATATTCCTTAAATTGCTAGAAATGTGGAATAAGTATGTCCAAAACATAATTTCTGACAGCTTTTCAAGAAGAAACTTAGTATTATGAACGCTATTAAAGCCTTGGACATTTTTATGTACTGATAACAGGTTTTCTAAATAGCAGAAATTGCTGGGTAAGAACATGGTTGGATTGTTAAACAGTTAATTGACTGTTTTGAAATCCAGCTACTCTGAAGTACTCATGTACTCATTATTTAGTGAGTAAAGAACACTGGCTACATTAGAAAGGTTATTTTATTTTTTCAGCTGTTATATAAAAAAGCTCCTCAGATGTGTCATCTTTAATACCATGACTTTTTCTTTTTTTAAGTTCCCTGGCTGGATATTCTCTCCTTTTTAGTATTCACATTTTACTTGGTACACCAACTTGTTGTACACTTTTTTAAATCGGTATCTGTTTTTATCCACGCAGTGATTAGTTCAAAGTAATGATTAAGAAAAAAATCAATATAGCAATAAGGTTATATTTATTTATAAAGAAGAACTTGTGTACACTGAGAGTGGCAGAGCACTGGAACAGGCTGTTCAGAGAGGTCATGGAGTCTCCCTCTGTGGAGTCATTCAAAACCCACCTGTACATGTTCCTGTGTCACCTGCTGTAGGTGACCTTGGCAGTGGGGTTGGAGTGGGTGATCTCCAGAGGTCCCTTCCAACCCTAACAATTCTGTGATTCTGGGAAGTAACACAGTGAGACGTGTCCTAGCGAGTTGTTCGAAGTAATTTCTAGTTGAATTCAGTTACAGTTCTCACACTCTCCCTCCAAACAAAACACTCTTGAGAATATTTTAGCCATGGTTGAAAGGTAGGGGTAGAATCTTCAGAAATGCAAAATTTACCTCTGGTCTGTTAAAATATGCTTGGGTACACAAAGGAAATTCTAGCTGGTCAGTGCATGGTGGGAAGGTCTGCTGCAATTTAGTCCTTTTTGTGTTTAGGAGGGAGCAGCTGCCTTGGTCAGTGGACATACCAAACATCTGCACATTTGCCTCTTGCTGAGCTGCATGATAGCAGCAGAGAAAACATCCAGGATAGTTGTGAAAAGAGGTGAATTAGGGGATGCAGGGTGTGCGTTTTTGAGGGGATTTGGCCACAGAATGACTTCTCTTTGCTCCTTTTCTGTTGTGTTCTATTGAAGTCATTGTCCAATAAATTTTGGAAAGCATCTTACTGCAGCTTGGTATATCATGTTTTACACTTCTGAAGCGTAAAAACGTTCAAAATCCTTGTTTTACTTAGCTTCCTATGTGCCAGGAATTTCGGGTGGAATATCTCCCTATCCAGCACCAAACACTCCAAACCCGAGGTAAGAAACCCTTTAAACCAACATCAACCATTTACAAGATAGGGAGTTTCACTGAATAGTTTCTAGTCTTACTTACATTTTCTTATGACATAAGAATGTTTTGTTGTATCATTTCTCATGTTAGCAGGTTTTTTTAAAAGTGAAGGCTGAATTCTTGTCACTAGCCAAAATAAAGTTGGAGGAAAAGTTAACTTTCTTGGTGTTGCTTCAAGTACAATATACTCGGGTGATAAATGTATTTTGGAAATTCTTACCGAGCTCCCAGCTGTTATCTTGCTTCATTTGTATACAGGGTTAGTTTTTGTCAGGTTGATATGTTTACAGGACATAGAAAGAAATGAGCCTCTAGAAATTGAGGGGGTTTATTAGCATTGTTCATCTTGTTTTGGGTAATTAGCAACTCAAAAATTAACCAAAACGTTGCTGGGTTGCTACAAACCTTGACTCCAGCATAAATGCGGGCTGAATTCAGGGCACTCTAAGTCAATTTGAAGGACACAAAATTACCTTAAAAGCTTTTTATTGGTGTAAACCAAGATTTTTGTCCTCTTAAGTGTGTTATATAATAATTTGGAATAAAACTTTTCCAGAAAACTTCCAGTTCTGTCTTAGTAAATAGCGAGATGTTGAGTACTGCCTCCTAGTGTGTACCTACATTTTTTACATCTTAATTGCTTTATTATTAATATCCTGATGTCCTGAATTTGTGTTAGGAGCATATGAAGAGTTGTTGTAGTATATTATTTTTTTTTTTTTATTTTTTTTTTTTTGACAAAAGCTTTTAAACCCCTGTAAGGATTGGGAAGGGGAAGTGTTATGTTTTAAGAGGCAGAAAGTGAGGATTTTTATAAGTTCTTATGACATGTTTTTGTCCTCCTAAATATATTTATTTAAAGTGCTCTTACTGTTTGTAGAAAAGTGATTAATAGAAGAACTAATTTTAAAACAATTTATGAAGGAACAGAAAGGTTTTAAGACCTATTAAGTTTGCAGTTACCTGGAGAGAGACAGAATATGCTTATTCTATATTTTACATGTTTTCTTGGACCATTTTGTTTACTTATATCTACAGTTGATACTCTGCTGCATGCAGGTGTTTGTCAATCTAGCACTGACTACTTTGAGTCCTCGTTTCAGTTGATAGTAAATGTATTTTAGAAAGGTGTTCCAAACTGTCATGTTGTATGCCATCTCACAATTGTTTCAGTGAACAAATTAATACTTTTGCTTTTCTATATCCTTCAGAGCAGGGCTGAGAATTTCTGGGGAAGTTTTGTTTCACCTCACAATCATATTTGGAACCACATTTTTAGGTTTATGTACAGCAGCTCAGCAGTCATTGTGTTAACTATTCTTATTAAATATTATTAAATTGGGATTGCTGATTGTGAGTTTGTAGCTAGAATAATTTCTTGTGAATACTTGTGGGGTTTTGTGTAGCAAGATTAAGAAATTGAACAGAATTTGTAATAATGTAAAGGCAATAACTAGATAAAGTTTCAGATAAAATGGTATCTGAAATCATATCAGAAATATAAATTATGAAAGATGTCTTAGCTTCTGAAAAAGTGAACTGAAAAAGAGAAAAAGTATAACTTGCAATTAAAACTCTGCAATTTAAACATTTCATTATATAAACAAATGTTTAAAGTGGTGACATAAAGATAATATACGTGGATGATGTTTTCCAAATAGTTATGTAACGTTAGCATATCTTTCTTTGTCAAAGTGGCTTCCCAAGCTATCCTTATCCAGGTGGTGTTCCATTTCCAGCAACCACTAGTGTTCAATACTACCCTTCTCCACCTCCTGTGACCACTGTTGGTGAGTACCTTGGAAAGGATTTCTCTGAAGTGAAGCTTCCCTCTGTAACTGATATGTAAAGAAATAAAATAGAAAGGGAATCTGTTGTTCTTATTCTGAGCTCCCAAAGTATTAATCTTTAATTAAGAAAATTACTCAAAGGAAGAATAAAATACATCAGACGTCTTCTTTCTTGTGTTATATTCACTCAGGAATTTGATAAATTCTTGGGTTTGTGCAATACACTGTATGTGCTCCATGAATATTTGAAAAACACTGGATGGAAATACATGGGTTTTTTCTCACCCTTTAACTGTAGGTGGCTTTTGATTGTCTGCATTGCTTAGTTTGTTGTCTAGAAAAAGACTTGTCATCATTTAAACATCTCCTGGACTCGCTTTATTTACTCTTTATTTATACTTTCTTTACTCCAAAAGTAGTAGTTGTCTAAAGCAGAGGTTTCCAGTGGGTTTGGAATAAGCTTCCTTTTTACTGAGTTTCTTCTCCAGCCTCTTCCCTATTGTTTCTTGTTGGTCCCTATTTGTCACTTCCTCCTTTCTTCCCTGCAGCTGCAGGATCTCGGGTATAGACTTGTAGTTTTCCCTGTCTGCTGCTCTGTAGCCCTTTGCTGACAAAATGCAAACTTTGTTTCCATTCTGAACCTCGCTGTTAGTGTGTGTGTGTGTAGGAGACTGGGAATCAGTGCTAAATATCATCTAGTAGGAAGTTGGTGCAATAACTTTGCAGTTGGTTGATAATCCTTTTGGCACAGTTAAATGGTGATGATGTAGACTCTCTTGTTGACATTGTTCACATTATCAGTCCATTGTAGTCTGTTTTGCACCATCATTTAAAAGTGCATCCATAGGTTCTTCATTTAATATGTGACACCTCCCAGTTATTTCTGGAATGGGCTGGGTTAGAATCGTAGAATGTCTCCTCTCCAGAACTCTATATTTTTACATTTTCCCTCACATACATGGATACAAAGCAAGTTCACAGCTTGGCAAGAGAAGAAAGATGCTTCTACTTTACTCTTAATAAGATAATTGAGGAGTTCTTTTATTACAGTATTTGGAAACAACAGTAGCTTGGATGTTCTGTTCTTCTTGTGCCTGATCCCATTATTTGTGTCCAAGTTCTTTCAGCCTTCTGAATTTAAAAAGTCTTGCTTGAAACTTCTTGGCTGCCTCAGTGGTCCCCTGCACTCTGAGGTGTTGTGTGTCTGCCAGGCACACTGCAGGAAAGCTGCTGTCCCACACAAGTGCCTCAAACAGTGCTCAGTGTGGTGGGGCTGCAGTTGGATCCTGGAAGAATGAATGGTTTCCAATGCTCTTGTGGTAACCTTTCCAGGGAACACTGGCTTTCTACACTGTCTTTCTCAAACAAATCCAGTTTTGCTTTTATATAGTAGGGAGTTAATTTAAAATGTAGATATGTTCTATTTCATTTCTTTGCTTTGCTTTTTGTCCCCACTGAAGAGGAACAGAGGTGGAATATCTGCCAGAGATAGAAGGCTCTTCAAGTCCTGAGTTAGATCATCTGAGACCATGTTGTAATGTCAGTTTTTGTAGTGGCAATTTTACATTAGACTGATTCATTTGATGCAGCTTGGTAAAAGCCCTACACCTGTTATAGCTGTTTTATCTGTTGTGCCAAATGAAATGTAAACAAGTCTCTTTAATCATCCATTATATTTACAACACTGTGGGTGGTTTTTGTTGGTGTGTGTATTTTGTTGGGTTTTTTTGACAATACAGTATTTTTTTTCCCTATCAACTGAAAATGTGTATTTCCTGTACAGTTTGTTTGTTTGTCTGTGGTTTATTGTGATAGTTTATTTAGGAGCATATCAGGTGCTACAACTTCAGAGTTTTGTGGGCAGGTGGTGGTGGCGTTTCCTGTAGTGAGTTTAGTTTGAGTTGAATGAAAATGCTCCTTCAGAGTAACTTAAGTTTTTAGTAATTGCTGTTTTTTTCAAATAGTCCTTCAGGCTTTTTCTCTCTGCTCAATCATCTGCCATTAATTACCTTTCTGATGCAGTTCCTAGTTTGATGATTCTGTAAGGTTACTTCTGAAACCAGACTCTGCCTGGTAAAGGGTAAAGGTCTCAAGTGCTCTGTGGATTTAATGGCCATGTGCCATAAAATCTTCCCCAGGCTGGGCTAATTATGGAAGTGACACAAAATGCTACGGGTTCATGCTCTTTAAGAAGATACATAAAAATCTAACTGACCTGTATAAAATAATGCTTTATATGTTCAAAGACCTCTTTCCTATCTGTTGGCATTTCTGTGTGAACTTTCATTGTCTTAGGTGTATTGTGTATTTTATTTTTTCTACTAAAGTCCTACTTTACTGTTAAAGTGTGCCTTGTATAAAATCTCCCTGAGTGAGGAGTATCAGGGAAAAAGAAAGTAAACATCAGTTCTATTGATGTTGGTTTTGGCAGAATCTGACTTTGTGTTAGAGAATAATTTGCTATGTAAAGTAAGCAGTAACTGAAATCATGCTGATGTTTTTGAAGGGAAATCAGGCCTTTTTGATTTGGAACAATTGTCTGCCTAAAACGGGAAGTCCTAAACTCCTTGTCCTAGATAGTTTCATTGACTTGGTGTTACTTCTCAATGTAGAAAGTGCTGTGCTTTCTCCTTTTCATAAGCAGCAGCATTGGTGGATTTGTGGGTTTGTGTATATGGTGCTGTTTGACAACTTCTATTGCTGGGTCTAATAGTTAACCAAATATTGCAGATTACCTTGTTGACTGGCAACAAGGCAAATCGTTTGGGCCATAACTGTAAATCAGATCAAGTGCTGGGACATTCATATTTTCCTAAGGCTATCTTTGCACCACTTGGTCAATAATTCAATCTCTTTATTTTTCAACAGTAATTAGCTAATTTTTTTTTTAAATTGCTCATATTCTGTTGCAACTTATGTAAGTAAAGTGCTCATGTTACTACTGATCAAAATCTGTGTGTTCTTTGTTTTAGAAGGCTTTGGTGGATTAGTAAGCATGATGTGCATCTTCCCATAGTTCCTGTCATTTATTTGCATAGCTTTATTTTTCCACATGGTTTGGTGTAGGTTTTGTGGACAGGAGCAGAGTAAAAAGAGTAGGGAACAGATACAGATTTATACAGTCTTGTTTTCTTAGCAGAAGTCCAAAAAATCCTCAGGATGTTTTAAGAATTCAGAGATGTGTAGTCCTGTCAACAGCAGTTTGCATTTGTTAGTATAATAATACCAAGATACTCCAAATAACAATTTTTTTTATATATTATGTTGATACTTTAGCAGAAAATTATTAATCTTTCCATTCAGATACTGCTTTCTAGCAGTAGAGTTAAGATTCTTAAACTGTTCTAGATTTTTAAACTGTTCTGGATTGTTGCTGATTCTCAGGAAGATATCCAGCCTACCCCAAGAACACTGTAATGATGAACTGTCACTAAAGAGCCCACCGTTTTCTTGAATAACTAGTGAAATTATTGTAATCTTGTTTCTAGCTGATAATAGTTCAGTCAGAGTACTGTCAATAACATATTCAAAAATATATTTTTCACTGGTTACCTTAGTGCAATTTACTCTAAAAATGCCAGTCTGTGAACTATTTTGTCTAAATGGCAAAACCAGTGTATGCTTTGTGTTGCTTATTTGCTTTTGCCTTATTCTGAAGGCCTTTTTATTAAGATGATTAAGAAAGGTGAAGAGCTTTATTGGATTTCAGCTGACTTGAGACACTTTTCTGTACTTCTGGGAAGAAAACCAAAAGATATGCTGAAGATTTTTTTCTTCAACTATACGAGATTCATGGGAGACATGATTAATATTTTTTCGCTTTGTAATTTTTTGAAACCTAGGGTCCAGGGAAACATGATGTACATAATGTTGTAACAGCTTCAGGGGTTTGATAGCTGTGTCTGTGTATAAAAAAATATGCTGGTAAAAATTCTTTTTACAGATTTTTTTTTTTTGCAGTTATAGAGCTTCAATCATTGCATTTGCATTCATTCATAAGAGTTGTAAAGTTCAGGCACAAAAGCTGCTACTCCAGTTTTCCCCACAGAGGAATGGTTGATGTGGTTTGTGATAAATAGCACCAGTAGCCACTTTACATTCTCTAGAGCACTCTTGGGTTTCCTGGTCTGCAGATACATTGCACTTTCTGTGACAGACACAAAGCACTTAACTTTCTGTTTAAAAAGGTGTTAGTGACAGACTCTTGAAATTATCTTTGAAAGGCTGATTTGCAAAAGCAGTATTCAGTTCTCCTGCCCCATTTGCTCACTTTCTTGCCTATAGGGATGCACTGTTCTTGAACCTGGAGGAAGTGATCCTTGAATATTCTCCAGCTCTCTTGGACCCCTCTTTCCTCTAGCGTACAGTCCAATGGAATTCTTCCAAGAGGGTGCCTGAAGAGGCCAAAGTTATCTCTCCTGAAGTCCAGGATTGTAATCTTATTCGTTGCCTTGCTGTCTCCCTGCAGGAGAACTCTGTGGTCATGGTCACTGTAGCTGAGGCTGCCCCAACCTTCCCATCTCCAACCAGACCTTCCTTGTTAGTTAAATATGGTCCAGCACACCTTTCCTCTGTATCAGAAAGTTATAGGCTTTCCAGGAGCCTCCTGGAATGTGTGTGCCCAGCTGTGTTGTCCCTCCAGCAGGTGTCAGGGTGGTTGTAGTTCTCCATGAGAACCAAGGCCTGGAACTGTGAAGCTGATTCCAGTTGTCTATAAAAGGCCTCATCTATTTCCTCCTCAACAGTGACACCCTTGCCTAATCTGCCCTTTAATCCTAACCCATAAACCCTCAATTTACCATCGTCCCAGAGACAGAGCTGCATACATTCCATGTATTCTCCTACATAAAGGGTAACTCCACCACTTTGCCTTCCTGGCCTGTCTTTCCTAAAAAGCATGTAGCTATTCTTGTTAACATTCCAATCATGCAAGCTATCCCACCATGTCTCTAATCTCAGTGGGACCAAAGGCTTGTGAACTGCTCACGGATCCCCAGATCCTCCTCTTTGTTTCCCACACTGCCTATCTTGGTGTACAGGCTCTTCAGTGAGGTATTCAAGGATATCTGTTTCCCAGGAGGAGTGCAAGATGATACCCTGTAACCACTTTCTGGGCTTCATTCCCTTCCCCATTTGGGCTACATGGGTGGTCTCTATAACTCTCTCTCTGTCTTTCCTAGTTTAAAGCTCTCCTTACCAGGCCAGGTAATCCTAAACAAAAAACAAACAAACAAAAACCCCAAAACAGTAATACCTAGGGGCAAATTCACTGTCTCAAGCCAGCTGTTACCTTAATTGTGGTTGAATACATCTATCCATTAACTCTTCTTCAAAAGGACTCAGACTAATAACATTTATAGACTTTGGAGGAAATGGCCAGCCCATTTTTAAGTTAAAGAAAGATTTTGGATGTGGGAATAGCAAATCGAATGAATGGATGTATACTCTTAAATTTACTTGTGTTTATTTGAATGTATTTTATCTCACAGTGGTTTCTTCACTGCTTCTGTAAATTGCTAGGGAAAGCAGTTTATTTTGCTGTCTCACGTTGCTGAAGTACAACAGCAAGTTGGCCACTTTTTTTTCCAACTGTCTTTATACTGAAGCCACTGCAGCAGTTAGTCTTATGCCTGTGAAATTTTCTTGGCAGGACCCAGCAGAGATGGAACCATCAGTGAGGACACCATTCGAGCCTCCCTTATTTCGGCAGTCAGTGACAAACTGAGATGGCGGATGAAAGAAGAAATGGATCGTGCACAAGCTGAACTCAATGCCTTGAAAAGGACAGAAGAGGACCTGAAGAAAGGGCACCAGAAACTGGAAGAGATGGTAACGCGCCTGGATCAAGAAGTGGTAAGCTGAGATGGACCACTGCTCCTACCTGAGCATTCCTAGTAGTGAACAGAAGCATGTAATTAATTAATTATTAACCATGATAGAAATAGCAAAGTTTCCAGTGCATCTGTTTTTTCTTTTACAGTTGGGGTGCATGTGCTCAGACTGAAGCAAGTCAGAAACTGCAGTGACCATAAGATGCAGTGTCCTGCTTGTTTATTACAAATGTCATTGCTTAGTATAATTTTTCCCCAGCTTTCCTGAAAGCTGTTAGTGCTGCGAGATTATTTCATAGTTGGGTATCAGTTTCTTGGTAATAATGTGCAACAGCAGCACTGGAGAACAAGCCTGTGTCTTAGTGCAGAGAATACTGATTTTGTTCACAGCTTCCTTGTAGAACCTGCAGACCTTTACTTTCCCAGAGGACTCTCTCCTACTCACAGTATGCTCGGAAATTCCTGCAGTTTTTCATTAAGTCGTCTTCTGCTTAGTCCATCTGCTACTTGCTTGGGAGTAAGATTTTGGGATTGATGAACAGTTTCTGAAATGAGCTCAGTGTTCAGATATGATTTACAAATAATTAGAAATTATTAATCAGGACTAGAGAACAGGGGATACCATTATGTCACCATATGAATCTGTGATGTGCCCGCTTTAAATGTAGTGTATAGTTCTAGTCTTTCCTATCTTGGAAGGAAGGACATAATAGAACTGCAGATGTTTGATGCAAAGGCAGCAAGGATGATCCAGCAGTATCAGACGGCTTCCATACAGAACATGACTAAGTGTGCTAGGACTAAAGTCTGGAAAAAAAGACAGTGGGGACAGAAAGATGGAATATGGTCATAGTCTGCATGGTTTTGAGTGATATGAGGAGAAGCACAATGGTGTACAGTCTGTTCCAGTGGGACATGAAAAATATCAGGAGGTAAATTCAAGAGTAGCAAAAGGAGGTACATCTCACACAGATGGAGGTAAATTATAGTTCCCTTTAGTGGGTAAAGCCAGCACATTTTATGTCCTGTCAGTACAGATAAGTGTTTGATCTGGGCTCAACAAGCTCATAAAAGAGCTTACTTCAGGAGACACATTCCAAAGAAAATACTTTGGCTTTGCTTTTATTATCTTTAGCTAGTTTAAATAATTATCTTTCCTTATGTGGCAACTTGAAAATACTTTAAGACTGTTAGCATGCCTTCTCTGCAGTTATGAATTGGTAATGGATTGACATTATCTAAAGCAGATGTTACTTTTTTAAAAGGAAAGAATCTGAAATATATACACTGATAGCTCTTTCTTTTGTAAAAATCATAATAGATATAAGCAAGGAAGTAAAGAATCAACTGGTATGTCTAAACATCTTTCATCTAGACAATTGTATCACAAGAAGACATTCAGCTCCTGAGACCTAAGAAGTAAATCAACATCTTAATTGTTTTTAGGCTGAAGTTGACAAGAACATTGAACTTCTCAAAAAGAAGGATGAGGAGCTCAGTTCTGCCTTAGAGAAAATAGAAAGTCAGTCAGAAAATAATGACATAGATGAAGTTATTATTCCTACAGCACCACTTTACAAGCAGATCCTGAACTTATATGCAGAGGAAAATGCAATTGAAGACACCATCTTCTACCTAGGGGAAGCACTGAGACGTGGAGTGATAGATTTGGATGTCTTTTTAAAGGTAGGTTTCTTGGGATGTTATTAAGATGTGCATTTTACTTCGAATTCTTTTGTTCAGCTTATTAATGGTTGTGATTTCTTCACTGAAGAGGATTGTGTAGGAACATGAATACTTACATGTTGAAGCATAAGTTTTAGAAAGGAGATTCAGAATTAACATAAGTTTTGTAAGCATTACAGATATGAAGTCATTTGTCATTAGGTGCAACAGTGTCAACATGACCTTTTTACTGGGCTTGCATCCTAATGCTGGAGAAACTAACTTTGAGGGTTACTGGAGTGCTCAGACAGCTTTTCACTTGCAGTCTATAGATGCCTCTGCTGAGGCGGCCGGTGAAGTGCCAGAACCCTAAGGGGAAATAGAGGCCTGCAATAAAACAACACAAAATGTGTATGTCAGTAACTAATGTTGCCATTGGATCTGGAAAGATTAGTCTGCACTGGGGCCACTGGCTAGCAAGAGTTACCAGTCCTTCCTTTTTCTAACAATTGAGGTTCCCCCGCAAGGTACCAGTTAGATTTTGCTTTTAACTGCCAGTGTCCAGTGCAATATATAGAGACATATTATTTCCTTCTTGTATGGCTTGTTAGTTCTGTTCAGCTCCTGTTTAGAAGAACTGTTGCCTGTCCCATGAGAAGTGCATTAGTCTGATTTCACCCTGGAGTACGTACTACTACTTTGATAAGAATATGTGTGAAGTTAGTAATTAAAATCACAAAAAATACACTGTAGTGACTGTACTTGGTAGCCACTTGCCAGTCATTTTAAGCCAAGAAAATGCCATTTAGTATAATAACGCATTTAGTGTTTCCAAAAAACATCGTGTTTGGGTCATGGAATATTTTGGGCTTTGAAAATTTGTATTGCAATATAATTAAGCTTATATCAAAACCTTCCCAATAGCCAGCTGTTCTTACTTTTTCTTTCTGCAGCATGTACGTCTTCTGTCTCGCAAGCAGTTCCAGCTGAGAGCACTAATGCAGAAAGCAAGGAAGACTGCTGGACTCAGTGATCTCTACTAAATTCCCAGACTTTACCTGGGAAGTTAGATCTCCTTATGAAGCAGCCATTTTCTTGATATTTCTCTTAATCAGTAGGTGCCCAGAATAAGTTATTACATCATTCAAGTGTAAGATATTTTGAATCAATAATATATTTTCTTTTTGGTAAAGACTAGCTTTTATTAATGCACTTTCTATCTCCTGTAATCTTTGTGCTGGTGGACTTAACGCTGAATAAAACTTGTTGCATATTTTCTTCCTCTACAGAACTGTGTATGATGTGCTTCCTTTACAGCCTTCCTTTTGGTTTTTATGCAGTGGCAGCTTAGCCATACTTTCACTTTACTTCTGAGACTGGGAAGACGTTTCTGTTGTCCAAAATTGGACAAATCCATGTTTATTATAAACAACAACACTGAAAACTGAACAATCAGAATTTCAAGGCCCTGTTGTTTGACGTAGGATTCATTTCTTAAATGAGCTTAGTACCAGATAAATATTGACTTGCCTATTCTACCATCAGCTTCTAGCCCTAGTGGAGCACACCTGATGTATCTTGCATTTTCCCACTGGAAAATGCTGGGGAGGAGGAAGGCTGCTGCTGCTGCATTTGGTGTTGCGCTCCCTGCCTAGCAGGATCACACCAGAGTGCCACAGGAAGTGCCACAGGAACGTGGCTTCTGGCTGCTTGAGCTGGGACAGCTCAGTGACAAGCCTGGGGGTTTAACCCTGCACTGCCAGCAAAAAGAGGGTGTGTTGTACCGAGTGCTGTAGGGATCCATGGTGCTGCTCTTGCCTCCTCCCAGCTGCAGTCCTCCACTGCCTTTTGTAGCTGCCCCAGCAAAACTAGCTTGAACACTGAAGTTTCTTGGTCTCAGCACAGTAACCTGCCTTTGTCTTGAGGCTTTTCATGTTACCATTGGGTCTGAAGAGTTTGGAGTTTGTTTTAAAAAAGTGGATGAGGCTTTTACCACATTAAGTCCTGTGGATCTTCTGAAAGCGGCTTCATACCGTCTTCCTGTCATCTACATAGCAATAGTGGCTGTGAGTAGTCATGTTTTATGTGCTCTTTCTGGGTGCTATTTTGGTCACTTGGATATTAGGGAAAGCAGTACAGTGGCTACAGCTTGTTAACAAAGTTGCTCCATGAACACTTACAGTTTATGGTAAAATACTTTGGCTCAAGAAGTAGCACCAGCTGTAGTACATAGTAAAAATCTACTCTGGTCTGAATGAGGTGATCTGTTTCCATTCTTAACCCATGCCATGTCCTGTTGTTAGGAAAGGCCTTACTCTGGGCTTTTTCTTCCTCCCTGTCATGAGGTGTTTTGAAATATTAATGACTGATAAGGTGATTCATTCTTCCTGCTCTAACTGGAGTTGTAGGAGTAACTTTGGTCATTGTTTCTATGCATGGCTGCTTTTCCAGAGGAGATGCTTTGTTATGCTTAGCAGCAAGATTATTTTTTATGGATGTCAAGATTTTTTTTTTCCTTACATGCATTACTTTGTTGTTGCATTATTTCTCCACTCCTCTAACATCATGGGAATAGAGCCTGTTTCTGTGCATCAGACTTAATTTCTGTCTGAAGGTCTGAGTATTTAAATACTTCTATTACTGTTTTTTCATTCGTATCTTGAGGCGGTAAGAAAGTTCACTACATAAATATCTGGAGCCTACAACAGACTAGTTGCCCCTGTTATTACACAGGTGCTGTTTTTGTTAGTGTAACTTGAAAAATAATATTGTTTTATTTAGATGGTCTCCAAAACAACTCTGCTTGCACCCATGCCCTAGAAAGAAAAACAAGGAGACGGAAATAACAGTTTGTGGTTTATTTTGTGTTGGAGCTGGTACTACAGTTGGACAGTCACTGTCTTGTTGCACATAGAAACCATAACATTTTTTTTAAACATGCTCAGGAGACAGAACTTACAACTAGACTGATATAGTACACAAAAATAAGGTTCTCTAAAAAAAAAGTATCCACAAAAATTCCAAAGCAGTGTTAGGAAAATACACTTGGACCTATCAACAGTGAAATATTTAAGCTGTTCAGCTGGCAGAGAAGGTTGGTCAATTGGCTTGACAATCTCTTAACTGCAAGAAAATAGTCTTTGGTTTCACACTCTGTAGCAATTAGTTACTTATTCTTCTGAGCCAACATGAAATAAGATGAGGAAAAGGCAAAGGGCTTTTTAGGCAGTGCTGCTTTGAATGCTGGATTTCTGTCGTACCACTTCACTGAACAAGACTGACTAGGTTATCTAGCTCTGGCTAAGAACATGGGTGTCTGTGAGCAGGGAAAACTGTAGAATAGTTTCCTAATGCTATCTTCAGGAAACTCATTTGTTCAGATCTGAGCTTTTTGTGTGTTCTAGTCGAGATACATACATTGAAAGATTTGACTTACTTGATAAGTGCAACGTAAGACAAACCACTAAACCCGTTAAACTGCGAAGAGCCGAAGAACTGCTGGGACAGAATTAAAACTGTAGTTCCTTCTGGATTGCCCAGAGTGTATCTGCACTCTTCCTTAATTTGTCTTCTTCCTCAGGTTTTAGGATCATCTTTACTACATCAGTGATGCCATTATTGCCCAGTACACAAGGAACACTTAGGAAGACATCATCTTTTATTCCATGTAAGCCCTGAAAAGTAGGTAAGGATTATTAGGCTAGAATTTGTGTGTGTCTGCATATTTCACAGAATATCTTATCAGGAAAACTCAACTAAATTTAGCTGAAATTAAACTAGAAAGTGATCAGTGTTCTTCAGAATTCCCAAGGTTTTTAGTTCTCAGTAAGACAGAAGTTAGCAAAAAGGGGCTTCTCACCTTAACAATTGTAGAGATTGGGTGCACTCTTCTCAGATTCTTCATAATAGTTTCAGCTAGATCTCCCACAGAAAGGCCAATAGCCCATGACGTGTACCCCTTCAGTTTGATCACCTCGTAGGCACTGCAGAGACAGAGACACTCATTAAATACTCATTAAAAACAAATACCATCAACTGAAGTGCTTAAAGCTTGTAAGAAGGGCTTTTGGAGGGGTCTTAAGCAACGTAGAGGCATCAGAAGCTGCTTGACTAATTTATTGGCAGGACTAAAATACTCAGAAGTGAGTAGTTCTATTTGCATTTTACACTACACCCCCCAGTTATACTGGAAGCCAAAGCCCTTCCCTAATTTAAAGTTTAGTAATCATGAAAACTTAATTCTAATAGATCTATGTTAATCCTTAAAATATTTTCAAGTTCTGTTATGTTTTTATCCTGACATTTGTTGGTATGTATGAAGCCAGATCTGGGTGCTGCAGTTCAGAGATGTTTTAGATCTTCATGATTTGTTCTCATGTTGCAATTAAAAAAGTCAAAGCAGTATTTACCTGTCCACAACCTGCTTATGGACCTCCTTCCAGTGTTCCTTGTCTGCATCAGTTCCCAAGTCTGGATGAAGAGTCTTCAGGGAGACACCAGCAACATTCACTCCACTCCAAACAGGTACTGACAGTTGCACATAGATTAATTCTCATGAGAATATTTAGTTTTGTCCTCAAACTAACAGTTAACATAAGATGTTAACTTATATATAACTTATATATATAACTTATAATCCAGTTAACTAACTGTATTCATCTGCAACATATCACTTATGATTTAGCTATGACCATAAATATAGTGTGACCTACAAGGCCAATCTAAATTGCAGGCTGAGAATGTAGGAGCATATAAACATATGATGCCAGAGCATTAAAGCCCCTGGGCAACATGAACTAAAAATTACAGTAACTCTGTATTTTGCAAAGCCTTCTCAAAGTAAGAATTGATCCAAATGCTTTCTCCCAAGTGCCAGGAAGCAGACAGTACTGCTCCGGTGCTTCTTGGAAAAGTACAGGTTAAGCCAGGAGAAAGCTGGTCTTTCTCTTGTCCTCCAGACTTGCCTCTGCACCTCAGTTCCTATATATAGTGATTAACAGATGCCAGTAAAGGCAACTGAGTGACTACCAGTAGGAGAGTCCCTTGCAGAGAACTTTATCCTCTTGCTGCTTCAGTTTGGGTTTTTTGAAGAGTTACGGGAACAACTTAGCCTAGAAATGTTCAGCCATCTCAGATTACAGTAATGACCTTTTCCAAGCACAGTCACTCAGGTCAAATATAGATCATCTAGGGTTACTCTGTGCAGCAGAAGACTTAAAACAAGACTTGCATTTTTAAGGTGCTGAAGCGCAAAGGTTTTTGAGCAGTTTTGCTGTAGCTTTTCAAGATGTTCCTTGCAAATAAAGTGTCAGAAAGTTCTGTGTAACAGCCAGCCAGATTTCACCCTTACCACTGGAATCTCCATGCTCTCCAACAATCCATCCATGGCAGCTTAGAGGGTGGATGCCCAGCCTTTCTCCCATGAGGTGGCGGAAACGGGCAGAGTCCAGATTGCAGCCACTACCAATAACACGATGTTTAGGAAAGCCACTGATCTTCCAGGCCACATAGGTCAAAATATCCACTGTAAGCAGAACAAGTGCCACTCATGAGCAGTTTGATAACTAGGATGGTACCTTCCATTCGTCTATAAGCACTTTTTCTGTAAGTAAGTTGCATGAAGCAGAGCATAAAGTCTTGCCAGTGGCCAGGCTCTGCAGTGGGCCAACATGACTGTTTTTATTAAACAGCCTCTCAGCTCTGCATGCAGTCATCAGTGCCCATTACTGTGTCCCATGCTAAGGATCTCTTGGATTAAAAACCCAGGTTAGAGGAAACATTTTTTTCTCATAAGAACAGGCTGATGAGCGGAGAGGGAAGATGACACTTTTTGCTATGTGGATATGACAGAACAGTTTGGGTTGGAAGGGACCTTAAAGACCATCTAGTTCCAACCTGCTGCTATGGGAAGGGACACCTTCCACTAGACCACTTTGCTCAAAGCCCCATCCAACCTGGCCTTGAACACTTCCAGGGATGGGGCATCCACAACTTCTCTGGGCCACCTGTTCCCATGACACCAACTTCACAACAAAGAATTTCTTTATATCTAATCTAAATCTAACTCCTTCAGTTTTAGCCATTACCCCGTGTCCTATCACTACCTCCAAGGTCTCCCTTGAGCCTTCTCTTGCCCAGTATAAATACTTTCTAAAAGCCTGTGCTGGTCATGTTAGTACACTAATGCCACATTACTGAAGAAACACTATTCTCTAAGCCAAATCCTCTTAAGGCAACACAAGACAAACCTGGGTTTGAGACAATAAGCAGCTTGCAGTCAGGACTGTATTTAACAACGTTGGGAATGATGAATTTGAAGATGTTGACGTTGCGCTGGACCAAGTTAAGGCGGCTCTCTCCTTCCTGCTGACGGGCACCAGCAGTGACAATGACCAGCTTGGAGTTTGCAGTCACGCTGTAATCTGCAGACAAAAATGGGGTCAAACACAACCTCCTTCTATGCATGGTTCAGATCATGAGTTCTCAGTTCCTTTTCTTACTGAGATCTAATATTCTGAAGTTTGAAGGTGCAGTAGTTCTCCTGATAATTGTTACCCTAGACTTTGCCACAAGTGGCAACCTTGGGGCATGTCAATGTCTTAACGTGCAGATGTGGGCAGTGATATTCCATGCTTCTCAGGCACAGATGGGAATAGGGATAGCTGCTGGGATAGCATTCAGTACAAGTCCTGCACAGAGGAGGAAGAATGTTCTGCCCTTGTAACCTGCCGCCTGTGGACACTGTAGCTGCCCAGTAACTAAGGTATGTTACACTGTAACTAAAGCTGGTTAAGCCTTTGCCCTACTCAAGGCTGCCACTAAACCTAAATCCACCAGGCATTTGTAGCCATGAAGTAAGGAGTAATGCATTCAGGGGGTTACCTGGCTATGAAATAAAGTTCTCAAAGGTGCAGAAGTACTTTCAACTTTCTGTACAAAGTGATCAACCCTGGAAGGTAATTCCTAGCTGGACTGGCTGTAACAAGGTACATGAAACAATGTCAGCTAAGTACTATTTTTATGAGCTTTCCTTCTAACAGTTAGGGTAACAGGCTTGGATGACCAGTGAGAGACCTGAAATGACTATCTCCATTTGGAAATAATGAGCACATTGGAGCCAACTACTTGCCTTTGCCAGAGACAATCTTCGGTGTTTTAAGGAAGAGGCTGCCGTGCTGGAGATCCAGCATCTCTCCTCTGAGCTTGTCCTCCACAACATCAACAAGGGCAAGTTCATCAGTCAAGTCCTGCAAGAGACCAAAGTTTAATGGTAAGTTTGCTGCCTCTTTGAGCAAAGCCCCCAGTTTGTAAAGTGTGAAGTTACAATTATTTTAAAAGCTGTGATGTCCTTAAGCAATTTTGTTCATAACTTTACTTCTTCCCAGAGCCCTTAAATTAGTCTCCTGGGATATCCACTTTTTTGAGTTAGTTTCATACTTTTCATAACCACATTCTGTGTGAAGTAGTTGTACAATTTAGCAGGACAATAATGAAGAATAATTTAATAGCGGTTCATAAGCAACCTATTTGACAGTTAAGAAAAGCAAGCCTGGTATTAACCACAGCATTTTCAATATGATAATGGACTGCAGAGTACAAATCATTCAGAGTGTCAAGGACCAATTTTTCCAGACCACACTACAGAGAATTATTCTATTGTCCACTCTGCTTAAAACAAAATGACTCCTCAGTTCTTAATCTTTTTGCATATTTGAGGTGTTAGAGAACTGCTACTTGGAAGGGAATCTGGAAGTCACTCAAAGGTACATGCAGCTCTTAAAATTATACATAAAGTACATTCTGTCCAATACTGTGGCAAACTTGGTTTACAAGAACTGCAGCTATTTGTTCTGTGTCAGTAGCCTGAAAACTGCTGCTTCACTTTGGGCCCAAACAAAGGAATGTATAACCAGAAGTTCATCTTCTGTGCTTAGTCTAATAAGGGAGATTAGTTTTTTGCCTCCCCTTTAGGTCTCAGATTTTTCTGCTGCTTCATCCAAGCTTGACACTTACCTTCATCAGGATGCTGATAGCACAGGCCATTCCAACTGCACCCACACCAACCACACTAATCTTATTTTCGGCATGACTGTGCTCCTCTTTGTGGAGAGTGTGGATGAGCTGATCCTTGAGAGACATGGTGCACTGCTGAAAGGAAAGTAACAGATTACTTCTCCAAGCTTTGGAGCTTTTACTGACACCAGAATATTTTTATCAAGCAAGACAGACTTTATTCCAGGATGGTAAGAAAATGGATATAAAACACATGCCTAAAACATCCAGCAATACTGCCTGTATGCCATAAAACTATTGCAAAAATGAATTATTGATGGCAATCCTCTGTTTAAGCTCACTATAGCTTTCCCTCAAATATAGCCTGAGACCCACTGATCATATAGCTGGTGGCACTCCAGCAGCAGCAGTAGAATGTTCTAAATGGCCATCCATATTACATTGAGGTACAGGAAGCCATTTTAGTACTTCTAAGCACAGCATGGTCTGGCACTCTGTTCTACTGCCCTGAAAAACTGGTATTCTGTGCCCTGAAGCCTTTCCAGAGCTGAAGTTGTGCAACACTTAGGCAAGCCTTTCTTCGGCACAGCGTGATCCTTGAATTCAACTTCATGAATTTGCTTTAAAGTGAAACTGCACGGTTTTGAATTAAGATGGCTGGAGTCTGGTGTTAACCATCTCTCCCCCTCGCAATCACAGCAGCCTGGTTATACGGGTTCTGAGAGTCACGGGTGTGCCGAAATGGCACAATGACGACGGCCGGCTCCCTGCAGAGCCGCACCACGCTTTCCCAGGAAATGTTGCTGCACTGGGAGCAGCCTGAAGAGCCCAGGGCAGGAGTAGATTCACAGATGGATGCGAGTACCGACACAACACGACTCTCTGTCTGAACAGGCGGCAACTCGTTCAGAGCGGGAAAAGCCAAGCAGAGCAGGGAAGGACTGTGCGTTTTGAGGCTGGGGGAAGGGACAGGAAACCAGCAGTGCCCATATTTAGTTAAAATCAACCAAGCTACGTCAGTATTCATTTGCAGAAGCCTTCTGAAGCGTGGTCGCTTCATGGCACTCGCCATGTGCCAAGTCCTCCCGTTGCACTGTAATAAGCACTTAAAAGTGCAGGGCTGATGAAAGGCATCCACTCAAGCATTTGTTACACTTAATACTCAAAAATCTTTGCTTTTAGAGTGCCGTTCCCCTGAAAGAAGCAGGTCAGGGGAGTAGTAGGTGGTATATTAACGCTGTATTTCAAACGCAGCCCTGAGCCCATCCTCGCGTCCCTTTTCCGTGTCGCTCCCTGGGGCCACACGCACCGATTAAGGGAAGCAAGTTAATCCACGGATGCTCAANGAAATCACGCCGGATGGGCTCAAATCCAAGGCTGTGCCCGGTACCACCTCGGCCGGGGCGGGGGACAACACCGCCTGCATCCCCTCTTCCTACATCCCGCCTTCCCACGCCCATCCCAACGCGCCACGGCGATCGCACCTACCGAGCGTCCTCACACAAGCGTGGCTGGGGCGGCAGGGCGGAGGAGGAGGCGGCCGCCGTCTTAAATAGGGGCTGGGCGGCTGACGTGGGGCGGGCGGGCTGCGATGGTGGGGACGTGCCCGCAGACACGTCGGGGTGGAGAGAGGGGAGGGGGAAGGAGCAGCGGGAAGGAGCGGGGAAGTGCCGGAAAGGGTGAAGCGGGGCGAGGCGAGCGGCCGGCGCCGTGAGGAGCTGGGGCGGGCGCTGAGGGGCTCGTCCGAGGGCTGTCGTCGGGGAAGATTCCCCTCTTCCTATTATTAACCGGGATGAATGAAAGCAACCTCTCCGGCTCGGGGAGAGCTGAAGGGAATTTTAAGTGTCCCTGCCCTCGTTTCCCGCCCGCGCAGTGCCAGGGATCGCTGTGCTCCCCTTCAGGGGTTTCTACCCGTCGTTCCTGGTGGAGCCTCTTGTCCGGTGGTTGGAAACCTGCTTCTAATTTCCACCTAAATCAATAAATGTTTGGGGGTTTTGTTTACTTCCCCTTTCCATGTATTTATATATCCCATTCCCACGCATTGTTGTGTTAGGTTACATAAGCCAAGCCTTTTCAGCCCTGCACCGTGCAAGCTTTGTCCCGGTCACTGGGATGTACTTCCTGCGGAACTCTCGGAATGCTTTTTCTCCTGAGAGAGGCTACTGCATGGACTGTTTTAGACAGCGATACCTCAAACACGACACTAATGTTTTCCTGAAGTGATCGGAAATTCCAGGACTGGACTCACACTTGTCTTTTTCACAGTCACGCCACGCTGTCAGCTCCCTGTCACCCCATGGTTGGTTACCAAAGTCAAGTCCTTCTCCTTTTCACTTATTTGTTGCCAGGAGTCCAACAAAAACAACAAAAGAATTATTTCCTGAATGCTTGAAGTTTCAATTTTACACTATACCATTTTGCAGATCATCCCACAAAACTGCCTTTTAGTAAATCCATGCTACCTTTTATCCCTTTATTCATTGAATTTCATGTTTGTAGTTGAATTCTTCTTTGTAAGTTTTTCCAGAAGAATTGCACAGACATCAAAAGCACAGGCCCAAACTGCTTCCACCATGGCTCACTTCTGAATACTTGCTGTTTTCTGCTCCTGTGGTAATGCCTTCAAGTAGGGAAATTTAGCTAAAATCTTTGCACCTGGATCTTTGGTTTACTGTGCATCAGAATTCTGGGACTGAGGATGCCTTGATCCTCCAGCTGGAACACAGCAGACTCAGTGAGTTTTGCTTGTCATCTGGATATGTTCATCTATTATCTGGTACCCATTTCTGCCTTCTGCCTCTTCTCTTGGGTCTCCTGTCTTTACCTCATGAATTAACATGTTCATCCTTACTGAAAATCAGGGAGTGTTCATCAAATCTTGTGTGAGTAGCTGGATTACCTTTGTTTTCCCATTCCTGTTTTACAGTGATCCTTTTCTTCCTCTTTTTTATTTATTTACTTTTTTTTTTTAATTATTGTAGTTATGGTGCCTCTTTGGTGTTTGATTTTTGTTTGTAAGGAGGTTAAGTATATATATTGGTTGCTGAACTGGATGTGCTTTGTTCCTTGCTACTGCTGGGGGAAGGAGCAATGCCTGTGAGATGTGCCGTGTCAGAGACTGGTCACCAAGGAAGGAAAGTGTGGGTAGATGCTGAGCAGGCCTAAAGCCCCATGAACACAAGATAAAAGGAAACATAGTTATGTCATTCTGCATTATTCTGGGTTCACTGAGCATCTTGTTCTATCAGAAGCCTCAAGGATGGAATAGGACATTTAGTTCTTCATCCCAGGAATCTGTATTTACAGGGGCTTTATATGAATGGGACTGAACATCCCATCCAGAGTTTGGGTTACAGACAGCTGGTGGGACAGAAAATAAACACTTGACATGAATGAAGATTAAAAAAAATATTTTTTCCCTATAAAAATTGTTACTCCTGATGAACTTAAATGTAAGATAAGAACCTTCTAAGACAAGACTGGCTGGATAGATTAATAAGCATTTAAAAAATGTGTAACTAATAGAGAGCAAGTTCTGTTTTATGACTCACGGTGAGATCAGGGCTCCTAAGAGAATGTTGGTATTATAAGATTCTTCTTATCCTGTGGCTCAGACAAAATAAAATCGGACATGGCTTTCAGGGTGCAAGTTCCAAAGTCATCTCCTCGTTCTCCTGTTTGTGTTTCTCATTACTGAGAACAGAACCAAGACCAAATCTCTGTTCTCTGTAACATAAGGCACCAGGCTGTCCTTGTCTGTCTGGTGCCCATTCAGATACCAGAGGCAGAGTAGGCCAAAACAAACCAACTAGGATGTTTAAAAACCATCCTGGTCCCAGCATGTCCTCTATGATGACAACCAGATCAGAAGCCTTTTTTTTTGTTTGTTAAAAAATAATGTCAGCTTTTAATATGCCAGTGTTAATTCACCTGGGTTACCAAAGTGAGAAGGCAGCTGCGATGGCCAAATTTTCTCCATGCATCCTTTGTGATCTTATTATCTTATTATCAGCAGTAGATGCTCAGGAGGAAAGCAGTCACCTGGCATGACTGACATTGATTTTCTGCCTCGGAGAGCTTCAATCAGAGGAGGCCCAGAACAACACAAACAGAAGAGGATGAGCAGATTAAGGGCATTTTTCTTGCACTTGGAAGATGGAGGCCACATCTGTTTTGATTTCCTGTAAGTGATTGACTTTGATTGTAGGGATGGGGCTGACTTTTCTCACTTGTGTACATAAGTTTTATGCTTCCTGTTCATTTTCCATTGCTGCCTTTTATCACGGTAGCAGGAGGTGGTGTTGATGGAGTGATGGGAATACCAGAAATGTAACAGTGTCTCTATGGGGAAGCTTGGCCCTTCCTCAGCCTGCTTGCCCTCTTTTCCATATAGGCTGTCACAGATCAAACATGAAAAATAAAGCAACAGAAGGTTCTGAATGTGGAAACATTTATATTTTAGTCTAGGAGTTACAAGCAAAACCTTTCCACTGGCCTTCAGTGGCATTTGATCAGGCTTCGAGCAATAACAGATGGAAACAATGCCACGTTCTTCTTAAACAATATGCTTGACTTAAAGCCATGAGATATAGATTAGACCTTTATCACAAAAATAAAGCCCAGAGACAGTTATACAAGTTGAGTTCAATGTGTTCATCTTGCCATTTTCAATAACACACTTAGAAAATGTTAGTAAATATCTGTCTGTTTTGCCAATACACAAGAGGTTGTACATTTCATTACTCCACTCTCCATTTGCTCAGGTCCTGGCTCGTGACAGACCAAGTCAAATCTGATGGTGCTGCTGGGTTGAATAATGACAGCAAACCAGGACCTGCACGTTTGCTGTGTGAGCTACAGAGCAGCTGGGAGTTCAGCAGTAGCTCAAAGCTACTGTGGACACTGAGGGGCCCTGGTAAGGTCTGTGGAATCTCTCTGCTCTACCTGAGACTTGAGGTTTAGTTTACCCTTAAAAATCCTAAGTGTTATTTCATGCATGATTAGTCCTACTTTTGCTCTGACATCATCAACAGCTTTGCTTTCATATGATGCCACTGTGTGAGGGCAAGACCTGGCACTGCATAGAGCTATGTCATGTTCCAGCCCTGCTTCCCATTTGATTTATTCTGAAGCCTAAACAACTTCCTTCAGCTTTATTGGCTTCATTTTTCCTTTATAAAATGTGAAGGATATTTTCATCTACCAACCTGATGGTGGTACTGCAGGGATTTGCTAATTATGAAACATTTCTTCTTCATAAAGCAACATGTAAATTATGAAGAGTCTTCTCCTAAACCAGAGAGGCTTGGCATCAAAGTTTTGTGTTCTCTGCTAAATTGTCAACATCAAAAAAGTTCCCAGACCCAGAACTTTTCAATTTTGAAATACCTATTAGAACAAGATACAGGGAGTTGGTTTATGCTCCATAAAAATCTGTATTTTATGTTATTCAAATTTGGTCAGTATAGCCACACCAAATCATTTGAACTGATCTCCTAAGAAAACTAAAATCCAAAGGATGAGTTTCACCCCGGCTTGCACTAAGAAGTATCTCTGCACATAACTGATTAGCCATGGTCTGTACACCTCTGAATCACTCTCCTTGGCTTCTTCCATGGATATGTTATGATAAGGATGCTGGTGTTACAAAGATCTGGAGATTTTCCTGCTTCAAACCCTCATTTTCTTTGCACTGTCATTGTGGGGAGTGGGAGGAGCCAGCTGATGCAATTCTCATTTCCTAGTGTTTACGGCTATGTGTTTCTACAACCTATTTTTAAATGTGCTTAAGACTTCCACAAAGCTCTTTTGTCAGTTGTGTGTTTTTCACTGCGAACTGGTATCTAGCTAACATGTTTCAACACCTAGAATTTCCAAGTTTTTCTTTTCCCCTTAAAAGGTTGGCTATGTTTGCAAGTACAGCAGCAGTGAATTATGCACTCAGTATAAAGCTAGATAAAACTGTATTTTTTGCAATAGCTTCCTAAATCAACACTTCATATAGCTGGACTAAGTAGAATGCGTAATTTTGTCTTGCTTCTCTAAGGAAATGAATTTAGTTGTGAGAGCATGAGTCACTGTGCAGGATTCTAAACCCAACCCATTCCCTCAATGGAACTCTGAGATCTTACTCATTTACTGCAGGAACTGCAGGAAATGGGATGCTGCAATAAATCACATGCTCAGAGAGAGATGGAAAGGCACTCCCATGGATGGGGCCGCTACCTCAGCCAGCTCTGCACCTGCCTCCTGTTGACAGTCTGGAGGAGTGTAAGTCATTAGTGCACCCTGGCTTCTGCCTTCTAAACTGGCAGCAGCAGAACTATTACTGTTACTGTCATTGTCATCCAACTTGTTCCTGAGTGCCTGGCAGTGTACAGGAAGTGGAGACTTTTCTATAAAATACAGTGAGGAGCTGGAGGGATGTGAGAGGAGGGCTGTGCACTGCTGTTGCTGCTACTTGTCAGTTCGAGAGCCAAGCAGGTTCAGGAGCAAAAGGTCCCTGCACTCCATCTGGAGCAGAAACCCCCTTGCCCTTGTTTTAATAATCATGTTCATTCTGCACCTGTCGGTTTTGATTCCCCCAGGATCCGTTCCCAGCACATCATGTGCCAACAAGCTGGTTAGCTCTGGCTAAGGAACTACAGAGTCCTACAAAGGCAAATTGTTCCTGATTCAGGCCTTTTGGGACACAGTACACTTAAAGATACAATGCTGCCTCCCTTTTGCAGGGAGACACTTTTCTAGCATTTCAGACCTTACATATCTGGTTGACTCTCCATGCGATAGTAAATTATGCATTCTCTTCCATATAAAAATCACTGTAACTTTCATTTCTGTGAATCAAAATTCCAGGTTACGTTGCTGGAAAGTCAGCAGCCTATGATTAAGGAGTTGCTGGGCCATACAAACCACTGCAGAAAGCTGAGAGTACATCTCAACACTGCAGACACACAGACTTGGTGAAGGAACTTCATGCCCTGCCTGCTCAGCAGATATAGTGCACAAGAAAGATGTGAATTCATCCCTTTATTTCTTTTATCCATTTAGGAGATGTCAGTGTCACAGCTGGGACTCTGGAAAAGGAAGCTCTCACTTTAATAGCACAAACTTGAAAGGGCAAGGAGGTCCTAGACATGGAAAATAGCTGGGTCTGTGTTTTCATGGAGACCATGCTTTGACATGTAGAACACCTCTTTTCAAAGCTTTCCCTGAAGATACAAATGTTATAAAATGCTACTTTTACCGCTCCTGACGTTTTCTGGAGCTTGTAACATATAGGTTGGTTTCTGTAGCTCTTTGTGTGTCCTGGAGAATAAAACCAGTTCTGTCCCTGGAGTGCAGTGGGAAGACCAGAGATTGAGAAAATCACATATTGCTTTTACAGTCTCCTTTTAGAGCCTGTCTGAGACTACAGCCTCATAGTCTGTCCCACATGTTAGTGTTTGATAATTCCCAGTGAATATAGAAAATGTGTGTGCCTACAGATGACAAAACGATTATCTCTTCCTTGGAGAAAGAAGATGAAATTTAATTTGCAGTTCAACAAATGCAGCAATAGAATGGAAGTAGGCAACCAGCTGCTTTCATTTCAGTTCTCACACCTGGGCCATCCCTGAGGCTTTAAAAGACCTGCAGCTGGATCGGTTTAACCCTAAGGTAGGAGGCCTGAGGGGTGATTTTGGCTCGTGTTACAAACCTCAACTCTTCTGCTCCTCTCAGATGGGAAAAACAACTTGACTGTTTCTGCACAAGGTATTTTTTTTACATCTCTGTTTTTGTGGTGGTGGTTGTTGGCAGCTCTGTGGGTGAACACAGAGCCCTTGGTGGAGGACAGGACTGTGAAAGGCAGGTACTGTCTACAGAGGTTACCAGGCAGAGGTTTTAAATTACCTTTATATCCTGTGTACTGCCAGCAGAGCACACTGCTGGAGTGGACATGAAGCTTCTCCCAGCAGGAAGCTGTTGCCTTATCTCTGCTCCCTGAGGTTTTTAATGTTGTTCTGTTTGACTCTATAAGCAGAAGGTAGCTAAGGTAAAGAAGGATACATGTAATTTTTTCAATGACAAGCTCTCCTAGCTTGTACTGTAGGGGACTTACACCATGTGCTGTAGCTCTGTGTTAGTTGGCCGCTGTGGGCATTCAGTGGCCCATCCTGCACATTCCTCTGGCTGGCAGGTTGGAGCCAGCCAGCTCATCCTACTCCCAGCAAAGCCAGATGTGAGCCCTGCCGTCACATGTAGGTTCAAAGTGTGGCTTGGCAGGAAGAGGAGACTGATTTCTAATCCTTTTCAGGAAGGAATTTTTTGTGGTCTTCATTTTCTTCCACTCCTTTTTAATTTTAAGTGCTGTGTTCCTTCACTGAAATGTGATATCCTGCACCATGACTCAGTCCCAAAGGTGTGAACTATGGCAGTGATTCCAAAGGAAAATAAAGGTGGAGACAGAGAGGTTCAGCCTCCATTGCTACCATGGGGTAGTCTTTTGACTCAGCTTCATTATGGAGCCATAGTGAGATTGTTAATATACTTCAGGCAAGTACCAAGCTAAACACTCTCTCAGGAGCACAGCTTTGCAGAGCGGGCATCATACAGGCACAGAGCACCTCTCCTCAGCTAAAGAGGCAGAACAAACCAGGGAAGTGAAAACAGAAGCAGAGCAAAGCAGAATGATTGCCAAATAGGTTGCTTGGTTTCCATCAATTAATTAAGTTTATTTATAATGAAATTTTAAACAGAAAATGAAAGGTTGCTGTTTGCCTATGGATTGCCAATGAATTGTTCTCACAGTGCAAACATGTTGGAGTTTCAGGCTCTGCCCCTCTGTTCCTGTATTTGGATGAAATTGCACAAATGTTTAGCAAACATTTGCAGGGCATGGCCTTATTGTTTTGCAAACTGTGGTGAGCCTTGTATAAGGACATAGATGTTACCAAAGCATCTGACTTTTAGCTCCTATGGGGGAAATCCTGATGCAGAATCTGGTGGTTCTCTAACTTGGGCCTTATAAGAGGAGCAGCATGCCTGTGTCCTGGGTGGTAAATGCAAGGTACATCATTTCTCACTGGCCAGCTCCAACCTTGTGGGGTTTTTTTCGTGGCTTTATCCGGATTCAGTTGTATTTCTAGACCTTATGCAGTTCTGGCCTTAGGAGGCAATATCTGAGTGCAAGGACCTTTTAAAAGATGCCAATGTGATGAAAATGTGAGATGCTGGGAGACAGTGTCATGTATTCTGTGTGTGTGTGCATGTGCATGAGAGCTGGATTTCTGCAGGCTGCGTCTTCTGAACAGTTCAGCCCCCACATATTCTCCATATGTTTTTTGCTGGTTGTACAGCACTTCTGCTTTATACATTCTATGGTGTGTGTGTAGGATTCATTGTGTGTTTGTTGAGGATTTTTGATATTTAATGCTGTGAAGTCAGAAGGAAAAAGATACCAGCCTGCTTTATCTTTTGCTCAGAGTGTGAGCGCGAACAATGTTTGGAGTGGCAGCAGGGATATGCTGTCCCCTTGGTCAGAATTAATTCCTTGGCACACAAGGAGCCTTTGGGCTGGCTGCTGGGTCAGTGGGGCTCACCCATGGCTTCACTCTTGGCCTCTGGACTCAAATGTTTGCAGACTGGGCAGTTCCAGTTTGGTGGAAGAATGTCAGTGTTAGAATTCTGGAGACATGGGACAGACCGGAGCTGTGGCCTCTGACTGCTGGGATGTGCTGTGGTGTATTCACATGTTGTGACAGAAGGAGCTGGGGCTGTTGCTTTCTTTATGGAGTATCATTCTGTGCATGTGTTTGGCTGATAACCCAGTGTCCCTTCATTTTTAATCTCATCAACTCTTTGTGCCTCCATAGGGGCACGGTAAGGAAAAGAAATCTGTTTCACTCTGAAACTTCTTGAGCTGAGTAGGTATTTTTATCTCCAGGTTTGGTCTTAAAAAGTGAAGGCAGTTGAAGGCTGAAGGTATTCAATAAATTTTGGAAAATTCTAGATTAAGGATATGTTCTTATTATTCTGTTTGTATATTTAGCTGTAATGAACACACATTCCTTGGGTAATAATCTCAGGCTTGCATTCTGTTTTAAAATATGCTCCTTTGCAACAACATCTGGAGATTTGGAGTCAGTAATGTGTTAAGTTATGAAGAGAATTAAAATAATTTAAAAATAATCTCTGCAACATTTCATATCTCTTAGGCAAAAGTTACTGAGGGTCAGTTTGTTCAGTGCATGATCCATGTAAGAGTTCTCAGGCATATAAGAGCAGCCAAAAATAGCTCCTTGAAGGTCAGGGAAGGTATCTTTTCTGCAAATGAAAAGCGTTGCACTTCTGTCCTGGAACGTCTATATGCCTTATGGTAAGCAAGAAAGAATGGATGGAAAGAATATAGAACATCAAAATGAGCTTGGAGGGCAGCCAGAGCCTGTGCAACATGTTCCTATTTCATAGCAGCCTGTTCAAGCTGCTGCCAGCCTTGGAGATTTTTCCATACATGAATTGGAGAAAGCCTGCATTAACTGCCAAACCATGCTTCAAAGGCAGACCTGCCAAATGAAGGCTGGATTCAGTTTGTTCAATAGGTGAACAACAGCAAGAGGGACCCTCATGTTTTAAAATGGAGCCATAGGCTTACGTCCAAGTGACTTTAAGCTTCTGACTGACCCTGGAGTCTGAAAGAAATTTCAGCCTGTCAGACCGAATGTTCTTTTAGGTCTGATATCTGCATGCTGAGACAGAGTTTACGAGAAGCTTTTATAGCAAATCCCAAAGTCAGAGTCACCGCAGAACACTTTAATTATTGAATAGGCAAGAGCTAACGTGAGAGGGAAAGGCTCCATGTTTCTCTGCGTATTAATCTCCCTCCCCCGCCCCTTCCTGCCCCAATCCTCTGGTTAATCAGGTTATGTTTGCCCTATTTCTCTCAGGGAGCATGCAGAATGCAGTGTTGCTACAAATGGAGGAAGGGAAGGAGGAGAAGGGCATGCAGAAAGCAAGAGTGGGTAGAGGATGCTTCAGAAATGAAAGCCTCATTTTGGCAGCGTTCCCGAGATCCCAGCAGGGTGCCTTCGAGCTGTGGCATGTGTCTGTGACCTGTCACACTCGCTGACATGCATGCTCTCTCATCCCAGGCCGTGTGCCAAAGGACACTGAAGGGGAGCCTGTCTGTTCGCATTCAACCTGGAAGCATTGGTGTGGTATCTGTGGGCAACAACTCCCTCCCCCAACACCCACTCAACAGTCCCCTTCAGCTGTGATACCCTGGGAGGGAGTAGCTGATGGCCCTGGGGGAGCACACTCTGCCCTGGGGTACAGAGTTAATTCAGCAGCGGGAGAGGCAGTGTGCCTGTGCACACCCACCCCCCCACACACCCCCCCAGCAATGTGTGCTGCATGATTCTGTGCACTCACACAGCCTTTATTTCTTGCTGCACTCATCCCCTTGGGCATGTGGCTGAAAGTCACAGGAAAATAGCACAGATGGGCCCACCAAAGTCAATGCAGCTATAAAAAGCAGGGAGCCAGCAGAGACAGACACAGCACCACTGGCCTCTGTGCTGGTGAATCCAAGTTTCTTTTAAGTCTCGTGGTCCTGGAGTTAAGCTCTGAATGTGCTGAGATTAGGGTGGTTCCTCATATGATTGCACTCCTTGGAAAAGCTCTTTTCTCCAACCATAATGACCAATACCTGACTAGAAGACTGGGGTCCAAAGCTCTTTTGTGGCCAGTGTCTAAACCCGAAGCTGAAACTGTTCATAAAATGTGCAAATTTGCTTGTTTTGAGGTCTGGGTCTGGTCAGCCTTGGCAGAATAAGGTAAGTCTTGATGGGAGAATTAAGTGCAGTGACTTGTGTGATTTTAGGAGCATGGCAAATTCAGAAGGATGTAGGTCTGTATCCACATTCTGTGCTTTGAGGTGAATTTACCCAAACACTCAAAATTTCTAAACCAAATGACAAAGCTTCATGGAGTTTATATGTAACCCAGCTTTTCTAACCATCTGATCCTGGCTCAGGATCAACTGAACGTCAGACGATGCTTCCACTCACTTGTGCCAGGAAGTGCCAAGCCACAGTGCCTAATTCAGTCTTGTGTGCCAGCTTCTTCTCCCAGATAATGGTGCTTTGTTCCTTTGAGAGACTTATATTAGAAGAGGTTTTTAGCATCCCTCTTTGTTAACAGCACAGGTCAGAAACATTTCCCAAAAACAGGTGAATGCTCTAAGAAATTTTCCAAAAGCATGAGCATCAGCAAATGCAGACCTAAACCAGTAAATCCTGAGAGCCATGACATGATTTCACATGTTCCCCAGCACAGAGCAGAGCTAACTGTGTGGCCACAGACTCCACAAGAATGAAGACAGGCAGGAAATAAACCTCCAGAAGCCATTCCTTGGCAGATGAGAGCTGCGGAAAAAGCGAGGCATAGCAAGCCTTGAGCTGTGTCAGAGACAGGCCTGGCAGGTGCCTTCAAGCCATGTGGGGATCCCGGCTTGTTCCCACTGTGCAGTGCCCTCTGGCAAGCCTGTGCTGTTGCAAGTGTCCAGGGCTTGGCAATGCCCCAACACGGTGCATGGCCACGGGCAGGTTCCTCGTCTGTGAGACCAGCTCTGTACGTTGTGGTGGCTTTGCTGTGTGTGGGCATCCTCCGTGCAGCCCTTCTTTGCGGCAGTGAGGAGCAGGGTGGCCAAGTTCCTCCCCTGATCTGCTGTTTGGTTTCAGTGAAGGAGGCGGGAGGGGATGGTCACAGCATTTGCTGTCCCACAGGAGGGACAGCTGAGTGTGAGGGAGTGAGGGGAGAGCGCTGAGCCGCACACTGAGCGGCTTTGGATGAGCTCTGCACTAGGCAGGAGTCTGCCTTGCCAGCCTGTGCGTGGGAGGGCTGCTGGAGCAGATGGTTGGCAGTGCTGGAGCTGCAGGGCTGGGCTGGCTTTTGGAGAGCTGGAGGAGGAGGAGGAGGATGGCACACAATGAAGCAGCCTGCAGGCTCACCCTAACACAAAGGCGTCTGTGTCTGTAACAGCATGATCCAAAAAGCACCCATCATAAATTGTTTGCAGGTTAACAGGAGGGCTTTTCTACATACTTCTCTGACGCAGTATGTATATATATATATACACACAGTGTGTTTATATATATAAATATATAGTATCTCTCTCTCTCTCTCTCTCTCTACAAATATATATGTAAACCTTCTCTTCTCCCCAGCCTCCTCCATTAGGCTCTCTGTGACTTGACTTCCTTAAAAATTCTGAATTTACCATCTGGTGTACTTCTAATTGTCCTTATGTCCTCCAAAACCCGAATTCCCAATTTTCAAGCTTCTTTTTTATAGTATCTGAACTGTTTGTTTGTTTGTTTGTTAACAAAGTCTCAAGACTTCAGAAAGTGGAGCTGTAAGGAAAGGTGCAGCATTTGCTCAGATGTAGTATCAGTGAAAGGAAGCAGAGAGGCAAAAACCTGTGCTGAGAAGGTGAGCCAGGAGGCAAGGCTGAAACAGTGGCACCATTGTTTGGCTTCTGCTGGAGCAGGTTGACATGGTTGCATATCCCAGGGAATTGCGTGTTACAAATAGCTGGCTCGTGGTGTGCACAGCAATCAAATCACGAGGTAATTACTGGACCAGTGGGAGAGGCATGCAAGCAGTATACGTTGTTAAATAGGTTTAAAAATAGTAAAAATCAATATCCTGAAGTTCAGAACTCTGCTCCTATGGTCTGGTTTTAGATGAGAAAGAAATAGGAAGTTTAGAGAGAAAGAAATCATCATCTTGCTGATAATGACTTTGACAGGGCCAGTGGCTATACTGGCTTGTGATCCCAAACAGTGAAATTTTTAACCACTTAAGACATCAGGTGTCTAATGCATGGAAAGTCTGATTCTGCAGAAAGTACTGGTGCAAAACACTCATTGAAGTCAGGGCACTAAAAAAAAAAACAAACAAAACATCTCTAGAAACACTGATATGACAACATGAGATGAATTTGGGCCACAGAGTTCTCCATGAGATCCATAGTTGCTTGATTAATAAAAATAGGATGATTCTGATTTAAAATATCTCATCCTTTCCCATGCTGTTCTTCTGAATATATGACATGGAATTCAGAGAGTGAGGAATAAAATGTTAGGGTTTTAAAATATAGCGTATATTACCACCTCAGTTTTCACGTGCAGCTTCATGTATTCTGCAGAGTACTTCAGGTACTTGGAAGTTGGATACTTTGTCTGGACAGCCAGTACTTCCTCTAAATACAGCCTTTTTAAGCTGTTGCACAGTTTCTCTGAAGTTCATTGTTGCAAGATTGACTTAATCTGTCTGGAAACCTTCAGCAGAGTGATAAAGTCTTTATTTCATATGAAATCTTGGATGTGGATGCATGATAAATTGGTAGGTGCTTAATATTGGCCAATATATTAAATACTTCGTTGCATTTCTAGTACTTAGGATGCAAGTAGCTTGCTTGTGATAAAACAGCTTTGAGAAAATATTTATGTGTCAAGTGAAGACAAGTGACTTTTCACGTGATTTGTATCCTTTTGAGGGGGGATATAGCACCTTCTAGTTTCTCTGAAATGAGCATAATCAGTGCTATCTCATTTTGACAAATAAATATGAAAAACAAAACTTGTTTTCCAGAAAGTATTGATGACCTGACCAAGTAACCTGAAAATTCCTGTAATCTCAACCTTGTAAGTGGACTAAAGATGTCATTAAAGGCCTGCTGTAAAAATGGTTGCGCAAGGCCTCTAATAGGAAAATTAGTTTGAACTTTGTGCTGATCCCATTTCCTGACTTTATGTAACTTGCTGTTATTACATGCAAATAAAGGGGAGGAAAAAAAACAACATACCCAAAAGTAAGGTCAACCAGTGGACTCTGGACTGCTGCAAACATGTAAAAAGTACTTCAGGGTTAAAGATTTGCCTATGCAATTCTTCTACGAACTGTATACACCTAAAGAGCCTGAGGGCTGGCCAGGGAGATGCTCAGAAAGGTTACTGTCCATGTAGTGGTACTTCCAGTAGGGCTCCATCCATAGTCAACCAAGAGCAGTCATTGCATACTGATTCTCTGGAGGAGCTGAAATTGGTCTTTCTTCTCCTTAGATGGGTTTTCAACCGTTGTGGTTGGGACAGCATTGGAGATGTGTGTGTGGATCCTTGCAAATGGAAGCTTGCTTTTCCTTAATCTTCTTACACGTTTTGTGCAATCAACCTGTGGATCTCCAGCAGTCACAGGCACAACTATGCTGCAGCCATGGTTTTATCTTCCCTGAGAGTGAGAAAGAGCCCAGCTTTGACAAACTGAAGTTAGCCCTTGTCAGTATCCTTTCTACTTCTCATCTCATCCACTCCATCTGTATCTGGTATCGTTACGTATGATGTTGGAAGTCGGGAACAATTTTATTAAAAAAAAAAAAAATTCCTCTGACATCTTGCTGAAAAACAAACCTCTGTCAGTGACCTAGATCCAGTGAAGTTTTGAATTATTTAGATCACATCTTACAGATAACACAGGAAACTTGGGTTTGGGAGAACAGTCCTGCTTTTAGGCTGAATTAGGTAATGTCTTTTTTTAGAAAGTTTGATGCAGACTAAGGCCAGCTGAAGAGCTGTGTGACCACTGATACTGCCTTTTGATTATACAAACAGTTGATGGTAACCTTGGGAAATGACAAAACTTAAATGTTGACCTTGGTTGTTTCTTTTTCCTCGTGCTGTTGTTTGGCAGATGCAGATTCCAAAAACAGCTGTACAGGTCGGGTGTGCAGCTGGCAAGGTTTGGGCCCCGTGCCACCCAGCTATCCCCTTGCCAAACAATGTCAGCAGGTGTGGCTCCAGGGTTGGATTTTTAAATTTCCAGTAAGAATTTTAATCCTGCTGCATCCAGTGGGAGTTAGATTTGCAAAGTCTTGGTTATATTGTACCAGATAGGTGGGGAAGCCTCATAGAGAGCTTGGAGCTCTGGCTCACAGCGCTGCCATCTGGAGACACTGTATGGCTCTTGCTGTACCAGGATCTGAAGGGCTCCTGCAAGGCATGTGCTGCTGCAGCATGGCATTTCCTTACACCCAGCCCTTTAAAAGGGGCAGAGCTATCACTGTTAGTTAGCCCAAAGTGAGTAATGTGTACTATTTATCCAGTTTATTAGTGCGAGTTATCACAGCTAGTCCAGTGCTTCCTGGTGCAGCTGTAGGGACAGAGCTGGCCAGGATCTTGCCCTGTTGCTGTGGGGAAGAGAAAGCAGAAATGTGGCTGAGATGTGAAGCCTTGAGTTTGGACCCAGCTTTTGTTTTGGGCTTATCCTTTAAGTGAATTAAAGACATTTCTTGGTCTGGCAGCAGCGCCTGGCACTGAGATTTGCACAGAACTGTGAGCAGCTGTATCTGCAGTAATAACCTGTGTGCAATAAAGGGGGGGTTGGATATTGACAAACAGTTGGCACTAAGGTCCTGATATCCCCTTTGTATGTGTGCTGGAGGTTTTACTTCTGTTTAACTCCAGTCTAATGCTGTGGACTGACCCCCACTAGTGATTGGCGTTCACCTCTGGTCTAGTTTCAGACCAGGGAAATCTGTTTGCATTCTCTCAGACTGCTTCGTCATCTGAACCAAAGCTCAGTCACTGAGAACGCTCAGGAGATTTTGCTTTAAGAGTATGTTGGCCATGTGAATAAAACGCAAATGTAGCTTCAGCCGGCACCCAGGAGCTCTGAGCCATGTTGTGTAACAGAGCAATGTGTGCTTTAGGGGTGTCTAATTATAGCATCGGATTCTGATTTCAAACAGCTCTATTTATTATTTAAAAGGGAGGGGAGATGTTTGGGGGACAGCAATAATGAAATAATGTATCTTGAACTGAGGCAGAAGTGCAAGTGCCGGAGCAGCAGCGGTGCCCTCCTCGCAGGCTGTCTGCAGCCTCGGTACCGATGTGGCCACAGCTCTTCCTGGCGCCGAGGATCTCCGGCTGTGCAGGAAATGGAGCGGTGTTGCATAAAGGGAAGCACCGTCTGTGAGTCAGGGCTGTAGGGGAGAGGCGTTCTCGCAGGGGCAGAGCATGAAATGTCAACATTTCAATGTAGGGTTTCTGGGCATGGCTGTGCTGTGTCCTATAGGATTAAACAGGAGACTGACTGGGACAGAGGCAAAACTGCTTCTGCTCATTTTCGTGAGCTCTTCCCCTTCTCGTGTCTGTGAGTTTTCCTGTGGTGGGAAAAGCTTTGGGTAGTCCTACTTAGACGTGAATCATGATGCTCCTCCTTTCCTGTGAGCCACGGTTTAACCATGGAATGAACCAAGTTGGCAGAAAATCCGCCACTGTATTGTAACATGAAGCTTCTCTACCCGCTACTTCTTCTAAAGGAAGATTTTCTGGGCTGGTCAGGTTTACTGCTGCTGACACTGACACAATGAACACTTCTGTGGACAAAGATTTATTTGTACAAGGGGACAAGTCAGAGCCCTCATACCTGTTGGCAGGGACCTGGTTCTGGCTGCCTGATGCCAGCTGACGCCTGTGTCTTGAGGAGAGCACCAAGCCTTTGTGGAGCCAAGTCCAAACTGATAACGGGCTGCAAAAGATGCTGAGTGCTGCCGTGTCTCACTGCCATGTTGCCCCCGGGGGTGGGGGCTGTGTGTATGTGAGTGCCTGTGCCGCAGAGCTCCGGCTGTGCCCTGTAGGGATGCAGCCAGGGACTGCGTGCCAGGGCAGTGTCGTGCACTCTTCCTGCCTGCGTGCCTGTCTCCCTAGGAATCCGCTATTTCTGAATGTAGGACGGTGCTTCATAAGTCTGTGTCATTGTGCACTTGGGTACAGTAAACAGCTGCAGGGCGGAGGGACCTGGCTTTATGCTCCGATGGTGTGATGTGGTGAAATTCCTGAGAAGTAGCTCTGTGCACTGAGGGGGCTTCCTCTGGCTGGTCTCAAAATGTAGTGAAACAGCTACTGACCCCCACGGACACTGGGCTGTGCCTTTAGGTCCCTTCTGCCTTCATCCCAGGAGGAGGGAAGTTCACTGTCTCTTCTGTCTCTTCCCAGGCTTTGCACATCAAGATATGGAGTCTGGGGGTTGGTGGTGATTTGTCCTGGCTCTCATCCAGCTTGGGCATGATGGGAAGTTCTAAGGGAGAGTGCAAGCCTGTGCAGGCAAAGTGGCCTCAAACCAGGCTGCCCACACTAAACAGCGGTGGGAGCTAGGGATCGAGGCCAGGCTCTGCCAGCCATGCTGCCAAGGCACTTGTCCAACCTCATGATTCCTCCAGGACTGGTAGCTCTGAGGCCACGTTCCCATCCCTGTCCCACAAAAAAGATGCTCTTCTGCAGGATAGGGAGAAGGGGAGCGAGAAGGGGAGCAGAGGGTTAACAAAGCAGCTGTTTCCCTTTGCTGGTAGAGCAGAGCAAGAACTAGATGTCGCTACCTATGTGTCTGCCACAGTACATATCCAACCAGGGGCTGGGAATGGCTAGCACTGGTGAATTTGGAGCTGGTAAGGGAATGGACACTGTTTTTCAGGGGCTGGTTTGTTTTCTACTCCCAAGGTGCTTAGCACCAAGTCACGCTGTCAGTGGTGTGGCTGCAGAGTGAGGTTTGAACCTGCTGTGGTTGGAGTCTCTCCACATGAGAGAGCGAGATCAGCTTCCATGAAACTGATGGCAATCTCTGATGGCTTTCCAGATAGGAATACCTTGGCCTGGCTCTGACCTGGGATCATCCCACTTTCTAGAACTAAAAAGGGTTGTCAGTCTTGTGATGTGAAGTCTAGAAATTGTGACATGAAGGGCTTACTGGGAGGGAGCATGATGAAGAGGAGGGATTTCCTTCCCCCCAGGGAAAATTGCTGCCCCTGGGGAAAAAAGGATCTTAGACTCCTGGATAGAGATCCTGAATACTTTAGCTGGATAGGGCTGGTTCACAGCTCTGACAGTTGTTGTTCTGGTTTACTATGGCAGTGTTTGTGTTTGCTCAGCAAACACCTCAGAATGGTTATCACCTCAGAATGGTTATCCCAAAATCTATTAGTAACCACTGTGTTCATCTTTGGACTGTTGTTTGCTTTTTTGTTAACTTGAGGAGCAGTGCCCAAGGGAGTGGCAAGTTATTGAGAAAAGCTCTTCCACTGCAGCAGCACCCAGGATCCCTGTCCAAAACTGAGGTCCCTAAAGAAACACTACTGTCTGCTGTAAAAGAGCATTAGCCAGTTTGGGAGCTAGTGACAGGATTTGACATAGGCAAACTGGCATTTTCGTGGAGTCAGCCTGGAGTTAGGCTGGAAAGAGAATCTGATCTCTCCTGAGTTTCCCATAGCTTGCAGTGTGCTTTTGATCACTGTAAATTCTAAATTACGGCAGGACCCCTAAAGCGCTTTTGGAGTCGAGCTGAACTTCTTTCCTGTCCCTTTTTTTGAGGGATTGCTCTCTTTCCCCATAACTGTTCCCTTGCTCTCCATATGTCCCATACAGAACAGTGCCAGGCTCAGCCATGCAGAATGTAAAACCTGGAGATCCCCTCTTCCTCTTAGATAGAAGAGTTGCTAGTGAGACAGACGAGACTGGGAGTTTGAGTGGGCTTATTCCTTATGGATGGTCTTCATTGGGTTCTTCTAGTTTGGTAGTTGGCCTTTGCTGTGACTCCTTAAATTATTAACAGGATCTCAGTCACCTTAATTCCACCATTTTCAAGCAGTCAGTTGGTCCCTTATATTTCAGTTACAATATTTGATGTGTTAGGTTAACAGCACACTCCTGAAATTCCTGTTGTTTTGGAATCACAGCAGGACACCCTGCCTGCACAAGCCAGATTTTATGGAGCAGTTTGTCTGCCTGAAGGGTGAGAAAGGCAGAAATCCTGTGAGGGTGTAATTTCCTGAGCTCTTCAGGGCTGCAGGGCGAAGGGAAGCATTCTCCTTTTGCTGACGTAAGGTCTCCATACAGAGTTTGCCGAGGGCCCCCAGGTGCCTGTGCTGTGCTGCTGTGGAGTGATTTTCACAGCGATGTGACTTGTGTGGCCTGTTTGTGCAGAACAGGCTGGTTGGTGCTGACCAGCAGCAGTATCTGCCTGGTTCTGGCCGGGCAGTCTTTGCCCTGCTGAGTCACACCTGGCAGAGCCAGCCAGCCTGATGCCAGTGTTCCTCTGTGTCCCTCACTGCTGCTCTTTCCCTTCATGACTGGCTCGTGGCCGGAAGCAGAGGGGAGCGTGGTGCCTGCACAGGTACAGGCTGGGGAGCTGTGCCTGTGCTCAGGGGTTGTCACTTAGGAAGCACGTGGCTTTACAACTCGGCATTTATTTCCTTAACATACTATCTGCAGAGTAGGGCAAAGGTAGAAATGGGGGCAGTGCTTACAGGGAAGTGGCTGCTGTGGGGCTGTTGCATCTGGGTTGTCAATTCCAATCATGGGGCATGTGATATGTCAAATTTATTATCAATGCTGTTTTATTTGGATCAGCCTGCCAGCTGTAGGTGGAGAGGCTGCAGGTGAAATAAGGGGGAAGTGAACATACTGCTGGTGATTCATGTGTGACAGGCTGGAAGTCCTCCCTGAGGCCAACACGCCCTGTGCAGTACCTGGAGAGAGGCAGCTGCTGCCCTTGAATGTCTGGTCACCTCTGGCCAACTTTCAAAGTGCTTGGGTCTTGTCTTTTTAACAGAAGCTTAAACTTGGGTATGCTCCAATGCTTCCCTCTTTTCTCTGGCACTTGCAGTTGGGGTTCTGCTGAGGTGATGCAGACAGGTAGTTGCAGGGCAGGAAGGGGAGGATGAGAGTGCTGCCAAGAGCAGGACACCACCTTCCCTTAGGATTTAGGGTACGAAATGCAGAGATGTGAGTCCATGTAGATAATGTGGGAAGCCGAGTCCTGGGGCAGTTATACAGAAGGCTACAAGGTGCTTGGGCAGGGTGTCCAAGTGTGGTGGAGACAGCACTGTGCAAAGAGGTGATGGGCAATCCTGTGGGTGAGCACAAAGGGCAGGAGCTCGCTCAAGGAGTGTGGTGCAAGGAAGTGGGGGATGCCAGGAATGCTTGTGGCCGCTGCTGCTGGATGCAGTAATTCTAATAAAGTGGTTTGCCATGATGTGTCTGTGAGTGAACTTGGGTTGGAAGGGAATGGAGCGGGCCTGTGTGTATGGTGACACTCTAGAGAACAAAACTGTGTCGAGATTTGGGGGGAGGGTGGAGGCTGCCTTCCAAAGGTTCAGATTTAACTTGTGATTTGTGGTTTTGTGGTGAGATAATAAAGCAACAGGACCTTAGTGTGCTGGGAGGACAGGGTCTAAGTCCAGGACAGTTTTTTCCCTGGGGATATGCTGGCACCCAAACCACTGCAGTAGTTTGGCTTTTTCACGATGAAGGGCATGTGGACTTTTACTGGGGGACAAAGACCAGAGGGCTGCCAGGTTTTGCAGGGTATGGAAATGTTCACTGTGGTAGAAACACAGCGGCTGAGGGCATGTGGGCTGGGAAACTGCCTGCAAGGAGCCCCAGCTGCATTCCTGAAGGTGCCTTTCCTATCACCATGGTGCACTCTGCCACCCGGCTGTGATCCTAAAGCTGCCTGGAGAGGTGAACTGGCACTGTGTGGGCTGGAGGGAAGCAGAGTGCAAGTGTAGGGAGCTTCCTGGGTTGAGCATGCTGGGGTGCCCATGGGGTGCTCTCTGCCCAGGGCTGGGCACAGGGAGTGGTTGAGCTCTGGTCTGTGACCTCTGGCAGGCACAATGCCCTTGGCCACACTGCTCCTTCAGCCAGGTCAGCATTGCTCACACCTTAGCATCTGGTTCCTTGCAGCCCAAAGGAGCCCTGATATGGTACTTTCCATCTGGGATGTTAACAAACTCCCTTGCTCTCAGTGTTAGGGACAAGGGTTTGGCCATCTTTTGGGGAGATGTGATCAGAGAGCTCGGGGAAAATGCAGTGTCCTGAAAAACATGTGGGGAGTTGGGTTAGGTAATTTAGCAGTTCCTCAGGCTCTGGAGCTCTGCTGCAGGGGCACACCTGTCCCTGGCTAAGAGGGTTTATGCAGGATCAGTGTTAGATCCTGGTGATGCCTGATCACTATTCAAACCAAAGTTACTGTGTTCCGTTTGGATTGAGCTCCAGCTCTTGCTGCAGGGCAAGGGAGAGCATGGAAACAAGTTCAGAATGTCATGGTTACACTCTGAAATGGTCTTCCAATACAATGGCTCCAAAGCTGCAGGGATGCTTGGGTAGGCTCTTCCCTTAAGAATGGATAATGGAAAACTCTGTCTTAAGCTTTCTTCTTGTCACCTGCCCTGCTCACACAAGCGACTTTCTGGACAAAGCAGCTGTTTGATAGGAGTTTTGGCAAGCATAAAGAGAGGTTTCTAGCTAATAACACCTCATCATAGAAGTTGTAAGGATGCAGTTACAGCATAAATAAGGGAAAATAGTTGTAGTTGTAAAAAAGGCATCTTAAATAAAGGAGTGCTGGGGAAAGTCATCCATCTGGGAAAGCACAGCAGGGCCTTGGCCACAGTTTTGTTACATCAGGAAGCTACAGATTTTAGTCTCGAGGGCTACTCTGCGAGCACGTAATAAACTCCTTGAAGAAGTGACTACAGTCACAACAGGCTGTTGCCTCCTGTCCCTGAGTAGGTCAGAGCTCTTGAGAAGTAACTAGCTCAGTGTTTTTTGTGGTGCACCTACGTATCTTCATCTGCTGAAATTCAAAGGCTACAAATAAGCAGGGCCACTATCTGCTTTAAATTATCCTTTCTCCATTACTAGTGAACCTTGGATTAAAATGGCTCACAAAGCTCCTCTGTGCAGCTCTCCTGAACCAACAGCTGCTACATCAATATATGAAACAAGCAGAATACTGATCCCTGGAGACTTAAACTGGATTTTGTATGGTCAGGAATGGAGGGACAGTAACACTGGTAGTGGTGTAGATTCCTTGTGTGGCAGAAAAAATTGTCAACTCTTAAAAATGAAACAATCTGACAGTAGTTGTAATGTAACCCTTTTGTTCCTGACTGCTTCTACCAGCATGAAAGGACAGCTGAGCTATTTATACACAGTTCTCTCAATTTAGACCTGAATAGAGCTTGTTTGGGATTTAATTCAACATCAGAAAACACAGCCTAAGCATTAGAGAAGACTTCACTTTAGAATTCAGTAGGGTTTATTCTACAAATCTTAGATCAATGCCAATGATACAAGTTTTATGAATTCTCATTAAAAATACAAGTCAGTATAAAGATTCCAATAGTAATATAATGCATGATGATTCAGTTTCAAAACTCAAGGAATGAATCTGTGTTTTGGACCATGCTACAGAAAAGGGGAACATAATGTAAAAAGAATATTTAGTTTACCTCCCTTTACTTGAGGAGGGGCCTGTGCCTTATTGCCGCAATACCTGAAAAAGCAATTATGAAGTGCATAGCAGCCTTGCCTGTACAGTCTCTAGGCAAAACTGTTTTATCATAGTCCTCTTCCCCCCTAGTTCTGTTAATTAAGGTACATTTTGATAGCCTGACATCACTATATAACTTAAAGCTATTGCAACACCATCCCCGAAATGGTTCTAAACGACAGTCCTCTGCACTGTAAAATGTTCTTGTGATGCACTGAAACTTTTCCACCATGCTAACCACTTTGCCCAGCCTTTCAAGGAGCACTAAATACTGACTCCAGTTAAAGGTGAATTAGTTCCATGCTCAAAACTCTCCCATATTTTTTAGTGAAGTCTCAGTGCAGTCTAATACTTAAATGCGTTGTTCATAGCTTCAGGCACAGTTAGAATTTAAATCAGACATGTTTTCTTGACCCTAGCCCTCTGATATGATGAAAGGTGTGTAAGCTTTCATAAAACAGTTGAAATTTGGCCACAGAATTCCTAGATCAAATGCTCTGGATTGGGGGAGAACAAACTACCCTTTCCTTCTGGAGCTGCCTGCACCTAAAAGAGGATTTGGCTTAATAAAGCCATACCCTAAGCCTAAATTTTAGAAAAACAGTGTAGTTATCACAAGAGGTAACTCTTGACAAGATGTGCACCTCATCCCCCAAATGCTGTACGTACATCTGTTTGTTCCTAGTGACATTTTCACCCTGTCAAGAACAAGGGGCACCTCATGTTGAGCCCAGTCATTTCTTGTAGCAGAACCACATCAACATTACAGAGCAGGGATCATGCATCGATCTGCAAAGGCAGACAGGGAACCAGGCTGAACAATACGCACACATTTCCAAACAGAACTTTGGTGCAGACAGTGGCATTTAACTGAAATTCAGCTTTTACCAAAATATTATAGCATAATACAAAAATCTGAAAGCAAAAAAAGGGTAAAAAGAAGCTGCTGACTTCCACACACCAGTGAAAGAAAAAACCCCTCTTGCATAAATGGAGCAGCAGCGCAGAACAAGCACCAACTTGGCTACACCAATACATCTTCTGTAGGAATTTGCAAGAATTATCCACCCAACATCATACTATCATATTTTAGCATCATACCAAAACATAGTCATTAAGCCATCATGCAGGCTAATGGGAATTTCTTTTGCTGTACTGAACACTGCTGTGCTTGCTTGGAATATACATTGTCACTCTGATTTGTCTTTGTAGTAGATGCATTTTTAACAGTCACGTTTAGTCTGATGTAAAAAAGTTCAGTAGCCCATCCTGGGCTTTAGTACAGTCAAGGTGACAAAAAAAATACAAGGATGGCCTTAAACTGCATATATACTAGAAAAGGGGGTTACTTTGCATTTAAGGTACATTTAATACAAGACAAGTTGGTCTGAAACTATGAACTGATTCTATTTGGAACAAAGTATGGCACAGATTCCCAACATCTATGGACATCGTGGTAACACATTTTTCTCTTCACCATGATTATCAATTCGCCAAAAACAGTATAATAGTCAAAAGGGAAGAATGAAGGAACACAGATTTAGGAAAAGAAATAAAAAAATGCCTAAGAATTGAAATAAATGACTTCTTTTGTAAGAAACTTTATTTAACGTCATTTTTAAAAATGCATTCTCTCCTCAGAACAAATGCCACCATTTAAAAAAAAAAAAGGATTGCAGTAGCACACACTTGCACTCAAAGGAAAACATGCAAAACTGATGGCTGAAAAAATTCTGCATAAAAATCCAAGACTTCAGGCAAAAGTTTGCCCCCATGTACCTTTAGGGACCCCAGACCATGAACAGCTTTCAGTGCAATGCCTCTTGCTTCCAATTGGTGGGGAAACATATGGCAGGAGCTTGTCTTCTGACAGCTATACTCTCCCAGATGTTTGAAGCAAAAACAGTCTCAGCTATGTTTTAAGATATCACTGTTAAACTGTTGCAGAAAGTACAAACAATTCAATAAAATGTCAGAATCCAGTGAAGAAAAACTTTTGAGATCTACCCTGTGCCATACATGTCTTAAAAAAAATTAGACAGAAAAACAAATTTTATTAATACACCCTCTTTAAATTTTTTATTTCTGAAAGCAGCTCTTTATGCAAATCAAAAGCAGTTCCTGAGTAACTGCAGTAAACAGTGTCTTTTAAATATTTTTGCGCCTCAGCTCTTCTGTTTTGGTTCTTCCTTGTTTTTCTCCCTAGTTTTCAAGTTTGGTTTTTTTTTTTCAGTTCTTTTTCAAAAATGTGCAAGTTCAGTTAGCATTGTTTCCAGAAGTCCACAGCTTGCAGGTCTTCCTGCAAGAACTCTAAGTTGATCTGCACATACCTAGGCTGTACTCCTACCCTATTGCAGGCTTTGCTCTCAGACCTGTACAGCGTGCGCCTTCACGTCTTCTTCAGCATGCGCCGGGACTGCCACGTGTGGAACTTGTTGTAGGCCGTCTGCAGCATCTCCTCTATATGGCCTACCAACTGAAACATTTAAGAGGGAGAGAAATTGTCCCAGCTACTGGAAAAACAGATCCCTTCCCCTTCCTTTGCTAATCAGTTGGATTCTTTCTTTTATTCACTATGAGTAACCTCACTAAAATCAGAGGTGTGCCAGAGAAAGGCTCTATTGCAAAGTATCCACAGAGGGAGCACTGCAGAGAGCTGCTAAGCTGATAAGGTCACAGAGAAGTGACACCTGATTTGTGCTGTCTCTTCCAGTATTTAGTCTGCAACCACTTCATGTCTGACATGGTGGGAGACAGTTTGAAGTTGCTCAACTTCTACTTCGTGGTGGAAGTGAAAAATGAAACATGACTTCCCCTTTCTGTTGTCTCACTTGAGTAATTTCACCTTTATAGTTCTTGACAGTTGCTGGCATCACTCAGCAAGTTAGATGGGGAGAGACAACATGCTTAACTGGGAACCTAATCTCCCTCCACCTGTTTTGTAGTTAGAATGCCCTAAAATAAAAAGTAACAAAGCTACCATCCTTAATACTTAAGACTGAAATTATTAGTATGCGCCCACATAATTAAACAGTACTTTCCCCTTACATTTGTGCTTAAATACTGTCTCCGAATCTTTTCTTGGAATGGGCAGAGCTTTGTAACCTGAAATCTTTCCAAGTTGCTCCTCATTTTCACAACCTGAGAAAGATAGAAACCAGTATTATAATACAGAAGTATTGTAACAACACATAAGTTTTATTTCCTTTAAAAAATTGTTCTTCAACAGAACACCTTGTATCTAATTTGGGGGGCTACTATGTGTAGTTTTAAGGACGGACAGTTATTCAAACATCAGTCTCTAACACTTCTTGAGTGCATATCTATTTTTGAGGCAAGGGCAGTGTGCCACTCTGATTGTAACTACTCCATCAGTAAACATAATATACAGATAAAGCTATCCATAAAAACATCTTTGTTTGCTTCAAGCAAAGAGTGTACCATAGATTTTTGGGCCACATTTTGCAGCAAACATAGCTGAATGCAAAAGTTTATCTTTGTTTTCCATGTGAGGTCAAAAGAAAGAATACATGTATACCTGGCTGTAGACAGACATTTCTTCTTATCTGCACCTTAATTCTGAAAAGCAGTGTGTGTTCTGAAGGTATGACTGACTTTTGCAATGGATAGAAGAATAGGGAAAACTTGCTTGTAACTGTCACTGCAAAGGCTATTTCTTGGAGTTGGGGAAGAGGGGCTTTAGTATCTGTGCTTTAAACTGCAATGAGAACCCTGCAGCTGCAACAGAGCTGACCAGTCTGCTTGAAACTGGCTTACAGCAACTGCTCCAAAGGGAGCTACCAGGGAGGCAGGAACAAGGGTGATTTTAACTAAACGGCACCAGCAGAATTGCTGAAAAACGTAATGTTTTGCGTTGTTTTGTGACGTTCAGTTTTAGGGATGTGCAAGTGCTATACTGATTTAAGACACCTGAATTAATTCTATCTTTCAATAACAACAGTCATTCTAAACAGTGATCTGGCCACATCCTAACCAGGGCCACGGTAGGAAGCTCTGCCTTACCTTTTCTTCTAGGAATGGCGTGTTAACAGGGAAGCAGGACCAGAAGTGTCGTAGCAGTTCCCCTACTGCCACGTACAAGTGTTTTAGTTCAGACTGAATGTCATTTGGCACCATCTCTGCAACAGGGAAAAGGTTTTGTCACATCACTCAAACTATCATATGAAAAGTGAGAATTAAGGCTAATGAAGGAGGTCAGCAATGTATGTTCCCACTAGAATCACAAGAATGTTGTCTGTGAGGGACCATTAAGGTGCCTCATTCCTCAGCAGTTCTTAGATCAGGACTATCAGCAGTTATTAAATCAGGTTCAGCTGCTATTTATGGCTCTATGCTTGGAAGCTTGTATGCTATATAGGGAGATCCATGCCAGGTAAAGAATGGACACCAAACCTTAATCCAGGATTAGAAGCAGTGTATTTGTATTGTTCTAACAGTGTGGCAGTACTGCTTCTGGGACCAGCACTTTGTGCTCACAGCACAGTGCTAAGTACTTTGTGGTGCCTACTGCAAATTTTTCCCTCTATCTTATATTGGCAATGAGAATATAGTCACAGCGTGTGGAACATGAAAAATCCAGACAGGAAAAAGGAACTGTATCCCAGGCACTCTCAGAGAAGAAAGGGTGACTGGGTTCAGGAACAAGGAAGGAACCACAACCGTAAAAAAACAAACAAAAAGCACACACAGTCACTGAGGATGAGAAGCACACTGAATTGAACAGTGAAGAGCAAACTCTAGGATGGGGCTGTTTAAAAAAAAAAAAAAAGTGGTGGTCAGGCTCAGAGTGAAGCGTAGAACCCTGAATGTCAACTGGGATGGGCAGAAAGCCTCACTATTGTTTGCTGATTCCTTTTCTTTCAGTACCATAAAGAACTCATACTTGCTTTTTCAGCTGTCTGATTTAGTTTCTGTTGCTTTTCACAGAGTGTAACACAAGATAAACTGGAAAACTATTATAAATCCTGAGAACAGGGATTCATCTGCTGTGAGACTACAGAGAAAGGAACTCAAACTGGCAGTTATGTGACAGCAGGGAAAAGGGTGGTTGCATGGAGGTGTGAAAAGAAGGGATTATCTGATTTGCCCCTAAAGTCTACAAGTTGCCTTTTTCCACAGCAAACTGTGGATCTTAAAAGCAGGTTGCAAAAAACCTAGTTTCAGACAATGATCTAGACCTCTCTTCCTTAGAGCTTTCAGGGTATGCCTGCAATCTTCTACAATTCAGAAAAAAACCCTCAGAACAGAAATGCTGAACAAGTAAAATCTGGTATCTGTAAGAGGACTTAGTATCTATCAAATGCATCCTTCATTACTTGCTCTGTAAAATTTTCCTCTTGCTCACTTGCCTCAGCACTGGTGTAGCCAGTACCACCCTCATGGTGTGGCTGGGTTGTTGCTTTTCTTTTGTTGCTGTAACCCAGTACTACTCCAGCTACACATCTCCATAATTTCCTTTATCACTGTAACACATTCCAAGGGAGAGATGAAACAGCAAGCCAGCTACTGCTGTGCAATGCAATGATACAATTCAAGTATTAGGCATCCTAAATCCTTACGGTTTATGGCTTGCTGTGTTCCACCCTGCATAAGTGCTCCTCCAGGTGACAGGACTGCAATAGTGCTGGCAGCATCACCACTTGAAAGAACCTGGAGGGAGAAGGAACAAATATTTCAGCTCATGTTTTCCAATAAAATCTTTTTAAGCTAAGTTCTATTTGAGCCCCAATGGCAGAAATTGGTTGAACAGATACAATGGAAGTTCAGGTGAAGAGTTGGCTCTTCTCCAGAATTAATCACGGTGCCTTTAAGTGCTACAGCTCATTTGCAGTGAAGGCTCTCCAATTAATTACGGAAAAACCAAACCTTTTCTTTACTTTGAACTGGAAACCCGTGCAGCTACTTTGAGGTGAGACAGAGCATAACTGTACAGAAGGGTGACACATTCACAGTTGTGGCTGCTTTACTAATGGAGCAAGTTCAGACACTGGCTGGGGAGATTGGCCACAGGGCTGTGCTGCCCTCCAGGTGCCAGGACAGAGCTTCTGTGCAGCCCAGGGTGAGATCAACAGCCCACCGAGCACATTTAGGAGCAAGAGACCAGTTCATTCAGAAACCTGCTCACTATAACCTTCCGACACCATCACATCCTAGACTTCAGAGGGTGGGATCAATATGGCCTGTATGACTCTCCTGCTTTACTACCTCATACCTTTGCCATTTCCTCAAAAAAAAAAAAGCAGGAACAATAGAACATAACTGAGCATCAGTAAATGACTCAGTTTTCTATTATGTAGATCTTAAACATGATAGCTCAAAAGGTATTGCCTAAAGCTGTAAACTAAATCAGGTAACATAAAACTAGTGGAGGTAATTTAGGTTTACCCTGAAAAATGAAAATTCCAGTAGATGTGAGACACAAACCGATATAGAAAGCAAGATGCCAACATCAACAGGCAAATTTTTTTAGTATTCTTCCATACCTGAGTTAGTTTAGGTACATATGCTTCCATTTCTTGTCTAATACTATTAAAAGAATTAATTATATCCTGACTGGTTGCATATTGCTGTGATTGAATTGGAGTTGGACCATGATAATACCTGTGTGGTGAGAAAAGGAAAAAGTTTATTAATAAGAGTGTTGGTAAAGCAAGAGGCCAAACTCAGTGGACAGTTCTTCTAACGTTTCTAATTTTAGACGCTTTGTAACTGTTGACACTACTATCTAAACCTTATTTACTGACAAAGTACAATACATTGCCACATGGAAAGAGGTTGGGTTAGGGATGGTATAGAAGCTTCCATTGTTGAATCTGTGATCATAATTTTGCTAATGAAAATCTACCTGTGCCACCTAATTCTAGGAATATCCTTAGACTGGAGTAATTCACACCACTTACAATTGAAACTGAGCTAAATGAAGTTAGGTGCACATTTGGAATTGTTCTCTTTCCTGTAGTATCACTCCTTTTCTGAAGTTACATCTTGGTTCTGAGACTCTTGTTTAGGAAACAAGAGGACTACTGCTAGAAAAATCCCAGGCCAGTGAGCAGTCCAAACTATCCTGATTGCACTTTTTTGCCCAGGAGTAGAATTTCCCTGGAATTGTATATATTTTCACATGTAACACATACATTTTTCCACTGAAAGCTGTAGCGAGGTGCTGAACTGTGAACGGAGGTCTGTTAGACTTTCACCGAAATTACATGTCAAAGCCATTCAGGGAGGCTTACAGAGACTCAACAGTCTGAAAAGCAAGATGAAATTGAGCAGGGGGGTTGGACTACGTGATCTCAGGAGGTCCCTTCCAACCCCAACCACTCTGTGAAACGAAAATACAAATTTAAAAGGGAATTACTTGGGAACTGGTTTATGCAAGAGCTCATATTAGGTTTCTAAACTTAGCCTAAACATGCTTAAGTGTGGTAGAGACTAAATCAGCTGGTTCTGTGCAGCCTGTGATGAGAGACCTGCTAGACTGACCATGCTGAAATAGCTGTGCATATTTTAACTCACCTATCAGACTTCTTTAAGTTTAGTGCAATAGTTTTAACGCCATTATTCTTTGATAAATCTTCATATTCGATGGCCTCCTGCAGTTTCACCTAAAACAAGCCAAATAATTATACATATCACAAATGAAGACAGAATTCCACACATCTAATGCTTTCTTCCAGTTCACTGAGTTTGAGCAGAAGGGTTACTAAAACCTTAAAGGAAACCAGAGTGTGGAATGACTCATGTTTACCCTCCAGAGGGAACCCAATATTGTTTAGATTGTGCCATTTGGATGTCTTGGCACTACTGCTTTTCTGCAGATTCCGGCCAAAACTTGTCAGTCCCTGCCACTTCCAAAAAGTATTCTGCTATACAGATAATTACTTCTGATATTTGTCCGTCTAACTCCAGATTAGCAGATAGAGTAATGATTTAATAGCTGTTGTGCAAGAGTGTCAGAGTAAAACCACAATAATTATCCAAACTACCCAGTGAGAGCAGGATGTAGCATTAATGGTGAGAGGTAACAGCACAGCAATATCAGACTTTGTACAATGAGAAAACAGCTTCTGAAGTCTCCTGCTTTCCTGCTACTCTTTCACCCCCTTTTCATCACTTTTATCTTAGTCCTGGTATACAATTTTTGTGCTCAGTAAAAACTGCAGCTTTTGGGGAAAGTCAAAGCTGTTGAATATCCCAACATTTAACAACACACTGTATTCTAAGTTTTTCACAATATAGCAAAGTTTTGGAGTCCTTTTGGCATTTTCTGTTTAGGCTGTCAACTCCAGGAAGAGTGTTCAGTTCAATTTTATAGCAATTACAGTACTCTCTTCCACTTTGTGAGCTGCTGTACTTAGTCTAAGCCAGGCTGTTGCTCTGTATTTCAGTACACCAGGCATCAACTACACTTTCAGTTCAACCTCACTTCAGCTTCTGACTTTAAAATGAAGCCTGCTATGTTCCAGTTTAATCATTCCCTCTACAAACAACATGCTTGACAGGTTAATATTGGTGCTTGAACACCAATATCCCCTTCTGATAGATGTTCTCTAGAAATTTTAAGGCATTTGGGGGGAAGAAGAAAAAAGGGAGCAGACCAAAAATAGAACTGCAGCAAATGGAAATAACTAGATTTCTAGGTCCAATCAGAAGCATGTTGGAATTTCTTACTCTATATACTTCTAAACCAGGCTAAAGAGGTTTCACTTCAGATGTGTCATAAAACAAGTAAGGAACTTTCAGCAGTCTTCTGAGACACCGAGCTTTCAGTTCCATTCAATCAGAATTGCATCAGCTGACTTTATACCTTTTTCAGTGGTGGCTGAAAGAAATCTGAATCCCTGGAGTTTCCATCCGTACTGCTGGTCTCACTGTAATGGTCATTTTGTGCTTCTCTTAAAATAGAGAAATAGCATTAAGAAGAATTCACCTCACAGGAAACTTAAGATACAAGCTAGAGACAAAGTAAATACATCTGTTTCAAAAACTTTATATACATGTTCACATACTGTGTGTCAACTTTTTCCCCTTATATCTTCATTTCTAGCAGTTGATGTAGATAGAAGGAACCAGTTCCTCAAATTAACCCTATTTGTCACAAGGGAATTCAACAGCAGGGGAAGGTGCTTCTCCCTCTCTTCAGAAATAGTAGCATGCCAGCACTGCATGTGGGACACAGCAAAATCACGGCTAAATTAGAAACACTTTGTATACGCTCTTATGCAACCAGGTATTAGCAGAGCGCCAGGAGTCCTGAGATACTACTGTTCCAGGAGGAGAGCTGTCCTTTTGTCCCTTTCTGAACTGAGGAATAGAAACACACATTGCCCAGAAGAGATTGTTTAAGGTCCAGTGTTTGGTTTGTGAAAGACAGAAAAACAACAGCAGGGAGCCCAGCTACCAGAAGGAAGTATTAACTAAGATCTCTCACAGTTAAGGTCTGTAGGATTTGGGTAGAGGAGTAATGCCTTGCTGGTTGCCCATAAACCAATTGCAGAGCAGAACACATCAAACCCATCTGGTGCCTCTGTTAAGAAGTTTTATTTGTGAAGTTCACTGTAAATACATGTAACCACCTGACACGTTTTTGGTCAGAGGCAGGGTACTGCACCAGAGGAATCTTTCATCTGATCCACCTGTGCCATACTGTTCTTTTGCTTCCTCATTTACTTATGTCCCTGCACCCCACCACAGGAAGCCCCAGCAGACCTGCTGCTGGCAGGCAATAGGAACTCTCTGCACCAGCCCTCACCTGCACACAGTGAACAGAAAACTTATTCTGCAGCTTTCACCAGGGCTAGAGATCTAAGGGGGAAATGTTCTTTCCTTTCTAATCTGCTTTACATGATAACTTGGCAACAATAGCATTTGTCACTTCAAACGGCTCTGAAAAACTTCTGTAAAGTAAAATAGAACCTAAAGGTATTTTCGTCTCTAGACTGAAATAATTAATTCATAAATATTAAAAGAGAAAGTTAGATGAGTAATGGAAGATGTAATTTTGTTTTGGAAATTCCTTAAACCTTTTTACAAAAAAGCCTTTACACAACCCTGAAACTTACTGTTTCCTGAGGCCAGCTGCAAGGACCATGGCACTGTGATGATTAAAGCGTTTTATGATGGCAGCATTGCTACTTTCTCTAGCAGACTTTGAGGCATTTGATGTAGAGGCCACAGAAGCAACACCATAGCCCTACAAAGAGAACAACATTAATTACCTCATGCCCCCAGAGAATGACAATTCTGCTTTCCCTTCAGGAAGTCTGCATGCCATCTCTGCACCTCGCTCAGTGATACTGCATCAGCACCTGAAGCATCATTTTCCTACCTTTGCCCCACCATCACCTTATGTACTTTGAAAAATCTCCAGTGACTATTTTGTTCTTTTAGTGCTTGGCAATTTAGAAGTGTCATAGAGAAAAAAAAATAAAAAAGATAAACAGATCATTTTATAAGACCGTGATCTCTTATAAGTAAAGACAGAACTAGTTTAAAAAAAATTAAGTATCACCTGTACAAAACACAGGCAAGGAAGAGCTAGCAATTGTTTTACTGACCTCTTTTCAACATCTAGTGGGACATCAGCAGCCCACAGGCTAGATGACACCTGTCAGGAGGATGTGATACCACTAGGAATTCAGGAAACCTCAAGCCTTTCTGTTGGCAGAGTTCCCCAGGTACCAGGTGGTTGAAGGCAACGCACTTTACCCCATGGGCAGTTTCATGCTCACAGTTAACCTGCCTCAAAAGCAAACCAGGGCAGTTTGAAAAGCACTTCAAACACACCTATCCGAAACTCATTTCAGGTTTCAGACTGTTAGCTTTGGACAACTCTCACACAAGAAAAAAGAAAAAAACCCAAACAACCAAAAAACTACTGCAGCAACATTATTAATTACAACTTAAGGTTGCAGTTAAATCACCTGCAGAAAAGCAGATCTTTAAGTTATTTCACATCATTGATATCAATTGTTTTAACTTGTACTTGCAGGCAGGTAATAGTTCATGTTAAGTCAAGTTTTTAACAAAAAAAATTATTTACAGCTAAACTAAGAAAACTGTATGAAGTTTCCTTAACATTAAGCTGAATCTAATAGCAATGTTCAAAGTGAGAACAAATCAAAAACTTTTTCCTGCTTGGTTCTACTCTTCTGTACATTGACACAGCTTCTAAAAGGTAGAAAAATTCAAAGGGTACACTTTAGACAAAAAAGCCAAGTAGAAGAGTAATTCTCCATTTACACCCTGCACACACAGCCAGATGTGAGGCACACAGGTCCATGGGCACAGTGTCCATTTCTTTACACACATACAACAAGCAGGGATGTTGAGTACCCAACCAATGCAACTGTGCCTAGTAAGTGACTTGGTTTAGAATTAGCATTTGTAGTTATTTTAAAAGAAGGACCCACTTACTCCTTAAATGAAACTAAGGAGGGGGCATGGTTCTCTTTTGAGCTTTTGTTTGTTTTCTGTTCTTTCCCCCCAACTACTTATACTTACTTCATCTAAGGATTTATCTTCCAAAGCTGTTAAATCTATCAGGGGGTTTTTCACTCCTTGAGACACCATTGCTTTTAACCCTGTGTGAAGCAAAGAAGAAAGATATCTAAACAAGTAGAAATAATTGTGGGATTATTGTATGATATTTAATACTAAAAAGGAAAAGACAAAGGTTCTGCAGAAGCCCAAGTAACACTGAGACTAAAACTTTAAACCGCTTTCAAAGTTCCTTTAAAATAAGGAATAGTTGTGGGAAGTTATTGTAAAAGATTCTCCTACTAATTAGCCCAGTTTTCACCAACTTCTACACATCACTGAAGACTGTTTGATTAAAAAACACAAATTGAGATGCAGTTATATTAGTGGGAACTAGGAAGCCTCAATTGTGTTTCTTCTAATTTTGGCACCGTTCCTCTGCCCTGCCTGAGTAGAATGACAATTTTTATCTGGTGAGAGGTGAAGGGTTTTGCATTCCTAATAGAATGCTTTCATTAGCCAGAATACATACTGAGGAATGGTGTTAAGTGATCCCTTCCCTCCACACTTCTGTGTCATCACTAACCTATCTCAAAAGTTCAATAAAAATTTAAGTCAGATATTATTTTAGGATTTCACATTAAAAAGACTGACAGAGCACAGGGATGGCAACTCCTCTGGAAAATCTGGACAAATATAGATCTTGTTTACTAAACTCCCATCTATAACAGAAGCTGTACCTGTTGTAAATTGTGCACACACCACAAAACAAAGCCTATGTACACAAAATCACTCCATAGTAACTGATGCTACAGCATAATCAACCTACTAGGATGCCAAATTATGGAATTTACCACTGACTTTGCTATTGCATAAATTGTAACAAAGCTTATTTCTAGTGCTGCCACATTCTGAAGAGTCATTTGTTTCAAGAAATGCACTTACTATGAAACATGCTCAGAATAGCAAAGCTGTAGCTAACTTCCAATGGCTTTCACTTTCCAGTTCACCAAACAAGATGCCTATGAACACAAGGAAACTACTGACCTCAGCTTTGGTAGGTTTACTAGATCCACCTTCCCAGTGCTGTGCTCTATGAGTGTAGCAGCTACTGCAGAAACAAACAGCTCACCTTTCTCATCCAGTTTGGCACATTCTGCAAAGAGATCTTTTGAGCCTGTATTGAGCCTGTCCCGATGAAAATAATGAGACTGAAAAAATCGGGTCCAGAATTCCCTCTCGGTCATGTTGTGTGGAACATTTTCTGCATATTTCATTTTTACTGTGAACAAAACCAAGAACGATTACAAACTGTTCCAAAAATCTTTATATGCCATTTTATGTTAACATTTCCTTGCTGGCTTGCTTGCTCTCTGCTGCCTGTTCATGCCTGTTAACGGGAGGGGACTGCAGTAGTTAGGCATGAGCAACAGGTACTCCTTTTGCCCTGCAATGCTTGCTGATGCTTTGAAACGGAACATAACAGTGGCCTGAACACTCCTGAATTGCCCACACACAAGAAGTCTGATTTGCCAGAGTTCCAGTCATTTTCAGAAAAATATGGAAATGCTTTTTCCCACCCCTCTAACAAGGCAGGAAAAATTATCCAGAAGACTGAAAATATGGTGCCTTATACTTCCAGGTGTAGATTGACATTTAGTCTTTCCATAGTAAGACAGTAAAAACCCAATTCTTAAATGCATGTTGTTTGGTATTGTTCTTACCTGCAGGGTATGTTCGAAATATGGACTCAATAATATCTGAAGTCAAATTGTACCTCAGACCATTGCAGCCATCTGTCTGAGGCCGTACATCAGCCTAAGAAAAAAGCACACAGGGGAAAAAAAACCAGTCATGTTTGGATGCCTTTTGTAACTGGAAAAGGAAAAAACCTGGCATCTTGCAAACAAGCTGCAGATAAAATAATCTTCTCCCTCTGATAATCCATAACTTATTTGATCGTAACAGGTATTTCAGAATGAGAAATGAAAGAGCATGCATTAATTACTTTATTATACTTGCACTTAAGGGACCATTTAACAAGGAGACTGCAGGCTTCGGAAAGCAAAGAGCACTTCATTGGTCAAAAGGAGGTGTGCATAACTTAGCACATCTTTGTTCCAAAGTAAAAGTAGGCATCTTTGTAGTTCACTCAACAATTCAGTTAGTGAATAGTCAGCAACAATAATGATGTGACAAAAAAAGGATTATATGGCTCTTATACCTTTTTCCTTATACATTACAAGCATTTTAATGTAGTTGATAAGTAACGGTGAATTTAAAAATGGAGGGTTGGCCTTAGTTGGAACTTTCAACTTAAATTTCAATGATCTCTTTAGGAAACTCTGGAGCAAGCAAGTGCTCTGTCCAGTTATCAGAAACAGGAAAAGTACATGACTGCACATGCTGCTATCTTTTCCTTCTTTTCCTGTGCACTTAAAGTCCCTCTTCTTCCTAGGGAAACACTCATTCTGAGCAAAGCCAGGTAGTTTCTTTAACTTGAACTAGGACACACAAATATCTGAAGTTTTCTTCTTCACAAATGCAGAGAACATAAAAACAACCAGTTATTTTAAGAAAGATTTGGTTTTGAAGGTTTGGTGGTTTTCTTTTTCGTGTGATTTTTTTTTTTATTAATGTTAAGGTGTAAAAATAACGGGAGACAGGAAATCAGAGCAATCAAATTCATTTGGTAACTGATTCAGGTATTTTCAGGGGGAGAAACACAAATGCAGCTGAATTATAAAACAACTCCTACCTCCTCTTTCCCTCCGAAACCCACCGTGTGCATTACAAAGGTGGAAGTGGGATTCCAGCTAAAGATTCATATCAGTGAATTGTGTTGCAGAAGTAGAAACATGTCTCTGTGTGAGGAATCTGAAGTTGTACCTGGATTACTTTTAAACTGCACTGGGATTACTGAAGCATGGTTTCTACAAATGGATAAAATAACTGATGGATAGGGAAAGAGGAGAGAAAATGAGCTTTCAGATATACAAGTTGTTCAAGTAGCTTGAAAGCATGTACTAGTTTAAAAAATTGGTGAGGGAATAAAACCCTTGTGCGGAAAGGTTCATTTATGCATTGTCAATGCATAAATGCTGCTACAGATGAATTTATTGAGCTAATACACTGTAATCTAGTGACTCTATATTCACCATTTAACTCCTGTTCCACAGAAGGCAGTGCAGCAGCACAAACAACATCTGCCTACTAGCAAATTAAAGTTCAAACTGGGCATTTTAAACTGACAAAATTTTGAGGTTGCAGATTTGCATAAACTTTTACTATTTTTTCCCCCTCCTTTACACTTGCCTATCATTCAGAGAGATGTTGCACCAGGTTGTGGCACCAGGAAAGCACAACACTGAGGTGTATGGGAATAAAGTACATGAGCAGAACCCTCACTTTCCCAAATTTGTTTGCTCTAAAATCCTTTAAGTTAGAGGTTCAACGTACCAGGAATGCTGCAGAGATGCCCACATCCTGCTTACTAGGTGCTGCAGAATTATCCCCTGCATTCAGGCTTAAACGGTTGGCCCAGAATTCTTCAGCACTGATTACTTGGCTCACAACAAGGTCTTTATAGAGCTGAAACAAAACAGGATCTTCTTGCAGCATTCTGGTAAAAGAATGTATTGAATAGAATTGAAACGCTGCAGAATAAACCACTACTATTTCCATAACTAACATGAGTCCACAAAAGGAACAGAAACCAACTTCTCTTCTAAAATGCTGTGCATTTCTTAACAAGACTGTGTAAACAACCAACCTCAATAGCAGTATTTGTCTCTAAAGACTTAAAAAAGGACTAAAAAAATGTTTAAGGAATAGCACTGAATGTTCAAAAACAGTAATGCCTAAGAAAAAGTTAACGTGGGATTAATGTCTTGTCCTAAAATATCCTGATGCTCTTGTGTTTTTGAACATCCAGGACTGAGTCTCCTGAACTGTAAAAGCACAATGAATTTTCTTTATCTTCTGCAATAGAAGTGTGATCGATGGGAAAAAAAAGATTTCAGCACTGTCCAATTCTTGGTTTAAGATCTTAAAATACGTATCTCTGTTCTAGTGCAAGAGTACAGATTACAAGATATGCATTGGATAAGATGCCTTGAAACACACATTAACCCGAGCTGTTTGTTCATTTATGTTTCTGAGGTGATCTTTATCACTGAACTATCACACACAGCACAGGTGCTACAGACACATTCAGTGTCACTACTTCCACCAAGAAACAAGATTTATAAAAGTTACCATCCAAATACCAAGTAGCACCCTTACTACCCAAAATGCAAAGACTGTATATGCACCTGAATCTTCAGTAAAATTGCATTTAAGCAGCTTTTCATGGAGCTCTGTACCTTATCTGAAACCCACTGGGCTATTTTCAGGGAATCAGCCAATAACCTCACCACTCTTTAACAAGTACCTCAGGGTCTTGATCAATTGCAAACAACAAAAAAAATCAGGAATTTTATGAATACATAGTACATGGTCTAGGGAAGAATACGGATAAAGTGCTGTCTGGACAGAATGAAAGTCTGTAGCTGCTCCAAGGATGAAGCAGGATGAGGTGGGAGTGAAAGCTTTGTGGCAGGACATCCCTATTATGTTTTAACCACCAAGGTTTCTCCAGTTTTTTTCTTGTTGGTACAAGTATGGATTAGTGGCAATTCTTACAAATTAGTGCAACACAAAGCAGTCTGTTATTCTAATTATTTCATTACAGCTTGGAATTTTGGTCCATACCCAATCCCACATATCAACAAATTTCTGAGGTGCCTCAGAGACTCTAGATGCAGTATCCTTCCAGGTTGAAACTTTTTTGCCTCATCTGTTGCAAATTAAGCTAACAAAGCCCCATCACTAGACTTGGATTTCTAATCCTCAAGAGAACACACTATGGCTGAGTATGTGCAGAGATTCTGGCTTTTCAGTAACTAGAAAAGCTGCTGATGCCTCAAGGTGTAAAACTCCATTTAAGGATGCAAGGACTCAGAGAGAGATTGCCCGTGTTCTCAACACCAATACTGTTAGAAATGAGGCACATAGCATAAAAAGAGTATAAAACGTAGCATAAAACGGGAATAGTGCCAAAGCAGGCTGCTCTGCTGCAGACCCTAGTGGTTGCTGCAGTACTGGAACCAGTTAATCCTGGATGTGTCAGGGCTCTGGTCCTTCTGCTGGGAAACCTCCCTTTAAAGATCCAATCTGCCCCATGAGGCAATGCTCCCGTGTTTTGAGAAATCTAGCTTTAACTTATCTAAGTTCAAAGCTAGAACAGTCTTTGGAAATGGAAGCTTGTAGATACAGGATTCACAGCAGACGCTAGAATGAGGTAAAACTCATCTGGGGAGTTGCAGAGAAGGGAGCTCTATGGCCACAAGGACTGGTTTAACACTAACAGTTTAAAGGAACGGAAATGTATCTTAGCCCTTTTGGGAAAAGGACTTAAATCCTCAACATCTTCTCAAAACATTTTTTAGAATAAACATCCTGTACGCCAAATAAACTTCTGCATCTCAAGTGAGAGACATGAAAATACCTAACAATTTAGTAGTCTATAAAACATCAAAAAGGATTTGAGGGGGAAAAGGCTATACAGGGAGGTGAAAAAAGAAAAATCACAAAGCTCTAGAAAACTTATAGAAAAGGAAAAAAATATCTTTCAAGCAGCTTTTCTAACTGATACATGTATATTTAAGAACACTAAAAGAGAGAGACTGCAAGTTGGGTGCTCTCATAGCCATGTGAAAGAAAGAAAAAAAGCAGATTGGCTGCATTTACACCTCAAGAACGTGTCACTAAGAACACAAGTATAGTCTCAACATGTGACAGTTACGCAAGTCCAAGGAACTGCCTCTAAATTTAAAGCAGGGAGATTTTTACTAGGGAAACAAATGCTGTATCACTCATGATGTTGAAACAACTGTTAACAGAAATACATGATAGTTAGCTAACAATTAGAAGAAAAAAAACCCCAAACTTTAAGTTCCTTTCCCTTTACCTGTTCTTCTCCTCAAGTTCTTTATTAGCTTTCCTTTTGAACTTAGGCAACAGTTGTTGAAGAAGATCCTTTACTGCATCTCGCTCCTTCACTGCTGTGCTTTCATTGGAGAAGTGGAAGTTGGTTGTGTCCCCTGCATGCAATACCAGCTGAAGCTGAATTTTAGCTTTACCTTCTGGACTGATTTTCTGGCCTAGATTGCAGAGAGACAGACAGTAAGCTTAAACAAGAAACTGTCCTCCCTAGAGTATTTGCTTATAAGCAGTTATCCTCATCATCCAATTAAATACCATTATCCTGCGTGTGAATTCGAGCCATGAAAGTGGAACAGTCAGTCTTCCCCCTGAATTAGTTTGAACCCTGCACCTTGTTCACTGTAAGACACAAGACACAGACACCAGCAGCTTGTTGCTCAGTATCCTTCAGTTCCTGCCCAGGAGCCCTGATTCATCCCTGCATTCCCCACAGCCTCCATTAGAAAACTGCTGCAAATGCACCTGTCATCACCTGGACACCTTGACCTGGAACCAATCCAGGCTGCTGCTGAAAGATGACAACCTCATTCCCCCCCCTCTGCTTCTTCCTGCTGCCTTTTTTGTATGCCCAAACGTGTTTGTGCAGCAAGATGAACCAAGGAACTGATCTACTGAAAAGTACCCCCTTTTGTTTTTCCAGCTGGACCAGCTCCCACAGGACAGTGGTAGGAAAGCAGACAGGGTGAGTAGAGCATGGCTGGATCCCAGTTTCCAGTGGTGAGGTAAGTGCAGTTGGCCACTAGCACTCCCCAAGCTGATCACCAGTGCCTCCAAGGTACTACTACACCCTCATGAGTCATAAGAAAAACCTAATTCCTGCTTCCATCCTCATAACCAGAGGGAGCAGAGGTTGGGACAGCTATGCTTATGGATTGTTATGCTATACTGACTTCAGTGTAGCTCTGCAAATGGCACTAACCTAACTTCCAATATTACCCCTTTCTCCAGTGCAAGTGGGAGACAGGAACCAGATGTCAACACTAAATCACCTCCTCTATTACAAATTTACAAAGACATTCCACCTTTTTATTTTAGTTGACAAAGAGAGCATCTTTCATCTAAGTTAAAAATACTTCAGTGCCTATTCATGTAAGTATTTAAAATATAAGCTGTTTAAGTGTAAGTTAATAGCTAAATAAAATCTTTGCAAAGTTGATTATTATAGGTGAACAGGGTTTTTAAACTCCTTGTTACAGTCATATTTAAGAAAATACCATCTTAGTTCTGATTCATCACACACTTTTGATCATGCTGCAGCACTTTTATGTGACTTTAAACAGCAATAATCACTAAACCATTACCAAGTGACGCACACAACTTTTTATTCCTTTTTTGGCATTACAGCACATGAAATATGAGCACTAATTGGAGCCAAAAAGGCAGCATGCTATAGACATTTACTGTTTAGTTTTGACTTGCAAGTGCTCTACTATTGCAACAGCAAATGCTTATTCCGAATGTTACCAACTAGGCCAAACTACAGAAGCTGACACTTCTGAAGCTATGGTCTGTTGGATAAAAATAAAACAGAGTTCATTTTATATGAAAATCGAAACAGCTTTAGATGCTGAGTTTAACAGATGACATGCCAGATAGTTTCTGTGTTAAGACTTTGAAAATCCTATATGCTTCCTCAACCCTCCTCCCACCCTTCCCTCCACAAGCATATGGCACAGATTATTTTTCTGTTCAATTTATTGCAGAAGTCTATCAAAAGTTAATATTAAAAGGAGGATACGTTAAACATCTGAAGAAGTTCTGCAGTAGCATCCTTAGACAGGTGATACTTCACCACAGTCCTGACCTCTGCTGCTACACAGAGCACCCTGGTCAAAGCTACTCAGGCAACCTTCCTCACTATAGTGTCATGTGGCACATGAGCTTTGGGTTATCTTTAAATATTTGTTGAAATCCTGCTTATTGAAGCTGGAACAGGAGAAGTGTTGACTTACATTTTATGTCTGCATACATATGGCTGACTGTGAAGCGGTCTTTGCCTTCAGGTGCCCATGCTATCCGTTCAGCCATGAGGTACAGAGCTCCATCCTGCTTCTTCTGACGTACCTTCTTTACAATCAGTAACACTTCTTCAGATGATGTTGCCATTGTGGCTGCAACAAGCTATTAAAAGCACATAGTTGAGCTGATTATTTATAACTATTTTTGCTGTAAGTCTTTCGCTAGTCCTTTGTATATTGAATTATTACAGTCCACATTTACTTGTTCATGCACACAAATTTTGGAAACATTTCACATAAACACGCTTCCCTCTGTCAGTACAATCAGAAAATTTATTCTAACAAAATCCTCTCAGCTAACTAAATAATGTATGCAATTATATGCTGATAATGCTTTTGCTCCAATAAAAGGCCCGTGAATCTTAACATTTAAACTGATAACTCAATTTTCCTGGTTTAATGTTTCTTTACTTTTTTTCCAAGCTCAGAAGAATATTGAAGCTAAGCAAATTTATAAATTCCAAATCTCTTCTGGTATTGGCAGCAATTCCTTTCTTCAAAGGGAATGGCAGATGCTAAGTCATTTCAGAATGGGGAAAGATACACGGTATGTGAAAAATTATGGATTTAAAGGTCGCTGTGCTACAGAGCAGGCAGCCCGGTGACACTGCTGTTCTTGTTGTGGTGGGGTTTGCCCAAGGCTTGAACAGTGTACATTGGATTGCAGCTGGATAGTTTCCTAACCCTCTCCCCCAAAGTCTGAGGGACTAATGTTATACATATTACAGCACTATGATAATTTTTCACCAGTCTCACACCAACAAGCCTTTTGATACTTGCTGCATTTTTCTCCCCAGCAGTTACTATCACTGCTCTCTCCAGGTTTCACCAATTTCTCAGGAGATTAAGGACACTGCAAGTATCAGTGCACTCTGTCAACATACTGTTGTACACCTATCAAAAATGTACATCTTTCTTAAGTTTGCTGAAAATATTTAATATGTCCAATTGCTGTATTTTGTCTATCATAGACTTTACTACTGATATGCCAAGTAGTATTTTCCAATGCTGATCTGCATGTTTCATGTGTTTTAGAATACCTCTAGTATTTGCTGGGGCCCACACCAAACTTGAGATTGCAACCTGCATCAGCTATCACACTACTAGTAGGTATCACAAAATGATAATTCTAAGCATTTAAGTTCACATGCTTGGAATAGTCTTAAAAAAAGAAATGCCAGCAGCAAGATAGGATATTTCACTCTGACAATCCAGACAGCAGCATTCTCTTCAGCATAAGTCTTACAAGCCAAAGTCCAAATGATTTAAGTAAAATACTGAATGGAAAGAGTTCATGGCGAAAGGGCTCTGTACTTAAGCTTTGCTCCTTCACCATTCCAGCCATCCAAAGCTTTGCCAAAGGGTTCAGTGATGCTGAGCTGAATGTGGGGTTTCACATCAGCACCACTGCAGCAGTCACTAGAATGCGCTGTGCCACATTCAGAGCAGCCCTGCTAATACTTCTTTCTCTAAGAAAACTGCATGGCATGATTTCAGGAGTGTTCCATAGCATTATCCATTACAGTCTCCCCAGCAGCATTATTCCCTTTCATTGCTATTCACACAACCCTTTTATGTAGTTTCCTGTTGCAAGTCTGCAGTCTCTCATCGGCATCTTATCCTTACTGGAAAAGGGCAGCTGGCCACAGACTCTAAGAGACTGGAGACCTCAACACATGCAAGATTAGGGATTTTGACATTTTTTTCCCTTTGTTACTTGACAGTCCTTTAAGGTCATTATTATCCAATGCAGTGGAGCCAAAGCCACAGAATGCAAAAGGAATTAAACCTGCACTAAACAGCAAGCAAAAGGAAAGCATTTCCATAGTCAGGCTCATTCTGATGCCAGTTGCTATGCTTTCCTACCATGCCATTTCACCCACCTACAACCAGTCTTCCAACTACAGAAGCAAAGGATCAGCAGCTACCAACTTCTCCTTCACAGCCATTCTAGCACAGTACCCTGCAGCGTGCAATCTGTGAGCACACAATTATCCCACAAGTGTCTCATTCCACCTTCTGGGAGGGTGAGCACACTGGCTCACTGCTGTTCTTTCTGTCACTGCTGTGCTTCCTTTTTCCTGCAGTAATTTACAGTGGAAGTGGGATGATACAACTCCCAAGCACAGCAAGCATTACCCAAAATGGAGAAAACCCCGAGCTGTCTTTTTAACACTACATAAGAAAGAATAAAAAAACCCCTATTAATAACCAGGATTTAGGAAGGTTACCGTCTGTCACTAATGAAAACAAAATGGCTTCTTGTTACAAGAAGTACTAAATTCTAAAATAGAAATCTTGCGTGAGGATGGTCTCCTACGGGGAAGGCTACATCCTTGTTAAGCACACACAGTGCACAACTCATTTTCGGGTTTTTTTGGACATATAAGGCTTACTGTGCAGCAGGGTAAGAGCCATCAACGCTCTACTTGTGCCCGCCCAAATCTCACAACCTCTACATTTAACAACTCAAGTTTCCAGGAATCAGTACTGCAGATGATGACACTGCTGCTCAGAGGGGCAAGGACTGCAACATGCATGCAGAGAAATGCTGCTATTTAACAGCTTTATGTGATAATTTTAATCTGCTGCAGCATTAGAGACAGACCTTTCTGTGGTTCAAGTATCTTCCAGAATAGGGAGATCAGACGGCTTATTTTAAATTCTCCAGCAGCAGACCTTTTGAACTGATGGTCAATAGTTCTAAAAGCACTTGGATCAATCAGTAGCCCTAACCCACGAGGTGTGGCTCATCATCAAGCCTGTCTTGAGGATGTTAGCTGCAGCTGCAGTTTACAACTGGCAAGGCTTATCAGAAAGCGTAGTGTTGGCACAGACAAAAAAAAGGTTCTGTTTGCTTGCCCACCTATAAGCCTTCCTCTCTTAGCTCTGTAGAAGCAAACACAGCTCCTGGAAATAATGTCAAATTCCAATAGCTATCCTTCCTCTATCACAGTGACTCTTCCTAACCACTTTTACAACTAGGTACCTCTCATCTCTGTTCCTTACAACACTTGTTCTGAACGCTCTCCATTACCAGCATTTCACTGCAGTCTCTTCCCATGTGGTTTTGCCGAGTTCTGAGCAGAGATAAAGGAAACGTTTACACATTTTAATAACCCTGACTTGGTCAGGGTGGGCACGGGCTGACAGATGAGCTCTAGCAGATCTGATGCAGACCTTGCTCCTGGGCTTCTGCTCCCCACAGGGAACCGCAGAATCACGGTATATCTGTGCCAACAGACAGGCGGGGACGGATGGATGCAGCCGGGCCCGGGCACAGCCCAGGGGCCTCCGTGAGGGGTCGGGAGCAGCTCAGCCGCACCCGAGGGGTAGCAGGGTCCTGTCAGCGGGACACAACCCAGCTGGACGGGAAATAGCAGCAGTGCCGCTCGTCCCGGTCACGGCAGGGGGATCCGCGGTCCTGACTCCGCCTAAGGGCCAGCCCAGCCTTACCCGACCCGCATCCCCATGCTCCGGGTGGGATGTCAGCCGGAGGCGAGAGGGGCCCCGGACACCCGCATGGCCCGTCCGGGGGCTGCCCGGCCCCGATACCCCGGCAGATGGCGGGGAAGGCACCGCCAGGGCACCTCTTTGTGCGCCGCCCGCCCCCGTGGCCAAGTCCCGGAGCAAAGCCCGGTGCCCGCGGTGCCCCTGGCGCGGCGCTGCCACCTCCCCGCCGCCCCCTGGCCCCGGGGGG
>VYXB01007855.1:385698-475947 GCA_013397135.1 Pachyramphus minor | reverse complement strand
ACCTGGAGGGGGAGAGAGCGGAAGAGCGGTGAGGGTCCGGGAGAGAGCGCACCGCGGGTGAGGGACTGGACCGGGAGCGAGCGGTGCTTCCTTGCTGAGCGTCTCCCCGGGCCGGTGCTGCCCCGCGCGTTAGGGGGGGTCAGAGGGTCTGTGCCGCGGGCCCGTCGGGGCTCTCGGCTCCCGCCCCTGCCCTGCCCACGGTGCCGGGAGGAGCTGTGGGGGTTCCCTCTCAGCTTTTGAGGTACTTCGCCTCGCTCAGTGTATCGGAGAGAAGGTGACGCCGTGTCGTGGTTCAACCCCAGCCGGCAACTCGTGGACACACAGCCCTCCCTAGCAGCGGAATAGGGCAGAGAATCGGGAGGATAAAAGTGACAATTAAGGCTTTTAAGACTCCTTGAGAATTTTGAAGAAGTAACTTTCAGTTTCTCTGGCTAAATGCGTCTCTTCCCTTTTCCTAGTTCCTGGTGAGAACGTTCACTTTTCTTCTAAGGAAACGTAAGGTTCCACATGACTGGCTTTTCTGGGAGGGAGGTAGTTTGTGGGATTGCACACTAAACGTTAGAAATTGTGGTGTAACAAGTTCGGAGTTTTGTTAAGCAGTGCACAACTTTAATCTCCGCAAGAGATTTTTTTAAAGTATGTGCCCTTTAGAAAAAACGTATGAGGTTGCAGCTTTGATAGCTGTTCAGTCACTGGTTTTCTCTCTGCATTACCTCTCCTGTATGGTGGAAAAGAGGGACCATGGAGAGAATAGTTTAGAGCTGTATCAAAATGCACAAATGCAGGTAATTCTAAATTTGGTGTTAGTTGAGGGTAATACTCATTAAATTTAGTTTTGAGGGAGAAGTTGATATCGGTGTAAAATGCAAATGCTAAATGAGAAAATTAGTTTCGAATCAAGGGTGCATGCTGTGAGGGGAAGTGTGTTTTTCTATAAAACAATGCTTTTTCCGTACTTAGACAGAAGTTGTTTACAGGTGGCTGTGAATACAGTTTCAGTTTTTTGAAGGTGTATATCTGAAATGAACAAAAACTTCTCATAAATGAAGCAGAGATCTAATTTTGCAGCCCTTGGGCCTTTGTGGCAAACTGAAACCTGATGATTTTTGAGTGGGAAAACATTCAATGTTCCTTTAAATACAGACAACCGGATATAATACTATAAAAATGAACTAATCAAGAACTTTATTTTTGTCAGGTACAGCTAAAAACTGAAGCTGTAACATACCCATGAGTGAGCAGCACTAGTCGTGTATCAATGGCCTCTGTGCCAGTGGTTCCGGACTCTTACAACCATGTGTTGGCTGAGTTGGAATGTTTGGATCCATTGCTTTCTGCACTCAGGCTGGATTCCAGTCGTCTGAAGGTGAGTTTGTGGTGTTTGTTGTTGTGTTTGGGGTTTTTTTGTTTTGTTTTTAATTCAAATAATGGCCTTATTTGGTTAATTATTTGATTAAATCATAGAACTCATCCCATTGTTTTTGGGGGTGTGCATTCTATCTTATAGGAGGGAGCACTTTTTGAAGAAAGAGTGAAGACAAGGGATCCTGTTACTCTGTGTGTGTTTTCTGGTGCAGCTGTGGGGTACATAACACAGCCTGACATGGTTGCTGCCTTACACTGTTTGCTCCAGTTGCAGAATGTACTGTTTTAATATCTTTGCTGCCAGTGTTTCAGGAGGGGTGCACACAGCTGGCAAACAATGAAGCCTTTAAAGAAACAATAATGCAAGAAAAAAATGCTGTGATTAGAACTTACCAGCAGCCAGGTTGTGCATTATGATTTTTATTCCTTCAGTGCACATGTATAGATGTGTCAAAGAGATGGCTGGCTCTGGGTAGTTCAGGAGGAGGACTAAACCTTATCCAGAAAGATGGTTGGAAGCAAAGACTCTTTCTCACTCATAAGGTAAGAGTAAGGAATGTTAAATGAAGATTTATAAAAATGGGGCTGGGAAAGAGACGTTATTTCAAGTTAACCTTTATTACGAGTCATCAGGAATCTTCAGCTTGCTGAATTGTCCAAATAAGGTGAAATTTTGGACTGCCCTGTTTAAAATAGGTTGTGGTTCTGGAGTGTACTCCTAGAGTGTGTGGTGTAATAGATTTCATTAGGTGTGAAAGAAATTAGCTAAGACATTTGTTTTTCAAATTGTTTTTAATAGCAGCAGCAAAGTCACTTGAACACTTAAGAATTAGAAGAAAACTTTGAATATGAACCCAGAAAAACTCAGATGTAGATAACTCCCAGTGTTTGAATGCCCAAACCACGATATACTGGGATAAGTGAAGAGAAGATAGGCTGACTTGCTCTTGCTGGAAGAGATGATAGAACAGGGATTGCTGCTTCTACAGCAGATGCTGTTTCCTGGGAGCCGCTGGTGCTTCCAGTGTAACAGGAATGCAGCCATTTTTGTAAGGTTGGGAGCATCTCACTTAGTTCTGGCAAAACAGCTCCCAGAGGTGCGAGGGCAGGAGACTGATGCTTCTGTGTTTTCCAAAGTGGAGAATGCACTGCAGTCATTGCTCTTGATGTTCTCATGCTGTTGTCAGCTGCATCCTTTTGGAGCAAGCTCAGTGCTTGCAAACAAAAACCAACCACATCACAAGAGAGTGGTAGCATCTGCTGACATGATTCTTAAAGATAATTAAGTTGCACAGTGGTAAAGGCAGTATAGGAACAACTTTTGCCTGCACTCACTCCCATATTTCCTTTCAGGAAGGTGCCATTTCCCAGGTGGCCTGTTGTTTGCATGATGAGGACTATGTTGCTGTTGCCACCAGGTGAGTGATGCACCTACAAACCTGAGTGCTGGATAAATATCTTTAAGTAGCTTCTAAGTTTCAGACTTGGATACCTGTTGAGAACTTGGAGGGGCCAGGGAATTAACTAGTAGAGGTGCCCTACAGAGTGATTCCCTGCACTGACAGTTTACTTTACTTTTTTTTTTTTCTCTGGAATAATTGTTCCAGAACAAGTATTATTTCTGAAACAGAGTATTTACGGGAGAGCTTGTATATGTGAAGTTATGATGATAAATGTCTCTCTGAGACCTTTCAGCATCAAAAGAAGCATCTTCTTTAACTTGGCAGAGTGACATTGGTAGTTAATGCCACTTACGTTGCTTAAAATCCATTTAAACTTAAGTATTTTTCCTCATCCTCACTGGCAATTCTAGTAAATGTGAGATTAACCTTCCAAGGCTGCTGAAGCATTATAATGCAATGAAGGACACTTGTTCTTCAGAATTAAGTGTGAGGCGCTTCTTGAAAGCATGCAGCCTCCAACAGAACCAGCCCTGAGGTGTGCTGCTTCACTTGGATTCTCTGTTTCTTTGGAAAAATGCAACTTTATCACTGGTAAAACGTTAGAAGACTTATTCTCAAATCACATTTCCTTTTTTTAAATTCTTGTAGCCAAGGTCTTGTAGTAGTCTGGGAGCTGAATCAGGAACGTCGTGGGAAGCCAGAACGGATTTATGTTTCCTCTGAGCACAAGGGCAGAAAAGTCACAGCTCTGTGTTGGGATACTGCTGCCCTTCGAGTTTTTGTAGGAGATCACGTGGGAAAAGTATCAGCCATCAAGATTAACACATCGAAGCAAGGGAAGGTAAAATGTTGCATACCTTGGTTGAGATTAATCCACAGGGGCTGACATGTGGAATCTTTATTTTAGTAAAGTAGAACTGGGCAGGACTTGCCAGCTGATGAAGTTCTGGTAGCTTTAACTATTATGATGAAGAATAGTCTCTTGAGACAACAGTAGAAATCCTGACTCATGAACTTTCCCCACCCTCCTCCTATCTGTTTTAGTAATGCAAAAGGAAAATGCTTTCAAATGTTCAGAATTAAAAACTGGAAGAGCTGCTGCTTCTGGGAATTTACAAGTATCCAAGTTAAGGGTCTTGGTGTTTCTGAGCCTGTTGAATTCCTTTGAGTCCAGCTACAGGTTGAGCTGTTTGTTTTAGTCCTCAGGTCAGCTGTTGGTCTGAGAAAGGGCAGTCCCAAACTCTGATTTTGCTTGGCTCTGTCTGGATGCTCTCATTCTTAAAGATATGGATTAGATAAAATAAATGGTAGGTGGACATCAAGCCTCCATCCATTACGTTTTGTGCAAAGGGTTAACATGTTAACAATAGCAGCCTGATTTCTAGCCCTTGAATTTTCTTTAGGTTTTACCACTACTGGGTTCTTTCTTTCTCCTTTTAGTTTGTAACAAGGAGCAGAACCTGGAAATCGTTGTGCTCCTCCAGGTCCTTTCTAGCCCTCGTGGAAGATTTTGGTAGAAAATTGACTTAAAAGTAGCAAGACAGTTCATTGTATTTACGGAAAGAGGAAAAAAAATCAGCTGTGAAAAGAGAGAAAGGGAGAGGAGAAGAAGGGCAAGGCCCACAGAATTGTGTCTGTTCATGCCTGTTAAAGGAATGGCATTGTTGGATCTCTCATGTAATTCACTTTGTCACATTCCTAACAAGGACAACAACTTTAAGCTGGCAAAAATGGCAAATGGCTTCTAGAAAACTAGAGTGCAGTTCCCAGTAGTTTCCTATTTGTAAGAAGTCTGAGAGCGTTCACCATCCATGCAAACTGAGACACTTGTGTGATAAATAGTATTGGGGTCATTTGCTGCAGGGTAATGGAGAAGGTGAGTTTATATAAACAGCCTAAATCCAATAGAAGTTGGTTTTTTGTATCAATTAAGCCCTCAGGTCTGTTTCCATAAAACAGTTGCTGGCTCAAAGTATGTGTGGGGTGAATTGGACAGAAAGCACAAAGCCTAGAATGGCAAGAATAAAAATCCTCTCTTAATGTTACAGAAAAAACACTATAAAGAAATGTCAGGATGCTACAGAAATATGATTTTTTTTTTTTTTTCATAAATCTTCAGTAATGGTTTTGGGAAAAGGAGGATTTAGACTTTTGTGCCTCTGAGTATTGAAGCCTTGTTTTGTAAAGGACAGAGAGGAAAGGAAGTGCTTATGCTGTGTATTTGTAGCATACATGATTCTTTTCTGAATTCTGCAATTTTAACTTAAGGAAATAGTCTTTGAACTGAAAACCAGTATGTGTTCTTTCTTTTTTTTTTTCTCTCTAACTTTAGGCTGCTGCTACTTTTGTCATGTTTCCTGTTCAGATTATAACCACTGTAGATTCTCGGGTTGTTCAGCTTGATTATTTGGATGGAAGACTGCTCATATCTTCTCTTACACGCACTTATTTGTGTGATACCGAGAGGCAAGTTGTATTTTATTTGTGAAGTATTGGACTTTACAGTCACACACAATTTCTGAAATGACATCTGGAAATTATCCAGTCCAATTTTCCCACTCAAAGCAGAGTCAGGTAGGGTGGATTTTGGGGGACTGTATCCGGTTATGTTTTGAGGTTGGAAACTCCACAAGCTCCCTGGGCAACCTTTGTCAGCTTTTCAGCACCCTCACAATAACAGACAAGGGGAGAAAAAGAAATGAAATGGGATTTCCTGGATTTCTTTTTTGCCTGTTGCCTCTTGTCCATTCACTGGGCATCACTGGGAGCAGTCTGGCTCTGTCTTCTTTACTCCCCCATCAGGTATTTGTACATGTGGAATCAGACGAGTTCCCTCTGAGCTTCCAGGCTGACCAGGCCAGCTCTCTCAACCTCTCACAAGGCAGGTGCTGCAGTCCCTCAGTTGGCTTTGTGGCCCATTGCTGGGCTTGCTCCAGTGCATTGCTGTCTCTTGTACTGGGGAGCCAGCTGGACTCTGCTGGTGTCTGTGGTTATTCCTTCCCGAGGGCAGGACACCACGTTCCTTGATGTCAGCTTACCTAGCCCATGCTCCCTCAGTTTGTCTGTGGAGATGGCTGGCAGGGGCAGTGTCAAAAGCTTAGTTAAGGAAAGATAAACAACATCCATTCCTCTCCTCTCATCTATCAAGCCAGTTGTTCTGTTGTACAGGGCCATTAACATGATTTCCCTTTTATAAATTCATGCTGACTATTCATAATCACCATCTTATCTTTGATGTAATTGGAAATGCTGTCTGGGAACATTTGCACCATTACCTTCCCATCACCATGTTGACTGACTGGTTCTGCTGAAAAAAACCACCTTTGTAGTCTAAGCATTTATTTAAACTAATGTGCACCCTGTCTTGTAAAAACTTCATGCAGAATTTATAATAGTCATTATAGATTTTTTTTTTTTTAAGCACCAAAAACAATTGAACAACTGGGACTTAGTATTTTTACTCTTGAAGAAAAACATTTAATTAGAACCTTTTTTGATGCTGCCTTAACAAGTATGTTGTTTTTCCACTAGAGAGAAGTTTTGGAAAATCGGTAATAAAGAGAGAGATGGGGAATTCGGAGCGTGTTTCTTCCCTGTTGGAAAAAACAGTGGGAATCAGCAGCCATTAATATATTGTGCTCGACCTGGCTCAAGGATGTGGGAGGTGAACTTTGATGGGGAAGTGCAAAGCACACATCAGTTCAAGCAGCTGCTCTCATCACCACCTCTTCCTGTTGTTACTCTCAGGTAGAAACATGAGTGTTATCACAGATAAACTTGCTTGGGACTTCTAGATGAGCTAGAAAGAACTGCATTAATGCTGAGAAAATTAAACTCCTACTGCAGTCAAGTGTTAATCCTAGTTCTCATCTTAATACATTCATCTCTAATAACTGAAGCCAGGGGGTGAGTTATCAAAAATGCCAAAATGTTGATTCTGCAGGTGTGTCTGTGTGACCCCAGTGAATGCTGCTGTCAAAAGAGTCTTATTTGTTTAAGCCAGCCATGTATTTACGAGGTTAAGAATATTGTGCAAAGAAACTGATGTTCTTGTAGTTCTGCTTTTCACGGCTAATTATTTTACTTTACAGGCAGGATCCTCATTACACTGGTTCCAGCTGCTCTCCACAATCTTTATCTTTCCCCAAGCTACTGTATTTGGCGTGAGTATTTGACAGCATAGCTTCCTATGATAAAGTAGACTTTTAAAAAGTGTATATTCTCCTAATTTATATTACCAGCTTTGGCTTCTTGTTTGAGAATTTTCCAAGTATCATGCTAAACTGTCTCACTTTTTGCTTGCTGTACTTAAGCCAATGCCATCACTGCATATTTTATTTTTTTTAATTTTGCCACAATCAACTGTTACTCCATTAATGTCTGCCTTGCTTGCAGTGAGCACTGTGTGGTGACCTGGACAGAAAGAGGCATTTATATTTTTCTTCCCCAAAGCGTTCAAGTCTTACTCTGGAGTGAAGTGAAAGGTAAACTCTACAGAACTTCGCATTGTAATGTCTGTTACACTGGTTGCTTTTGAAGTCCTTGCCTAACATGGAGCCTTTTCAAGCTCACTTTTTGCAGCTGGATTACAGAACATTTATCAGAAAACTTTATCTCAGCCAACCCCTCCCTCAGTATTTCTGAGAACATGCTTGCTGAGAAACAAAATCTGATGTAGATTAAATCTTAAAATGCAGTAATTAAAATACAGGTGATTAACTTTCAGTATCCTTTCCTCTTTTGTCTTTATTCAGGTTCATTGTCAGGTGTCCTGTGAAGGATAATCTACCTGCTGAAAGCTTAAAACCTGTTTTTTATTAACACATGTCTAAATTGCATCCAGGGAATATATTTACTTGGCAAATGCATGAACCCTCTAAAGGGGTTGTGTGTATGGTTATAAGCACAATCCTGCAGCAGTCCGTCTCTATCTGTCAGTCTTTTCCTTCCCCTTTTCTCCCTCTATTTTGCATTTGAAAACTGCCCAGAGGCCAAAGTGGTTTTCTACCAGTGAATATTTTCCTTGTGTTTCAAAGCTAACAATGATGTATTTCCCATCTTTATCAGGCTTTAATTTTTTATCTCCCCTCAGAGCAAAAAGAAACTTTTTGATAACTTTAGTGTACTTTTTGAATGTTTTCTAGAAATGCTACTCTGGAAAGTTTTGATACTTTGAATGCTAGGTCAGCACTCTTCAGTGTTTGTTTTACCCATGCCATACCCATACCCATGCTATGGTGTTTTTGGCTTTTTGTTTATGGCTTTTGCACTCATTAGCAGTCAGATGAAAAATACACTTTCACCTTCTTTCAGGAACTGAAAGGAACGTCGGCTAAGAATTTCAGTCCTTTAGATGTTTCTGTGCATTTGGTTTTGCAGATATTCAGGATGTTGCAGTTTACAAGAGTGAGTTGTTCTGTCTGCATACAAATGGCAAAGTTGTGCACCTCTCCCTTCTGCTGGTCGACCGCTGCGTAGAGCGTCTGATGAGAAGAGGGTTCTGGACCCTTGCTGCCAGGGTCTCTTGTCTCTTCCAAAATTCAATTATTTCTTGCAGAGTAAGTAAACATCTCCTTGTAAATGTTCAGTGCAACTTCACTGTCTTTCCTGTCCGCCTTCCATTAAGTTTCATAGGTTACTGAGAATCGTTTTGTTGGAGTTTTTAAAAAATCATCTCAATATTATACTTTAGGATGAACATTAGCCTGCATATAGGGCACATTTTGCTTTTCACATGTGCATTAGAAATAATGCTTTTGTTTCACTGTGTACTTCTAGGCAAGAAAAAATTTGCCTCTAGACAAGCTAGAGCACTTGAAGTCTCAGCTGGATGCCTCAACCCAACAAGATCTCACTATGCATCTGGAAGAACTGATTTCCAAGTTGGAACCTCCAGATTCTGCATGCAGCAGTAGAAGGAGCAGTATTTCGTCTCATGTATGTGTATTGGTAGGGCTAAAAGTGTTATCTACAGGTTATGTTATCTTTATGGCTTAAAATCACCTTGTTGCTCTCTTTGACGATGAGGTTTTCATTTTTACCATGTCTACCAGAGCTTACAGTGCTACTTGCTAAAATTAAATGGAGTGAAGAGGTGTGAAATACCTTTACTTGCATTGTGTAAGCTCTCAGACCTCTGCCTCTTCTCCGTATTATTTTGGGGCTAGTGATTGAGATGCAAAAAAAGATTGATATGAAGAGGGCTTTCTCCACAGCTGAGTTTAGTGTCTTATGCTTCAGTAAAGGTCATCTTGCTTGTAACTGCAGTTTTCTGTGGTGAAAACTGAATGTCTGAATGCTCAGAACTCTCTTAACCCTATTGAAAAAATTACCTTGCTGTATGAAGCTTAAGCAGAAAATTCTAAGGAAAAAATCAAAACACATTTCTAATACTCTTACACAGCATATTTCTAATATTATTTTATGTGTACAGCTGCTTCATATTTTCGTGGCTTCCCAGCAGCTTTTCAAGAAAGGGGGAATACTTCATAGTTAATACAGTATCCGCTGCTGCTTTTGCTTTAACAATGTTTAAAAAGTAAAGTTTAAAAAGCCAAGTAATGTAAATACCATTTTGATGTGGTAGTTCTTCATTAGCTGATGGGAAAGTAAATTCTGTAGACTGACCATGAACAAAAGAATGTGTGTGTGTGTGTGTCCTGGAACTAAACAGTTCTTCGGGATCTGTAATTGTGCTGTCTGGATGTGGCTAACCAGCTAAAAGAACACAGACTCTTGGACATGCAGGGAAGAAGGGGTGAAATGACAGTCTCAGCTGCAGGACTGAAGCTGAGATGGCTTTTGCCTTGTACTGAGCACACCAGTTGTTTCACAGGCTGTCTTCCTGAAAGCAGTTGTGGCACACACATCTTTTTCTGAACTGCACACTTCTTGGCATCTCTGTCCTTTTCCATTCTGGATATGTAAAAAAATACATTGTTTAGGATTTTGCAGACAGTGAATTATGAAGTGCTGTGATGTTATTTGTGGGGGTATGGTTGGATGAGTTAATTGCAAGATGTTGCCAAGGAAGTACAACTCACACAATGTCTTAACTCCTCTGCCTTGTCTGACAGGAAAGCTTCAGTGTCTTAGACTCCGGAATATACCGTGTTATCAGTCGGAGAGGCAGTCAGTCAGATGAAGATTCATGTTCTCTCCACAGTCAAACGTTCTCAGAAGATGAGAGACTTAAAGAATTTCCTGCACACCAGGAAGATGAGCAAGTAGATCTTGGTACTTGTTTCTTAATGAAAATACGGGGTTTGGATGTGATTTTTATTTGTTCTATAAGAATTCAATTGGGTCGGCTCTGTGCTCTTATTTTCCACTATCAAGTTAGTCATTATTAAGTCTTTTAATTTGACCAATGGGAACAGTCACCCCACCTTCCAGTCAAAATCCTTCTTGAAACATTGGGCCGAAAAGCTGGCTCCACAGAAATCCAGGCTTAAAAGCAAACAAAGCAGAAGGTCCAGAGGGCTTTTACCAGGGTAGGACTTCACTCCAGCTTCCTCCCCTTCCATGTGTAATTCAGCACTAATGCTAAAATTCCTTCAGCTATCTGTGCCAGTGTTAACTGAGCTTCAAAGAAGATTTGTTTGCTGCTGATATCCTTCCGTAATATTTATCCCAGGAAAGAATTTCTTGGCTCTGGCTTTATATTTCTTCAGGGAAAGCAATAGGCTTCTGATAAGTGTTCTTTAACTTTCTTGCAGGGTTTCCTTTGTAGAGGGGATCATCTCTTACACATGCAAACATTAGTGTAGCTCCCCAAAAGGGAGCTTTTTTTATTTCCTGATAGATGTCTGTCACTGGACTAAAGCTAGAGTGAGACACTAAAGAGTTCTCTCTTCTGGTTGGGATTGGGAGGGATGCAGAAACCTGGGATGATAAGAAGTGGCTTAGTTCTGCATGTGGTAGACAGACTTTCCAATTAAAAGGCTGCTTTTTGGCTTTTGCAGAGAGTAGATGCCAGAGGAGGATGGAGAGAATTTGGATTCTTTGTGGAAAAAAATACACAGTGGGGAGTGAGAGTATAGAAATTGCTGTTTATTCCCCCACTTGTCATTAGTGTGACTTGTCATTAGTAGCTGACTAAGCTACAATCACCAGACAAACAAGTGAGAAAACTTGGGAGTGTATCATTTCCAATATAATAACTTGCAAATGAGGGGACTTAGTTTTCGACTGTCAGAAGACAGAAAAGTTCTCTGTGTTCCACAGGAGATAACAAATTGTTGATGACTTCCAAGTAGAGACATTTTAGATGTTTATTGAAACACGTGTACTTGATTTGCTATTTTAAAGAAATGGACTTAGTGTTTCCCTGCTCACATTGACGTAAGATGTCATAAGTTTTTAGGTTCCTAGTCTGCATAAAGAACAAAAGCAGCCTTATTTGCAAGCAATTGTAAAATCAGTTTTGACCTTTAGGCACTGTCAAGAAGGTCTGTGGATTCTGATGGTAAAATTTCTGTAATAGCATAGTGTCATTTCCTCTCAACACCATGGTACTGCTGACTGTTGCAAAATGCAGTGTCATCCTTGCTTAAAAAAAAAATGGTAATTTTTTCTTATTTTCATCACTTAGATACGGTGTGTTTGTACCAGGAAATGATTAAAAAACACGTTGTAGATGCTGTTAGGAATATGAGTGAATAGGAGATAGTCAGTGGTTCTGTATTTCCTCTGATTCTTACCAAATAAAAATCAAAGAGCTGTAGGCTCACTTATATTTTGAAGTCCATTCAAATAAGAGGGTGATTTATGCCTTAAACATGGCTTATCTGTCTCTGTTCATATGTGATTTAGATTTTGGAAATCATGCAATGTGAATTGATGTATCCCACAATAGTTAATTTTTCTAGATGTGTAAATGTCAATGGATTATATCAAGATTTTGTCCCTTAAATGGACTGTAAGTCTACTGTTAGAGGATATTTTTCATACAGTTGTTGATCATCATTTGTCTTGCTACAGAGCCAAAACAATCTTAATAATGCGGACTTACTAGGTTCAAAGTCAGTAGTAAAATGGCCCTTGAAACCTGGCTCCGCACATTCTGGAATATTAAGTAGGAAAGTATTGCATGCAGATTATCCATTAATGAATTAGTGACTTGCAGTTCATTTCACCGTTCCATTTTTTGCCAGGCCACTGTTTCATAACTTTTTATTTCAATTCCATTTGTTAGACAGTGTATCTCATGCATCAGTGGTGGTTGAGGCTGACCGGAACGAGACATTTCTCCCATTCAGTATTCCTTTGTCATTTCGTTCCCCATCTCCTCTCGTCCAAGCTGTCAAAGAAAGGTAAAGCATGCAGCAGGTTCACTCATCCATTGCATCTTTCCTTTTTCTGTCCTCTGAATTTGTAGCATTGTGTGGTTTAGTTCATGTTCTGTTGTGCAAACTCGTCTAACACCTGAACTGCAACACTAGACACGAAGTCAGGTTTGCCAGACAATTTAAATCTTGCATCTTGGCTCTAATGAAGATTCACGGTGCTGCTGTTGACTTCAGTGGAGCCAAGATTTCAATCTTGTTTTTTTAAGTAGTTAATAATTGTTAAATGTCTAAGAATGTTTAACATTATCCTGTAAACTGTGGTTGTGGTTTGTATTCAAAGGACACTTACTGTTTCTTTTTGGGATCTTGCTTTCCTGGGACTAAGATTTCTAAAGAATGAGTGAAGGCTTCCTATGTTGCTTGCAGGCAAACATTAAAATATTCAAATCAGATAAATATTGCTAAAACACACTTGCAAAGTAGTCTGTCATCTCCCCCGTGCACTCCTCAGTGAATCTAATCAATTCCCCAGACATTTATGGGATAATGGTAGATTATACCTGGTACAAGTAAATCTGGTAGTGTCCATTTTATGCAGAAATCAATTTGCTATGTAAAAACTCACTTACAGAAATGGGGGGCGTGTACAAATATACAGGACATGGTATTAAATACATAATTTTGATAAAAGTGCTGTATGTTAATTACTGAGCTGAAATGTCTCTGGCCCATAGTGGTGGTCTGAAAAATTGCACAGTCTTCTCTTGATCACTTTGGTATGTGAATTGTGTCCTGAAACAGAAATTTTTAGCTGATATGAACAGTGTGAGGATTTCAGAATAACTATCACAAATACATGCAATGTTTTGAATTCTTTCCAAACCATAAGCGATTTTTAGACTTTACTAGTAAAAAGTGTTTCTACTTATAATTAGAGCTAAGTTTTCAAGTATTCACTGCATTCAGTTTATAATTAAATAAAATACTATCATATTTACAGTTAATTTTTAAAAGTTCACCTTAAATCCTTCTAGACATTAAAGTCCAGTTGTTTTCCTACATTTGAATCCTTTCTGTCTTCTGCAGTAACCTTTGGCTTTTGCTATACCTTGTTATAGTAAAAGATACCTTTTTTTTTTTTTTCTTGATGCTCCTAAACTAGTTCTGGACCAGAAAGCAGGAAGCTAATTTTTGTGTTCAAATCCTGATGACATAGTTCTCTTCATGGCAGTGGTAGAAATAATTGGGTTCTGGTATGTTCATTGACCTTTCTCTTCAATAAAATACCTAAAGAGCTGGGGCTTGAGGATGTGAAAAGGACATTTTTTTTATGAGCTTTTTAATCTGAAGAATTAACTTGAAGCATTGTAAAATGGTTTCTTACCACCAATAGGGACATAATTTCCTAATGGTGCTTCCTGTTTATAAGCTTTAAAATTCAGTTCAGTCAATCTGTATTTATTGACATACAAATACATGTTGAAATCTACGCACTAATCTTAGTACATGATCCCGTTTCTCCAGCTGCAAAAATACCAGGTGCTGAATACTTCAGAGCTGAAAGTATGGGTCATGACTAAAATATGAATTTTGAGCAGATTCTTAATGAGATTTATTCCTGTTGGTCATCACTGCTCTCATCCTTTTTTCAAAGTTCTTCAGATTATAAAGTTTTCTGAAATGATGGTTTGAATGAAAAGAAAGTGCTTGGTTTGTTTGCCATTGAACTTCCAGTTTTAAATGTTTGAACTTCTGATTCCCAGTGTTTCCAGCTTTGTGCGCAAAACTACAGAGAAGATTGGCACACTTCATATGAGTCCTGATACTAGAGGGAGGCAAGAAGCCAAGGATGATGAGCAGCTGCCAGAGCTGACTGCTAATCTGGTAGCATCTCCCCAGGAAGAGAAAGAGTGAGTGCAAAATCACGTTTCCTTAGCAATTGCATTTGCTGAATGTCCTGAGGAGAGCAACCTAGGGGAAAATTACTGTTTCAAGCAGAATGAGGAACTGAGCATTAGGTCTTTCCAGCTGCCTTCATTACTATGGTGGTTTTCACTGACTCTTTTCCTAGAAGCTGATGAGTCAGTGAACACTGCTGGGTGTTGGATCATGCAGTCTGCACATCAATGCAATGACTGAAGAACATGAACATAGTGTATTCTCAAATGATAGATCTGTAATGCTCATTGGACATGAGTCCATCATTTCGTTTCCTGTCCTTTCTGACTGGCGAGTAAGCACTTTTAGCTCCCTGAAAACAGATTTTGCTTTTGGTTTTTGTGTGTTGTTTTATTTGGGGTTTGTTTTTAATACAGAGTTTAGTTGCGTCATATTCCAGTGCTAATTTAACATTTGGACTAACTTTCATATAGTGGTATGGTACTGGTTTTTATTTGGTACCTGCAGAAATCTACTGGAGTTGGAGTAGAAGCCATTACAGAAGGCAATAAAAATAGTATTATCTGTTGTTCTTCATGCTCAGTTTATCCATCATTTCTGTTGAGCTGTTCCTTCTTTAGAAATTAAAGCTTTGTAATTTAAAGCTTTTTAATTTAATAAAGCAATTAATGTGGAAATAATGACAAAATTTGTGAGGAAATCCTCACTTAAATTATTAAAGATAATATTTCAGATAAGACTGAAATGGTTGTGTTTTTCTAGGTTAGAACCACAGAGCTGCCAGCTTCCCGAGGAGGACCGTCTAAGAGATCTCAAGGCTGCAACAGCAGAAGCTTTGTAAGCAGGGAAAGTTTTTAGTGTAGGCTTTGGTAGAAAAAAATTACTGTTTTTTTAAAATTCTGGGTTTTTTCATTCATTACATGCATGGAAGAGTAATGCTCTAAATGTCTATTAACATAACCTGAAAAGGTCTAATACGATGAATGATTGGATTCCTCTTTTTAAAACCAAGCAAAACCCACTTAAAGCTTATGTAGGTACTCTAGCATTATTATCCTTTTGTCCTAACTACAAGCACAGTTTAAAAAAATCAAAGCCACCCAACAAACAAAAATCCATTCTGAAGGAATGGGGAACTCAAAATGTAGTGAGATCAAACATAGACAGCAATAAGTAGCCTAAAGTCTGTTTGATGCACTCGAAACCCAAAAATAACAACAACTTCGGTTTACGCAAAGTGCATATANGCCTAAAGTCTGTTTGATGCACTCAAAACCCAAAAATAACAACTGACACTAGTCAAGTGTAGGAGTATACTTCGGTTTACACAAAGTGCATATGATGCTTCACTGGTGGCATCATACAACTGTTAAACTTGGAAACCTTTTTTTTTTTATCCTGCAGAGCCAAACTCCAGGATCCCCAGGTTTTATTAGAACCTCAGTGTATGAGAAGGGTTTTACAGGAATGGCTTGTCTATCTGGAAGAAAAATTCAGCAGCAAAGACCATTCTGCTTTGTCTTCTAAGAAAAGCAAGGCTGTGTGTGCTGAAGAACAGAAGGCAGTCGTGGAGGAAAACCTGCAACTGGGTCCAGCTGATGAAGACCCAGTGGATAAGGAACAGAGTGGTATTCTGGAAGGCTGCACTGAAAAGGAAAATACTGATGAAACTTGTGTAAGCAAAACCACGTGTGAAAATAGTACTGATTTGAGGGGACCTTTGGACTGCGGCTTTCAAGTGTCTCCCCCATGTGTCCTAGAACTGGGTGTTCAGAAAGATCTTGTGGACTTGACAACGCTGTGTTTTGAGCTGCATATCTTTCCTTGTGGAAGTGGTGATGCTGAGGAGGGCTCTGATGGAAGTCTGGCAGTCTTGGCTTGTAGATTTATGCGAAGATACTTCTTCCTTTTGGATTTAAAAAGAGTAAAGCAGTGTATTATAACCACATATGCAACCTGCCCTAGTGTATGGGAAACGTACATGACAGGATTGAAAGGTAATGAATGAAAATTGTGTCACTTCTTAATCTGAAATTAAGACTGTTTGGGATGAAAACCAAAAAAATCTTGAAGACCCCCAAATCGGTGTCTGCAAATTTTCCTTCTGCCGGTGTGCAGAAGGTGGGTGTGTAGTGTGGGAGGAGGAGGATGGTTGATGTGTGGGAGTGTTTGTTCTGGTTTTGGGTTGTTTGGTTGATTGTTTTTGCCCCCAGGAGTAATTTAGGAAGAACTGCTCGCTCCTTGGAGAGACTGTTCTCCCCTCCCTCCACTTCGCAATTTTGAACCTGTTAGTTTGCATGGAGCTTGTTGATTGAACTCTGGAGTGATCACAGTCTAGATCTAATTACAAACAAATATACCTGCTTCAAAGAGCAAAAGCATCTTAATTAGAAAAATGTCTGTAAAAACAAGGCAAAAGTGAGGGAAGGGGCTTCAGCATTTGCACTGAAAGATTCAACTTGTAGAGGAATGTGGTTAATGTGAAACAAAACTGAATGGAGTGAATGGTTTCATGAAAATGAGTGGCTGGTGATCACTTTAGACTTCCTTGTTCCACAGAAATACTTTCTGATCTTTTTGATGCCTCTTTAATCTTATTGAACCAGAGCTTCATGATTATATTGGAAACAAGAACTTTTCTGTTCTCTGCATTCAGCCTTTGCTGTATATTTAAGAGTGTATTAAAGTCTTGGTATTGATTTGGCTCCAACAGGGAGTATTTAAACAAGAGTCTTGCTTTGAGGGTTGGTATCTTGCTATTTGGATTTCTGGAAATCTCTTCACTCTTTGGATTCTGAGAGCCTTAGAAGTGAAAGTAATGTAAATTTGTCCTTAGTTGGGCTGCACTTGTGCCTGTAGATTAATATCTGCATTTCATCAAGATCAGGGCTTGTGTTGAACACAGACTTAACAGAACACAAAATTCAAGCTGCAGTTTTTATTTATTAATAGAAGAAAATCGTAATGTGTGAGAACTGATGCAGATCTGTCTTGTATTCAGCAAGCCATACATCCTGCTGTGGGCTATTTTTTTTTTTTTCACGTGAAAGAAAAAGTACCTCCTCAGAAGTCTGAAGAAGAGGAAAATACATCAGGAGTGTTATTCCATGCCTTAATTGTATGAAGAATTACCAAAATGCTTTATAACTGGAATTTGTTATAAGTGCAGATTAGTGATGTTGATTTTTGTGAATGAACAGGTAGGATCTGCTCACTTGTTACTGTTGTTAGCTGGATAATTCCGTGAAGGCAATGATAGCTGTTGTTCAGTGTAAGGACAAAAAGGGGGGGTTGGTATGTAAGTTAAAAAAAAGAACCTTGCCCATATCTTGTAACTTGTGCACTGATTCATTTCAGAACTAACTTGTCACAGTCCAGTGGCTTTAGCAATGGAGGGTGAAGATATGTTGAAGATACTGAAGCTGCTGCATGACCTGGGGCCATGGGATGACAGCGTGCTGTTACTGGTACATGCTCAAAGGTTTGTATACATGTCTTCCTTTTCTCTTCCTCAGTGTGGTTAACTTGCAAGCAGGAATTGGTTCACTTACTGGCAGTTGAAGATTTCTGGGAGTCTCTTAGAGAGATCACCTTTCAGTACTGTCTTGAACTTGCAAGACATCTTGGAAAAATGATCATTTTGCTGTTTGGTTCTGAAAATAGTTTTTATCCTTTCTTTCCAGGCTTTATGAAAAATTTGGGGAAACAGCTCTTCGGCCCTTGATCAAATTTTACCCCTCTATTTTGCCTTCTGATATTAAACAGCTTTGCAGGAATGATCCAGCTCACTTCTTAGCATATTTAGATACTCTGGTGAAATCAAAGCCAGAGGACAAAAGGTAAAGGGAATACAGAATCTTTTTCATTGTCTACTCTTCATCATGTAGTTGTGTGGGGTTTTTTGGTTTTGGCTGTTGAGTTTTTTTTTTTTTTAGTGTTTCTGTATCTTTCTGCTCGGTGTTCTCTTTAGCACTAGGTTCCAATTTGCCAGTTTTAGTTGGTATCAGACTGGAGTTTTTGTTAATTAGATTCTAGTTTTAAAAGGGTTTTCCTAAATAATACTTTTAATGAAACTGTCTTTTTGTTCCTGTCTGCAGTTCTATATGCCAATGTTAGATGCCATTTAAAAAAGCCCAAAACATACTTGATGGTTTTTTTGTGGTCCCCTCAGTTTGCAGAAACATAAACCATTTTATACCTCTCTGTATTTCATTTTACATCTTTGTTGTTGTTGCTTGTCCATACACGCTCTGCTTCTCCATCTCTGGTATATTTAGAACTGGTAGGATTTTTTCTGTGTGCTTTGTTTTCTAGGCCGTCTCTCCTTAGATCTCTTTTGCAGCCCGAATCTCTGCGGTTGGATTGGCTGCACTTGGCAGTTTCCCATGATGCTCCACAAAGAGCAAATACTGTGGATGCAGAAGGAAATCCCAGGTAAAGTGGATTTCACCCAAGGTCCTGACTGCAACAGAAAGCTTCAACAGATTTGCAGTCTTTTGGCTTAGATTTTGGATGACAGTTTGCATGTCACTGTCTCTGTGGAACATGTTGCAGATTTCAGCAGAGACAACCAAAGGGTTGAATAACTTATCTGTAATGCTTTTCAGAGTGACTGCACACGGTGTTTCATTCATTTTCCCTCGTCTCTTTTCATATACCTGCCATAATGTTCTGAAGAAAATCAATAGTGCTTTAAAACTGAATTTCTCATCTTCTAGGCCACGATCGCATTTGTTTACTTGGGGCTACAGCCAGCTCATTCTGCTTCTGATTAAACTCCCAGCTGATTTTGCTACAAAAGAAAAGATGGCTCACATCTGTAAATCACACGGGTAAGGAGAAGACTTGGTAATTCTTGATGCTTGTTAAGTTGGTATTCTGACCCCAAAAAGAGACAAAAGAAAATGACCCATCTGCTTCTTAATTGGACAGTGTTTATTTAAAAACCTTTCATTTTTTGAGGAGGAATATTGAGTGTCCAGTTTAACATACTAAATACCTCTTCTGGCTGAGAGGTATTCACCATGTCCCCACTCTATTTCTGGCATTCAAGAAATGTAGTGGCCCTGTCTTTACTGGTACTTAAATGAGCATGTAATTGTTCTTGACTTTGATTTAAACTGAGTATTTGATTCCTGGAAATCTTTACTCTCTTATTCAAGATTTTGGCCTGGATATCTTTTTCTCTGTCTGGAGCTGGATAGAAGAATAGAAGCCTTTACTAATATTGCTCATTTGGATGATTTGAGCCTATTGAATGGAGAAGATGGTTAGTGATTCTTAAACTGTGTGAACATACTTCTGTAATCTAGGAACTGCCTGTGTATAGGCATTTGCCCAAAGCTGAATTGAACTTGTGTTTTTTTGTTTTGGTAGCCCTAACTGTGTGTAATGCAGCATATTTGAAACACATAAATGGGTGTTACAGTCCTGTATCTTCACACTCTGCTTTCTGAAATCAGTTGTGCTAGAAAATGCTTAAAAGTTCAAGAATGTAGAGTTGTGTATCAGTTGGGAGTAAAAGGTAACCTTAGTGGTGTAGAGAGAAGAATAGCAAGCCTTCCTGCACAGCACCAAACTCCCACACTGCATGTGCACACACCTAAAGTTAGGGTGAGCAAAGCATTGCATCCACAAGGCATAACTTCCCCATACCCCTAAGATGGACAAAACTTTGACTCTTGACTTAATCCAAAGCCTTAAATACTGAGCTATTGTGAAGCTTTGTGTGTTTACCACTAAATCAGTCAGTCAAAGCAGTACATTTCTGTGCACAATTTGCTTGTTGATAACACTTGGTTTTCTTAAAATCTTCCCAGAGTAAACCAGAACAGCTAGCCTCACTATTACGACAGATATAGTTAAAATAGCAGTCTTAAAGTAATCCTTGGTTCACAAATAACATAACAAACTCATTTTACATCTAGGTTGCATTCCAGAGACCATAGAAGAATGGAAGTTTCTTCTGCATCTTGCACAAAACCACAGCACAGCCTTGCACCACCATGGCCAACAGAACGGGAATGCCGTCAGCAATGGTGGCCTGAGCTGCCCAGACTGCATCACTGTGGAAAATGTGGCTCTGTTGCTGGCCAGGGCCATCGGCCCCAATCGTGCCTTGCCTCTCTTGCAGGAGTGTGGCTTGACACCAGAATTGTCTGAGAGATTTACTGGTGTCTGTGAGATACTGAAAATTGCTGAGAAGAGGCAGAGGTAAGAGATGTGTCGAGAAGATCCACACTATTTGTTTTGGATCTCCTCTGTGCTTTAAACTTTCTTTTCAGTTAACAAGAACATGAAGTACTTCACATTTTTACTTTGGATTTTAGGCTAAGGTGGAAGCTTTCCTATTGTTTAAGAACTATGTGTTTTGCAGTGTAGGCATTTTAAAATTGAAACTAAGGAAACAGGAAATCGTACATTAAAGATGCATGTAAAGGACATCTCTGAAGGAGATGTGTCCTGCTGAGTCCTGTACAGACTCTGATCTAACCTATTACTTCCAGAGAAGGCATGTGTGGTGATCAGGATGCTACTTCTGAAATGCAGTCACATCTTTTACAAACTTTTCTTTTAAAAGCAAACCAAAACCGTTGTTCTTTCTGTTGTTAGCGCTTTTTTTTACCATTTAACCTTTGTTTTTCTCCTTTGTTTTGATTGCAGAGCGCTGATTCAGTCTATGTTGGAAAGGTGTGACCGGTTTTTGTGGTCTCAGCAAGCATAGAAAACAACTTTGGAAAACTCTGGGAACATTTTTTTAATGTAATGATTGTAAATTAAAGTGCCTCTTAAACTTTACAGGCCCTTAAAGAAATGGACTCCTGTCTGAAAGTTCAGTTACACTGAGCCAGTCTCCGTCTGGCAGGTATCTGACCAGGAACTGTTGACAGTTCTTCCTTATTCCCTTGGAGATGAGTTTTGAACTGTAGAACTTAAGTTAAAACAATCCAGTATTTATCTTGAAATTAAGCTCACAGATTTCCAAGATGAAAATTCTTGAATTTATTTTCTGAGTCTGTGACTTAGGTGTTTAGGGATATGAGCCCCTAAGTATTAAATTATGGTATATAAAATTTTGTTGTTTCTTTGCAAATGTGAGAAACCATTCCTGGGAAATATCTAAGCCCATACTTATTTAACTTTCCTGTAAATTGCATTGACCATCACTGTTGTTGTAGAAGTGTTTGTTATGGTACCCTTTGGGGTTTTTTTCCCTCTTAAATTATACAGATAGGTCTATTTGAAATACATTTATTGAGCCAAGTCTTAAAATGGGAGGGAAATACTTTTTCAGTAGTGTATTAATGGTTAAAAATACTGATGAATGGAAAACTGTTAAACTACAAGCATGATATTTCTTTATTGCCGGTATCTGTTTGTGCAATATGACTATAGACATCAGTTGTGATATTCCAACAAATCTCAGGCCAGTGGAATTAGAATCAGAGTCATTTAAGTTGGAAAAGACCCTAAAGATCCAACTGTTAGCCTAACACTGCCAAGTCCACCACCATGTCCGTAAGTGCCACATCTACACAACCTTTAAATGCCTCCACAGAGATGGTGATTAAGCCTGGCAGTCTGTTCCAGTACCTGACAACCCTTTTGGTGAAGAAATGTTTCCTAATATCCAAACAAAATGGTGCAACTTGAGGCCACTTCCTCTTGTCCTATCACTTTTTACTTGGGGAAAAGGAACTTACCCCCATATGGCTACAACCTGCTTTCAGGTAGTTACAGTGATGAGGTCTTCTCTGAGCCTGCTTTTCTCCAGGCTAAACAACTCCACCTCCCTCAGCTGCTCCTCGTAGAACTTGTGCTCCAAATCCTTCATCAGCTCTGTTGTCCTTCTCTGGCCTTGCTCCAGCACGTCAGTGTTTTTCTTGTAGAGAGGAGCCCAGAACTGGACACAGGACTCGAGGTGTGGCCAAGTACAGGAGGTCAATCACTTCCCTAGTCCTGCTGGCCATGCTCTTCCTGGATGCTGATGCCTTAAATGGCTGGAAAGAACCCTCTAACACTCCTTTTTGAGTATTAGAAAGCAAAGCAGTGTTTATTTACAGTATCCTGGGTGCGTAGGAGTCACTTCCACAGTATGCACACCGAGCTACAGAGGTGTTATAGTTTTATTCTGTAATTTCTAACATTACAGCATGTGTTACTCCCACTTCCCAAAACCATCCATCCCGTTGGACCTCCCTTGTCCTACCTTAGACAAGCTTCCCGATGATGATCCTTTATCTTTCTCTTGTCCTTCCTCTTCCTCATCTTGTTCCTTGGTCTCTGGCACAGTAGCGTGCCTTCTGGAACAGTTTCAAGGCTTCTGAACAGCTTTGACTCATTTATATCAAGCAATGTGCCTGTTAAGTCTGTTTTCTGAGTACATTTTCTACAGATAAAATATCCCTTCACTTGCTACCATTTCTGTCCATTGGAATTCGGGGCAAAAAATATTAAACAACATTTTTAGAAGTCTTGTACAAAGGTGCTAACAGGCCCAAGGCACTAGCAAGCCGTTCCAAAACTGCTAAAAAGCTATACTATAATCCATATAATACGTATTTTAAGGCATTGATGCCATTGGCCTTCTTGGCCACTTGGGCACACTGCTGGCTCACATTCAGCTGGGTGTCAACCAGCATCCCCAGGTCCTTTGCTGCCAGCCAGCTTTCCAGCTGCTCTTCCCCAAGCTTCTACTGCCATCTGCAGTTGTTGTGACCCAAGGGCAGGACCCAGCACTTGGCCTTGTTGAACCTCATCCAACTGGCCTCAACCCATCGATCCACCCTGTCCAGATCTCCCTGCAGAGCCTTCCTGCCCTCCAGCTCATCAGTGCTCCCACCCAACTTGGTCTGCAAACTGACTGAGGGTACCTCAATCCCCTTGTCCAGGTCATTGATAAAGACATTAAACAGGACAGACTCCAGTACTGAGCTCTGGGGAACACGTCTTGGGACTGGCCACCAGCTGGATTTAGCTCCATTTTCTGCCACTTTCCGGGCCCAACCATCCAGCCAGTTTTTTGGTCCAGTGAGCAGTGCACCTGTCCAAAACCAGGAACAGCCAATTTTTCCAGGAGAATGCTGTGGGAAACTCTGTCAAAAGGTTTTACTGAAGTCCATGTCAACTTTGGTAATTCAACAATTAAATTCTGATGTTTTGGAAAGTGAGAGGACTGTGTGTCTTCCTTTAATATTTTTAAAAGCTGAAGGTCTAGATGAGTATTTTTAGCTGGATCCTGTCAAGAAAGAAGTCTTTTTACATACCTGGTAGAATATGAAGATTAATAAAATTACTTTGATTTTATATCTCATTTACAGAACTATGCCTTGTACCACCACTCTGCATTTAATGGATCTTTGAATAAGTTTCTTTTTAGGCGTCTTTTGACCCTCATCACTGCCAGAATTTGATAATGTTATGAAATTACTTGAAAATATTTCTTTATAAAGCATCTTTATAATGCTTTTCATCAGAATAGGAGTTAGTAATACAGCTTTCAGCTTTTTGAGAGATACAGTCCGATTATTTTGTCTTGATGTCAAGAAAGTCTTCAGTGTGGAAGGTGGGTTATTTCACGAGACAAAGTGAAGTTACAGGGAGCCAATTAGTGTCAGGCTTTCATCTATTAATAGTGTTGCTTGTGGAAAAGCCAATTCAGAACTATTTCTCAGAAACAAAACTAAATCTTTTGGGGTTTAGTTTCTGACACTGGAAATTAGAAGGATCTGTGCTGTCAGAAACACCCCCTGCCCTTACAGTAAGACTTGGAATGGAAGCCAGGCACCCGCCAGATGCTGTTGGTGACTGTTCTCTTCCCTGCCAGGTGAGGTGCTACTGTCTCAGTGCCTGTCCTGTTTACTTAACATGGTTCATACAACTGTAGCTGAGTGCTCCTCTTGCCTTCCTTACAGGAATTCCTGGCTTTCTGAGAATGTACCTGGCTTATTTCCATATGTAATGGTTCCATTTGCTCCTTACATTTTGTGTACACGTCAGTCTCTTGCTTTCTTCTATGGGGGTTTTATACACGTGGTTAACTTTGTGGATTGGGGTTTTTTGGTTTTTTTTCAATAAATCAATACTTTCTGGTCAGAGCTTTTTTTCGTGTCAGAGTGGTCATAGAGGTAACATAATGGGAATTTGAATGTTTGTTCACATTTCATGTCTAAAGTGAGCTTGTGTTGGTGATTTCAACTAACTTGGCTTTCAATAAAGGGTAAGAGTTTACTCTCTGAAGAAGAATTGGAAAATCACTGTTTCCTATTCTGGATGAGTTTGTTTTCATCTCATATGGGTAAGGTGAAAGGACTGTGAAATGGTCTTCTGTTCAGAAGTTGCAACTATGGAGAGCAAGGCCCTCATCCTAAAGCTGTGGCCCCTAAATGAGCTCCTGTCATCCAGCTGAGCACACACCACTGAGGGCTTGAGCCAGTCTGTGCTGGGGCAGATGAGCTGCAGCTCATCCTTGGCTTTTGTGGGTGACTGATGGTAGAAGAAGACCTTAAAAAGCAGAGATTAATAAAGGGGGCTTTGCCTGGAGCAGCTTTGAATAGAAACTGTGGTGGTGGTGGTTGTTTTCTTTTTTTGAAAGAAAAAAGCATCATACCCTCCTCAAACATTATTTCACTATCAGAATCATCATCAAAACCATTGGGGAAGTAAATTTTATTTCAGGTAAATATCTGCATTTTCAATCTATTTCTTGAAAGGAGCCAAGTTTGCAGTTGTTCTACATGTCTATAAACTTGAGGTCAGTGCTAGTGAATATTCTCTACAGGAGCATGGCAAAACTCCTGAGGTGAATTATTGCATAAAATGTAAATAAATTGCATAAACTTAAATAATGTACTGTTCCTTCCCAGAATAAGGAATAACTGCATCTATGATTGTGCCTGAGCTGGGAATTCACCTTACCTGATTTCTCAATCTGACTTTCTTAGATTGCAAAATTGTGGAATGTTTGTGGAATGTAGCTTGCATTTAGAGATATGTAGAATTAAAGGGCAACCAGTATGGGGTTGCTTTTTATCCTAATTACATCAGAATGTACAAACCCAGGAAACAGTCTCCAGGCACCGTTCAGAGTGTTGTTTCCCCAGTGTGCACATGCAGCCAGAGGTTTATTGCTGGGCCAGAAAGAAATACTTCATTCAGACCCTTCTCCATGCTCAGAGGCAGCTTTGTCTGTTTCTGTTGCGCAAGCAGCAGTTTTGGCTGCAGCTTGTTTCTGTGAGCCAGGGGTTGTGACCTGGAGTGCAGGCCAAGAGGATACGGGAACGCAGATCTCCGGCTGTTCCCTGCTGGAGGACAAAGCTGGAGCTTTATCTTGGTTACCATAGGGAGCTCCTGCATTGTTGTCACTACTGCTGCCCTTGTTGGAGAGGAGTCCACTGTCAGATTTTCTAAAGATCTCCTCCAGCACCTACCTTCTTGCAATTATTCTTATGTTTTGCTCTTTGCAGAAAATGTTGGTTTGGAGAGAATGTGGAACATGGCATAATTTTGGGAAGAAATTCTTTACAGAGAGGGTGGTCAGCCATTGGAATGGGCTGCCCAGGGAGGTGGTGGATTCTCTGTCCCTGGAGGTGTTCAAGAAAAGACTGGATGTGACACTGTGCCACAGTCTAGTAACCGCAGTGGTAGTGGATCAAGGGCTGGACTTGATGATCTCAGAGGTCCTTTCCAACCCGTCTGATCCTATGATTCTATGATAATATTCAGAAATATCCTTTATAGTCCAGAACACCTGAGCTCCTGTAGGAAAAAATGCCATAAGTCAGTTTTGAAAGCAATGCTCTGATGTAGGTCCCAGAGCAAAATGGCACATGCCCGTACCCCAGCTTACAGGGGTAATTTTCCAGGGGGTTTTGGGTTTTTTGAAAACCAAAAATGGGACAGGGCCACTTGCAGCCAATAGAGAAGGAATTTGAGCTACCATGTACTGTAAGGACATAGGTTGCAACTAAGTTGCAACATAGGTTGCAACTAGGATGTGAATAGAGTTGCAGCAAAACATAGTTCCTGCAGTGACTGAGCCATTGTTACACAGGGAACATGTTACATGGGTGGCAGGGGACAAAATTATGTGTCTGTCCCCTGCTTTTTGCAAGGTTCCCTTGTCCACTGGGTTAGGGTTTAGATTCTCACTACACATTGTTGTGCTCAGAGATACGGAGTACTATAAAGTATCTGTTCTGCTGCTCCAGGCCGGTCTGTGGAAAATGTCTCCTCTTAAGCTAAACTCTTGGCCCGAAGTCCAGCAATGCCCAAGGAAAGTTACTTGACTTTATTAGTATTTTATTAGCTTTATAGCACCTCTTTCACCTCATGCCTCTGCTCTGCAGCTCTAGCAGTGAATTGTTTTAAGTGACAGAGTTGTGAACAGGGCAACTACCTGTAACTCTTCTAAGGAGAATATAAAATGCTCTCTTAGGCTTGTTAAATAACGTGTGAGACCACACAACAGGGAGGCTTTCTGCACACACTCTCTACAGCACAACTGCACTCAAACCTGGAGTGTTCTGCAGGGGAAGAGGTTGTGTCACTTGTTAAATGAGGGAAGCAAGGAGGCTCCTGAGCAGGGAGAGCACAGTAGGTACTCAAGTTCTGAACCACATCACTAGGGCCTGACAGTTAATATGTCAGTCTTAAAATCTAGCAGAGTTGTTGCTGTATGGATCTGAACTTCCCCTTAGGTAAAATGGTTACTGCTGCATCAGAAACTCCGCTGAGTTTAAGTTTACCTAAGCCCCACTGAACCTCTGTTGCAGCAGGATAGCTGGAAGTCCTTTGAGAATGATCTGTGAAAGTTCTGAAACCATTCAGAACCTCTTTATGGTGTGTATGTCTGTGCTATCTTAGAGCATTATCAGCAGGGACGTAGGTGTATGTGGTTTGCTTGGCAATGGAGTTAGGAGCAACACTTCACATTGTCCATTCCATCAACTCTGGGATTCATCTGGTCACCCCAGCATGCATGAGAGTTCCTGCAGCCCTTCTGGTAACGCAGCTGACTGTTGCTTGTGCACAGACACAGACCTGACCTTGTGCTTCATGCAGACAACCAGGCACCTTCCCTTCCAAGCCCTGTCCAGCACAAGGGCCAAAAAAAGGTATCACCTTTAAGTCAAGTGTAACACTTCAAGCACTCAGAACACTTCAGTCTTCAAGGCAGTTTCTCAGTCTGCTTGTTATGAGGAGCAAATAGTCCCATGAACAGCTGAAGAAGCACCACCTACTGTCTAAAAAATTGTGTAAGAGCAGCTATGAACTTTCAGTAAGGTCAAGGACAGGTTTCCAGTAATGATTTCTGTGTTAAAAGTGGGGTAGTGGTGGGGAATTCCCACCCATGGGTATCCTCTACAGTTTCCTCTTTTGAGGGATTTCAATTGCTTATAAATACCCTCTCTGAGTCTGAGAGCACATGAGACCATCTCCTCCAGTTTTGCCTTTCTGCAGTGGTGAGTGACATTTTGAATTTGTGAGCAGTGTTTTGAGCTGGTACTTGGGAACAGGACTAATGCTTTAGCATGTGGGGCTTCTCTGACAGGAGCAGCAGGGAATGCTAGAATGCAAGTTTCTCATGTGCATCTCCCTCTATTGTGGAGTCCTAAGCTGAGCTTGTGATCTCACAGAGGACACCATTCCTTGTAGGGGTAGAAGGGGACCCTGGGCAGCTACCCTGGCACAGCTGTGGCTGTGGTGGATGATTTGCCAGCAGTCTCTCAAAGGTGCTCCAGAACTGTTCATCTCTCTGTCTCACAGCTCTGTCTCAGACTTAGGCTGGTAACCATGAGGCTCTGTGTCTGCTTCGTGTTGCTCTCCGTTGTTCTGTGTGTAAGTGCTGACATATTTGGACTGCGCAGAGCTGGACAATTTGTCCGGGATGCAGCCGGAGGTAAGCTGCTCTTACCATAGATCCTCCTCTTAGGAACCCCCTCCCCAGGCATGTTACCAATGGATGCAGCCCTTGGAGCTGGGAGATCCACAGCTGGTTTCTGCTGCTGGAAGAGGGCCTTGATCAGCCCCCACAGGTGCTTTCAGTGGGCAAAGCCCTGTGCAAAGACTGATGTGGAGATGTGCCTCCCTGTGTTACTGCTCCTTTGGCCTTTCAGCTCCTTGGGCCTTTCAGCTCCCGGCTGAAATGGTACTGAACTATTTCTGGTGTGACTTTTTCAAGTCAACATCATTTCTGTTTTTCCGCTTTCTTCAGGAACATGGGATATGTACAGAGCGTACCGGGACATGCGTGAGGCAAATTATAGAGGTGCCGACAAATACTTCCATGCTCGTGGGAATTACGATGCTGCCCGGAGAGGACCTGGTGGTGCCTGGGCAGCAAAAGTGATCAGGTAACAGAGTGTGCTTGGCTTGTTAATAGTTAGTTACCAGGGATCCAGTCATTCCAGTTGGAGTGAAGTCCTTTTTGACTTGTACTCAGCTTTTCACCTAGAAGGACAGCAGAGGGGAGGGGATGTAGTTTCTGTCTGGACAGCCTGTCTCTATAGGAATGGTGGCTCTCCTCCCACATGAGTGTGAGGCTTTTCTTCTTGTCCTACTGAGAAGGCAGAGTCCTTCCTCTGCATTTCTGTCATAAGGAACTCTCTTTCCTTGCGGGTTCGTTTCCCGTCCTAACAGTTATGGGTTCCATGCGGGCTCTCAAGCAAGGATCAGTATGTGCTTGCATCTCACCTTGAGAAGCACTGAGGAAAAGCTTGCTTTACGTGGGTGAGGAGACCCATACGAGGCTGAGCTCATGCGGTCGGTTCAGGTGACTCTCCTCTTTCCCCGCAGCGACGCCCGGGAAGGATGGCAGGGCGGAGTGAGCGGCAGAGGCGCCGAGGACACCCGGGCGGACCAGGAAGCGAACCGGTGGGGGCGGAGCGGCGGGGACCCGAACCGCTACCGCCCCAAGGGGCTGCCCAGCAAGTACTAGGGCTGTGCCCTCTGCTCCTGTCACACCTCCCTTTGTACAGCCGAATAAAGAAATCCTCCTGAAAACTGTCCCCTCGTCTGCGAGCATCCATCCTCCCGGGCCGCCGGCCTGGCGGACGGCGCTGGGGCGGGGGCAGCGGGGCGGTGCCGGGGCATCNCCGGCCGCGCCGCCTCGCTGTGCCCGCGCGGCTCTGGGGCCGCCATGGACCGCAACCCGTCGCCGCCGTGCAGCGATGCGGAGGAGGAGGAGGGGGACGCGGTGGGGAACACGGTGTACAGCAAGCACTGGCTCTTCAGCGTCCTCACCCGCCTCATCGAGGTGCGGCGGCGCCGGGAGGGAGCGGGCCGGTGTCGGTCAGCGCCGGGCGGGTGCGGCGCGATCGCTCCCGGGGCGGGGGGGACACCCGGGGTCACACCCAGAGACACACCCGTAGGACACCTGGGGATACAGCGGCTTCCGAGCGGTGCGGGGGGTTAACCCGGGTCGTGTTCGCCTCATCCCCACACCCCGACGTGTCCCAGGTCATCGCCCCCGCGGAGCCGGATCCCGCTGCCAGCCCCGAGGGAGCCCGGACGGAGCTGGACGAGGAGATGGAGAATGACATCTGCAAGGTGTGGGACATGTCGATGGACGAGGTAGGAGCGATGTTCTGCCCCGCAGAATCCTCCTGGACGTGGGAGAAGGCACAGAGTCATCCAGGCTCGGTCAGCTCTCGAAATAGGCTTATTTCCCTCTAGCAATTGTAGTGCGCCCTACTGGTAAGCATAGTTTTCTCTGAAAGATAAACAGCCTTTCAAAGTTTGGCTACAGACTTGCAGTGGCCACGTAACGCAGCTTGTTGGTATTTTTCTCAACATTCTCAAATGCTGAAAGAAATTCTCAAGAGATATATATATATATAAATAAAATTATTTTATTTGCTGGCTTGTTGAGATTTTTTAAATAAACATGGATTATGTATCCTTTTATCCCAAATAGAGGACTCATCTTGTGTTTTAATGTAGTAAAATGAGAATGAAATTTCTTTTGTATGGTCTGATCAGGTGCTAATGGCAAGCCCTTAACTTGTTTCTTTTTATAAGTTGGGGTAATGTCATGTCTTGAAATGTAGTGTTTACTGGATTCTGACTTAGTGTCTCTGACCCTCTGTTGGGATAGGGAACAAAAGAAACTTTTCTTGTAAATGTGACTTTTGGGTTCCTTGTACAGATCATTGGCATCCTGAATCACCAGAAGGGTTTGAGTTCCTGATCTTCTCTCATTGAAAAGGAAGGATTATTGGTATTCACTGTTAGCAAATAACAAAATTTTTGTAGCGAGTTTGTCATCTCTCTGATCCAGTCCTTTTGCTGTGAGAAAGGGTTTGATTTTGCTCTTGAAATTGGCAGAGGTCCATTTACTTCTCCATTCACTTTCTCCACAGGACGTTGCTTTATTTCTTCAGGAGTTCAACGCCCCCGATATATTCATGGGAGTTTTTGCCAAATCAAAATGCCCTCGCCTAACTGTAAGTATGGGCTGTCGAAAAGCTGTTGTGTGTTAGTAGCAATAGTGGAAAGCTCTGTACATGCATTTACTCTTATCTTGCTTCTTGTCCCTACTGCATGTTTGAAAGTATTAGGGGAAGCACAAGAAAACGCAAAATCACATTTTAGAATGCTTTTTTTGCAGTGTTTTTAATGTGGTATCAGTAATGTAATCAGTAAGTATTTCAGTGACGTCGAAGCTGATACAAGTCTGCTCACATATCCTCACCTGTGTAAACTGAGGGACTGAGTCTATCAATCCTAGTTACAAGACCTGTTATTAAAACCAGTAGCCTGGCCTTTTTTTCTCATTACTTGTTTTGTCATTACTGAACAGAAATGGCCATGAACTTGTTTTGTCACACCTGCAAAAGTGTGACAGGTAGACCCTGGTTGGACATCAGGTGTCCACTAAATCTGCTCTGTCACTCCCCCTCCTTAACTGGACAGGGAAGAGAAAATATAACAAAAGGCTTGTGGGTTGTGATAAGAACAGGAGAGATGACTCACCACTTACAGGCAAAACAGACTCAACTTGGGGAAATTAATTTAATTTATTACCAATCAAAACAGAGCAGGATAATGAGAAATAAAATCAAATTTCAAAAGCACCTTTCCCCCACCCCTCCCTTCTTCCAAGGCTCAACTCCACTCCTGATTCTCTCCCCCTTCACCTGAGTAGCACAGGGAAACAGGGAATGGGAGTTGCAGTCAGTTCATCACGTCTGCCACTCCTTCCTCTTTAGGGGAAAGACTTCTTTCTTCCCCTGCTACAGCATAGGGTCCCTCCCGTGGGAGACTGTTTTCCATAAACTTCTCCAACTTCAGTCATTCCCACAGGCTACAGTTTTTCACAGAGTGCTCCAATGTGGGTCCCCCATGGGGTCACAAGTCCTGCCAGCAAACCTGCTCCAGCATGGGCTCCTCTCTCCATGGGTCCACAGGTCCTGTCAGGATCCTGTTCCAGCACCGGCTTCCTATGGTCTCACAGCTTTCCTTCAGGCATCCACCTGCTCCAGTGTGGGGTCCTCCACAGGCTGCAGGTGGATCTCTGCATCCCCAGAGACCTCCATGGGCTGCAGAGGCACAGCTGCCTCACCGTGGGCTGCACCACGGGCTGCAGGGGAACCTCAGCTCCAACACCTGGAGCACCTCCTCCCCCTCCTTCTGCACTGACCTTGGTGCCTGCAGGGCTGTTTCTCTCACTCCTCCCTTTGACTGCAGTTGATGACATGCAGCAGCTTTTTCCCTTTCTACAACATGTTATCTGGTGGGTGCTCCCACCGTCTTTGAACCTCTCTTACTTTTGTCTGACTGCTCTGGAAGTGAAATCCTGGACTACGTTGCAGTTGCCTCATTAATACTGTGTTTTGACTTTTCAGGAAATCTGCGTGGGAATATTAGGAAATATGGCCTGTTTCCAGGACATATGCATGTCAATTAGTAAAGATGAGAACCTTGGGTAAGTGTATATGTGGTTTCATACATGCATGAGTACTGCTTTTCTGTACTCACAATCACATGTTATAAAAGTTTGCCTGCCATGCCTCATCTTCATTCACACCTTTTTGGCTGACTTTTTTTGTGTGGGAAGTGCTCAGTGAAGGAAAAAAGAATACAGACCACTATTTTATTTCTTTTTTTAATCACCAGTGAAGTTCTTGAATCTTTGATTTCTAAGTTTGGCAATCTTGAAACACTTAAAATGCATGTGTAGTTAGAAAAAGCTGTTTTGAATCTCAGAACATGGCTGCAGCTATGAAATTACCTTTTTTAAACAAGGATAGATTTTGTTAACTTTTTTCCCTTGCATTTTCTCTGTAAAGCCAAGTGCTATTGCAGCGTTTGTGTGATTCAGACTCCCCAACTCTTCTGGAAACAAGCAGGTAGGACATCTCAGAAGTTAATGCATTGTTACTGTAGTTCTGCTGTGTTCTGAGGCCTGGGAAAAAACCTGACAAACAGGCTCACTGTTTTATTAACCTCTCATCCCCTCATCTCTTATTGTTTCTGCGTTGTCCTGGAATCAGTTTACTGTGAGGTAGATTCCTGTTTCTATCACATCATTCTCGTTATTTTGGATTTCCGCTTGTACAGCTGAAATGAACTGAATTGGCTTCTAATTTATTAAACATGGAATTCTTGTCTAGGCTGTTGTTAACTTGCCTGTCCCAGCCTGAGGTGGCCAATGTCTGGGTTGAGAGAATCCGAGAAAACCCTTCCGTGTATGACTGTGTTTGCTTTATCATGTCCAGCTCTACAAATGGTAAGTTGCGAAAGCGAGTTGGGAATTAGTGGGCTTTTGCAGAAGAAAAAACAAGAACTGGAGTTTGCAGTTGCAAAGACAATTTTTTTTTCAGTATTTTTCTTCAGTTGGGACAATTTCTTGAAAATAAAGGGAACCTCATAAATTTAAAGGACACCAAAACAAACTCGTACTGCCTTTGCGGGTTTATAAATATAAATATTCCTCTGTGGGGAATCAAAATAAGTGTAACGGAAGAAATTGTTATTTTCCACAAGAAAGGAAAGGACATTGTCTTTGTTCAGGGATATTCAGGTGTAATTTTTGAATCTTAAAACAAGACCTCATTTAATTAGTTTTTTCCAAATCAGGTATATGTATTTACCATTTTTAAAACTGTCATACTTGTGGAGTGGTAACTGGAGGAGCGATTCAGTTACTCTGAATGGCAGCTGAATACTGCACAGGCTTTGGGTATACAGTCCGTAGTGTGCAAATCTCTCTTGCAACTTAGAACTAATTTATTAAAAACTACACCAAGCACCTAAAAATGCAAATCCTTTGAATAGCATTTATGTTTCATATCCAACTCAATTGTAACAGCAGTTATGATTTGTCAAGGAGTCTTAATAATTTAGCTCTTTCAGGTTTTTTTAAATTATTATTATTATTAATGACAATTAATTCTGCTTCATCCAATTGAAATCACAGATCTACGTAAGTAAAATGCAGATTGGCAGTGGAAGGCTGGCATCAACCTGCATATCTAGGGACAAATCTTGGAAAGTTTTTCTTCAGAAGTAGATGTTACGGTCTTTTCAGGAACGTGAAGTTTCTTTGTAGAATGAAGTTCTTGCTTCACAAGACAAGGTTGGAGGTGTCAGTGGGCTTTCCAACAATCCCTATTTATCAAACTCTTCACCTAGTTTGTGCCACATAAAGGAATTAAACACATCAACCCATAGCAGGTCTTGAAGAAAATTTGTATATTTCAGGATTGAATTTACTTTGAATACATGCATATATTAACGTTTTGTGAGCTGATTTTTACCCTTCATTTTCAGTCTTGTTGAAATTTTTACATTCTCTCTTGTGCAGTTGACTTGCTGGTAAAAGTGGGTGAAGTGGTGGACAAACTCTTCGATCTCGATGAAGAGCTGATGTTAAACTGGATTAAAAATGGCACTTGCCAGCCTGTGGGACCATCTGTAGATGATTCCCCTGAAGAACTTCCAGATTTTAAGATTGTGCCTTGTATACTTGAAGCAGCCAAACAGGTCCGGTATGTGAGATTTCTTTTCAGTTTCATGGCTGGGGGGGCTCATTATAACCTTGTGTCTGAATGTCTTGATTTTGGTGGGAACAGCACAGTTTGATGGGTCACTAGAATACATTTTCCTGTACTTATGTAATTTGAAATGAGTCAAGTAGTTTGTTAGCAAAGAGAATGGCAGGGATTGCTGACAGGCTTCTCTGTGTCCAAAACACACAGAATATGAACTCAGTAATTGGCTCTTTAACATGTCTTTGTTTTTTGCTTGTTCTTTGTAGATCAGATAACCCAGAAGGACTTGATGTTTATATGCATATCCTGCAGCTCCTGACTACGGTGGATGAGGGGATCCAGGCTATTGGTAAGATGATTGAATTGCTATGTGTGATGGGACCCAGAGTGGCCAGAACTTCTGGATCATCAGATGTTTAATGGGGAGAAAAGTAATTCACCTACCTAGATTAAATTTGTTGGGTTGGTGGGTTCTTTTTCTTTCTTTCTCAAGTGCAGGCTCCTGATGGAGGAAAAGAGACTTGGAGTTTGCTTTATGACCTCGTTTGCCAGGAACTTTGCCAGCCAGATGATCCACCTATCATTGTGCAGGAGCAGAAGACTGTATTGGCCTCTATTTTGTCCGTGCTGTCCGCAATGTTTGCTTCACAGACTGAGCAAGAATACACCAGGATGAGGAAAAGCAAGTTGTGCTTTTTTCTGTTCTTTGTTTTTCCCCCTTCATTTAAAGTTATGTTCACAATTGACTTTACGTGGAGTGAAAGGTGGTTGAATTCGTTGACATATTTGAATACATAAGACTCTTTACTGGTGACTCAAAATCACACCTAGCCCAAAGTTCAGTTACTGGATGTCTCTGAAGAGTTACAGTGCCAGAATCTACAAATTCTGGTCAGTCTTCTCTGTTTGGTAAATTAATGAAAATTACAGAATTCGTCTTCGCTAAAATATGAGGACTTAATAGTACTTTTTGTTTGCTTGTTTGTTTTTTGTTTGTAGTAGGGGGACATTCTGCACTTACTTAAATCCATCTATCCCTTGTTACTTTTCAATTTGTGGATAAGTCTTCAGAATTAAAAGCCTATCTTGGGAATGTGAGTCAGGGTCATTTGCAGCAGAAGGGTGTTGTGTGAGTTTGGCTTGTCAAATAGGATTATCTGGATGTAAATTGAACATACTACCCTCACTGGGTTACTACTAAAGACATTTTCCTTCTCATACTCCTTACCACTGGCATATAGTTTTGATAGGTACAGATTAACTTGCAGGAAAAATGATTAGGGCTTTCTACTGCATTTCCACTTGTTTCTTTAGAATGATCTTTGAGTAACAAAACACAGCACCATCAGAATATCAATTTGTATAACTTTTGTGTAAAATCTGGTGGTGTGTTTCAAAATTCTAATGCCTTGAAAGGATGGGGAAGAATTTTCAGTGTTAAAGTTGAGTTTTCTTGTTACTTTATATTAAGATATGCCTCTGATTGGGAGCTTGATTCGTATCTTACAATACATGGAGGGCTGTGGGAAGAGAGCTGTTGATAACTCCAAGGAGTCCAAGCAAGAAGAGACTGGAAGGACTGAAATAAATGAGGAAGATTTCCATTTAAAAATTTTGAAGGATATTTGCTGTGAATTACTTTCCAATATGCTTCAAGAACTAACCAAGGTAGGAATAAACAAAATTCTAAGAGGGATTTCTGCAGGTTAGGTAAGAAAAAAAGATGTTAATGTGGGCATTTTTCTGGGCAAGTGCAGTTGCATACTGGGAATTCCTTAGGGAATCAGTCAGAAGGTAAGTAGCAATAAGTGTGTGAGATGGCAGGGACAGAGGTTTTCAGGGCCAAGAGTCTGTATGATAAATTTTCTAGGTGTATGTTGCCATTTCTTTTGAATGAATCAATTTATATTGAGAGAAGGAAATACTATCAAATTCACCTTCTGAGCCAGACGTGTTTTATTATGGAAGTGTTTGGGTTAAGAGACTTGTGATGTGTGAGCTTTCACACTTTGTTGTGTCAGCCATGTCTGGCTTTCTCTGAGAGCTGTAAGTTCTGGTTGTTTTACCCATTTTTAAGAATGAAGCACATACTGTGCACAGTTTTGAGTTTGTTCTTCCGACAACTGCTGCTGATGTGCTTGTTGTATTTCTCACTTTATTTTGCAGGAAAATACATTAGAAGGACTGCACCAGGGACATTTGAATGAACAGACATGTTCCTGTGCGTTTCAGAACCTCTTACCTTTGTATTTTGCATCGGTGAGTATATGACAAGGTCTGTGACAGAGCTGAAAACATACTGCTTGGGTGGCAACACCTTTCCAAATCCCATGTACAAGCAGGACAGAATTGCTCAGGCACAGGTGCCACACCATTGCAATTCCAGACAGTCCTACGCCTCTGTCTCTTCTGCCTTACTTTAGCCAAAGCTTTGCCAGGACCATCAGCTGATGCAAGGGTCAAACTGTGCTGACATGAATGGATGTCTGAAAATTTAATGCTAGCTGAAAATTTGTCCTGTATGTTTTTGTAGAAGAAGTATTCTAAATATTTTTCATAGGGAGCTTTTCTTCGTGTACTTTTAAACAAGAAAGCAAGAGCTTGAGGAAGGTGGTAACGTTTCAAGATTCAGACTGACTGAAAATGTGTGGTGTAGGAGGAAGGTAGCTACTGTGGAGCATTTTCCATTGTTCATTGCAGTGGCTGCTGCTGGCTCCTCTTGCTGGGAAGGCACAGAAATAGAAAGACCCCCTGCACCAATATAAGAATTCTATGTTCCATGCAAATTGGTGGTTTTTTTTGTGTGTGTGTGTGTTTTTTATTTCCAGGTGGAGAGTTTCCTTGAAGTCCTGCGTGAGGCTGACCAGACACTTGCTGACAATCTAGAAAAACGTTTCCCAAGCCTAAAGGTTCACCCCTAAGAATGTACATGGAAAATTTTCCTTCTTTGGAATGAAGATTTTTGACTGTTTCATTACAGCGTTTCATAAATCAAGTTTTCAGTAAATGCAGGAGAATGAGGCAACCTCTTTACCAGCAGGTGGCTTTTAAGAAATGTTGCAGGTTAACCTAGGGTTAATCTGGTCTGCACAGGGAAGGAAATTGCTGTAAATTCAGTTCTGCATCTTCCATCCTGTTTGCTCTGGTAATGAGAGACTGTTGATTTCTAATTGCTCTCCTGCAGAGTAGTTTTCTTTGAGTAACTCTCGATTCTGTGCTTTTCAACTTTAAGTTGAAACAGCAAAATGAATGAAATGCACCAAGTTGTTTTTTACCATGGTCCTAGTTTCTTTCAAGTTGCTGTTGCCAAAAGGAGGGTTGTTCAGTAGAAAATTGCCTTCAAGCACCTGATAAAAACAGAGTTAAATTATACAGAATTTTTGGGTTTTTTTTTTTTTTTAGATCATATCAGTACCTTGAGCAGATACTGTAACAGAAGTGTTTCATCCTGCTCCTTTAAAATCTTCACACTTCTTCCACTGAAGCCTCTTCTACATTGCAGCTCTGAGCTGTGGGGTCTCAGTCCTGTGCAGTTCAAAGGATTTGAGAATATTGTTACCAATGGTCTATGCTGCAGCTTCCAGCCACTGCAGTCAATTTAGAGTTTCAAGGCAGGTTTGGATTTAATCCCTGGCATACTTGCAGACTTTCTGCTTTTTTCCTGCAGTCTGTGCTTCAGTTTAGGAATGTAACATATATTGGTTCTTTCCTCATTCATTTATTGTATAAATTATCTCTGAATGACACAAGAAATGCCATGTTTTTTAGGGGAGCTTAAGGTGTTAAGTCATTTGCAGGAACTTCAGTCTACAATCTTCTAGAAATCCCATTTTTAATTATATGATGTTTTAACTGCATTGCATTTTTAGAGCCTCTGCCTGCCTCCAGTGCAGCTAAAATGTTTTGAGTCTGAAAAGACAGTACAGCAGCACATCAGCTTCACTGTTTCTGTAAATGAGAGTGGAAAACAATTGGTCTTTATAGGTTTGAGATGTTAAAGAAAATGGGAACCAGAGCACAGCGAATAATTTAGTGCCATATACACACATTCCCTGGCTCTCCAGGTTTTTATAGACTTTAGGTATCGTGCTGGGCCGTGTTTTGTTTGCCCTGAGTTATGTGGACACACGCTACAATGCAGTATGTGTATATGTATATAACGCTTTCATCCCAACTTCCAGTTTTCAAACCCAGTGCAATTTAATCATTCCCCTCAGCTGCCAGCAGCATCTCGGCTATCAGCAGAGGTTTGGAATTACAAATATCTGACTTGTGTCACCAAAAAGAATCACCATGGTTTCTATCACTTTTTGTATGCTGTGTTGGTTGGAGCGAACTGGTGGCTCTGAATCGGATGACAGCATTTTTCGTACTACTTTGACAGTTTTTGGATATTTTCTTAAACCTACGGATTTGTAATAAAGTTTCTTTTTTTTAAAAACCTCCCCTGTACACTTTCCTTCATTCTAGTGTCAGTTATATTTGTTTTCTGAGTCACTGGAAAGGTCTATTACTCTCAAGTGTGTCAATTGTAAGGGGAAAATTGAACCTCTTCATAATGTCTGTGTTGGCCTTCACTGGATATTTATTTTAACCCTCTGTTGCTTTCTTCATATAGTCACTTTTATATCTGGAGGTTAATATGTGTCTCTTCCAGTAGTTAACCTTTTATGGAGCTTAGTTTATCCCCAGGTATATCATAGGTGTCTTTGTGATGGTCCAGCATAGTGAAGAATTATTTCTGGTTTGCATCTTGTGAAATTCATTGTCGTTAAAATTTTGCAGCAGCTGTGTAAATGTAATATACAAAAAAGCAGAGACAAGATCTGTTGGTTTATTTTGTTCCTTCTTCTATTCAATACACTAAGATCCAGTGTTTGCTGATGAATTCTTAAATGTGGCATCACTAATTTCTACAATATAATTATTGATATCTGATGCCCCTCGAGCAGTAGAAAAAATGACTAGTGTCATGTGGGAAACCAGGTGGGTCCCATCCTCCTACTCGTCTGCAATAGAAGAAGCTGTAGGAATGATCAATCAGCCTTAGTCCAGCAGAACAATAATTCAATTATGCTGGGAATTTTTATCCTTGATAAACATGGTGACACAGAGACTGGATTCCCCCTCTACCCCAGCAAGCAGCAGCACTTGTGCGGTGGGGGCTGCATGGGTGGGGCACCACTGCCCTTGGGAGCAAGAGGCTGGTGCCAAGGTGGATGCAAGGTAACTGTGCCAAGTTTTGGGGTTCAGATGGGGAAGGAGTTATTTGTGGGAGCAGGTGGATGATATGTTTGGAAATGGTGCATGTGTATTTCATCATCCTGCCAGCAGGGACCTCCCTCGGCCTGTGCTTTGTGACCATCTGCATTTTTGGTGGGGTTGGTTTTTTTTGGCGGGGGTCAGGGAGAATTGGGGAGTTGTTTGGTTATTGGGTTTGTTCTTTTTTTGATTCCTACTCCTAACTGTGCTTTGACACCGACTGGCAAGCCAGACCTCTCTGGGCCAGTTGATTCAGAGCAGATGAATATTTATCTACAAGCAGGTGAGCAGCTTTCTTCCAAACCAAAGATCTGATTGATGCCTTAAGCCCCTAATGCTTTTTTATTTTTCTAATATTTGTAAGTTTTATAAGTAGTGAAAATAGATTTTAGAAAACAGCAAACCCCCCTCCCTGTCCCTTGTCCCTTTCCCTTTTTCTAGCACCCTTGTTTATACATTCCCTAACCCTTTTACCCCAAATCTAGTAGAAATGTTTAGTCTTTTGTCAAGGCAAGGCCTAGACAGTTGACAGAACAACATATCAGGGCCTAAGCCACAGAATATGGTCAAAAATTAGGTAACCATGTACCCTTTGTGCTCTGATGATGGTGAAGATGGGATGAATGGGGGGTCCCGAAGTACACCCCAGACTCATTTTAGGGGGGTGGACCCGGGGCGGACCAGAGTAAAGGCCATAGGGTGGACACATCTGGGATTGGATGGATGATATTATAAAAAGTAACCTCTCAGGCACAGCTGTGCGCGTCCTGTAACATCTTAACCTTGGAAAATAAACCCTTTTCTTATCTCACCCCTAACAAACTGCTCTGGAGAATTTTTCAGCACCTAAACACAGCGGCAACAGATTAACTCTGTAACATCCTGCTTTGGGGAAAAAGGAGAATTACTTGTCAATGCTTTGTGCAGAACTCTGAAGTGGGTATCTGAAGCATTGAACTAAAGTAGCAGGAACTCAGTCCTCTTAATGTGACTTGTCACATAAGAACACCTGGAAAATTGAGGCAGAAAGCAGACTGGAAGGCCTCATTTAAATTAGATTTAATAGATACATATAATAATTTCATTCAAAGGATCCTTTTGACTCAGCTTTCATGTACATTTGGCATCTTTATGCTTCACAGTAACTTTTTCCTGGTGGGAGAAAACACCGTAAAACCAAATAAAATTGGAATGTGTGGAAAAAGGCAATCATCTTCTCCCTTGGCAGTGCAAGGAGATGGTTGCTGCTGTTATGATACTCATATTGCAAACCTGTCCTTTCTGGCAGACTAAACTGTGAAACCTGATATGCTGGGAAGCTCTTTTCTACTCTTCTCCATATCCGTGTCACTCTGCTCTTAATTTTCTGTCACTACATTTTTAGTTCATATTTTTTGTAACTGCCATGGTGATTCCTTTTCCTGTAAGACTATGTGTTGTTACAACTGACCTGTTATAACCACCTTTCACTGAAACTGAATGCAAGAGAATAAAATACAATCCTTATTTGTAAGTGAAATATCTTCACAGTTTATTATATTGGCATGAAAAGGTATGGATGTGTTAATGTGGTTTTGCTTGCTTTGAAAATCTCTGTTCTTTTTCACTACCCTTATTTTGGCTGCTACTTGGAGTTACAAAAGCAGCAGTATCTCTGTTATATTTTTCACTGAGGAATTTGCCTTTTTTCTTTCCTAGAGCAGGATCTCTTGGTGACAGCAGTTCCTTAGCATGTCCTTTATTTTCCCCTCGGAATTAAACATTGTCCTTTTTTTTCCTTTGTGATGCTTGCTGTTCATTTTGTCGAAGATGACGATGAAATTCATGTGCTCTGCCAAAGTCAGTGAGAAAGGAAGAACCTGCTACACCTGGGGCCAGGACCAGTCTGCTGTAATGTTATACAATTTCTCAAAGATCCTTCATGTGAAGGCAAGCAGAAGCAGCGAGGGGCTGCGCTTTGCTCCCTGTCAGCCCCGCAGTGAGCGAAGCCCCTCAGTCAGAGCCGACGAGGCGTGAGCTGAGTGAACCTGACATCACCAGGCTGGCAAAACAAACCAGGTTATTTCCAATAGCTATCAGCAGAGGCTTTGCAATGGGAAATACTGCTCCTATTCATCATTTTATTTGCCTCCCTGATTCAATTATTTACCTCTTTTTCAAAAAAATAGTTATATAACACGAGGAGCTGACATCTAAGATTGGTAATGGAACAGATTTTCTTCTGAGCTGTTACTGTGAAGAAAATGAACAAATGCAGGGAAAACCCATTTTGGGGCTCCATTTTCTTCCTTTCTCCTGGGTCACTGGGAGTTAGCTACATGTCTTAATGATGTCTTAGTAAAGTCTGAAATATATACAGACTACTGCAAAAGAGCAAGCTTGAAAAGGTAAGTGTTAGGATGCTGTGAAGAGAAATAAGGCAGTAATACTAGAGAAAGAAAAGAGATGAAGGCATACTGGAAAGAAGATGGAAAAACCTGGAAGCATTATGGTAAAGAAGACAGAGTTAGTGTGATGTTGAAGGAGAAAGGTATTAAACATGAGTAACTATGTTAGCCTTCTAGATCTGTCCAGGTGGAATGGCTGATGTGCTTCACCTATCAAAGGTCTAACACTGATTAAGTTTTCTATTTTCCAAGTTGAATCTCCTTTGAAGTTTTTCTTGCTTTTATGGAGATGAGACACCTTTAAGGTGAACGTGAGGTCCTAAAAACTACAGGTGGGCAAACTGGTATTACTGGATTTATTTATTTTTTAATTCACCCACCCAGTCCCCTTGTTTTTTTGCTGATAAGGTGAAGCTGAGGGAGTTGAATCATGATGGAAGTCAGGCAGCTTCAGGTGTTTCAAGAGCTTGCCTGGCAGAGATCTTGAACCTCAAGAGGTGAGGTGTGGAAGCAGAGACCTGCAGGACTGATGCTTGTGTTGCACATTGGCGTGGGATGAGCACAGCAGACTGCAGTGTACTCCTGGACTGATAGGTAGGTACAATGGGAAGGGGCCTGACTGATGCCTGCCTGGAAAACTCAATCCTGCTAGGTCTGGAACAGCTGTTGGCATGAGTAGGAACCGATAATCTTGAATTTTACTTCAGTCTTCTTGTATGAAAACATTTTTTACCCAAAATTAAAAAGTCTGGGTGATTAATATACTCTGTTACTACTGGGATTAATATCCAAACCTCAATGTTACCTGCTGTAATCCATGGTAGTTTCTTTGTACATGTGGAGTAGGCACAGTAATGTGCATGTTTGTGCCTCTGGTAACTTAAATCCTGTGTCAACATTTGCCCCATTTATATCCCTTTATCCAGTTTCCAAGAAAATCTTAGAAAAGCCAATGTGTTGCAATGGTAGCAGTTAATTATTCTGTGCTTTGGGTTACGCAAACTTTTAATTTTGCAATGAGCTTGTATCAATATTATTTTTATTGTCATGCATATCATTGTTTGTGACGTGTCTGTTTAAAGAAGTTGTAACTTTAACAAGCCATCTGTTAACCTTACATAGAAAGGAAATGCTTTTGCCAGTTACTCTAATGAAATCAGAAAAATCATTTCCTGGTCTCCAGTTGTAGACCAGTCACCCTATCTTCTGTCAATAGGAGGATATTGAACCATAGAGGAAAATACAGGCACACTTTTATCCTGCTCTGAAATACAGCCATGATGTTGTAGCCAGTGATGTCAGAAGGCTTTATTTTTCATTAAAAAGTCTTTGTAGTGCACAAACTCTTTTATTCAACATCAGAGAGTTTCCTCATTAGTCAGGTGGGAAGGCTGGACATAGGAACCATGGGAAGGCATTTTGAGTTTATGCCAGCCTGACTATTAAAGATTTTGATTTAATGTCTTCAGAGAGTAGGAGAGAAGGAGAAACCTTTCACCTTGTGTGAGAATAAACAAAACTGCACAATAATGCCATTTTGTCATTTGTGATGAAGCCGTTAGAATTGTCTGAACGGAAGGAGGAGCAGTAGTGGACAGAAAAGTCTGGAATAATAGCATTTTTTTTTATGAATGGTGAAAGTATGGAAGAGCAAGGGAAGAGCAAGGGAAGAATCTGTAGACGGAAGACATTTATGAGGAGACAAAAAGAAACACAGGAAATTGCCTATGAGCTGACAAATGATATAAGTCCAAGGCAAGTCCTCAGGAGATCTAAATGTATCAGCACTGTGCAGTGTGAGCTGTCCATGTGGGAAAGTCCCAAGCCCAAATGAAGGGAAGATTTGTCATTTTCCTTCTCCTTCTCTTGGAGAAGTTCTCACGACTCCTGAAAGGTAGCAGGAGATAGATGGAGAAGATACTGGCATGGGGTTACTCTTGCATGGGGCTGGAGTTGTCCACAGTACAAGGGACAAACCCAGCAAGAGCAGCCAGGTGCAGCCCTGAAAGGCAAACTTCTTGCTGCCTTCCCACTTCTCCAGCCTTTCTGGACACAGGAGCAGATGGGTAGGGATAGCATCCAGCAGTGTGTCAGGGTAGCATCTATGCATGTGGGCTTTTGAGCCCACCCTGCTTGCTTCCCTCTTGACCAGCGCTCTCAGTTACGAACTTGAGGATCAGAACCAGATCTTTCATTGTAGTGTTATCAGTGACTTTCACCAATGGATCTGGAGTCAACCCTCAAGACGGCAGTATTGAAAATAGTCACAGTGCTAGTCCACAGCTGTCACCTGGCATTAGAAGAGCTTTTATATTGCAGTACCCTCTGTGAGGTAGACTTATTTTTGGTCCACAGGGTAAAGGTTGAGCGTCCTTTTTTTGGAAGAACCTGCTGTATGTGACACAGCATGATGTGATTGCCCATTCAGGGTTAAGGAACCGTTGTCATGATTTAATTAACCAGTTGTTCCACTGATCCCTGAGTTTACTTAGACTTGAGAGAAGTAAACATAATTAAATTAAAGAAGGGTTTTTCCTTCTCACCCATGCTCTGAGCCCTTTTGCTTCTTCCTTGAGATAAGAAAAAGCTTATGAATAGCAGCTTCAGTTGTCTTTGTTGTTGTTGACCTGATGCAGAAGGCTGGCAGGAGGAAGATTATGCACAGGTGCAGTATGTGCATGGCATCAGAAGAAGAGGACACATGGGTGTTTGAGATGAGGTTTTTAAAATTTAAATTCCTCTGTTAGATTGGCAAAAGGATAAAAATGTCAAGGGTTCAGTGTTGCCTGTTGCCTGTCACAGGCCAAGATAATTTTGACAAAAAGTGGTAATGTTCGAGTTGAAACCTTATCAAAGCAGAGGAAAGAGATAAAAGAGTTTTGAATTCAGTTCTCAGTTTATCCAAAGGCTTTTTGTATGTAACTGCCTTACGCTGCATAACCCCTCAGTGCCTTGGGATGTGATTCCCCAGCAGATCTGGGTTGTTTTCCACCAACCTGTTCAGTTGTACTGTGCCGTGTCTGCCCATTTGGTTTTGAGAGCACAGTCACAAATTTACAGTAGTTTCTTTGTCTGGCTACAGACAGAGAGCATCATGTAAAAGCACATCCTTGTCCAAATGCAGGTTTTCTGCTTCCCCTTGAACGGAGCTGTTTCTGCCGGCAGCTTGTGCCTGCCCTCTCCTAACACCTCACCTTCATTTCTAGTTCTTAATTTCTACTGTCTGTACTGGAGAGCTTTGTGAAGGGAGATGTAATCACATCACAAGACAGTTACCTTATGTTCTACTACATGTGCTTGTGTCATGCGTTTGTCGTTCACAAATGACCCAGCAAGGGGCTGTGCAGATGTCATTTATGGTGTGCTACGCCAAATTTACCAGCAAATCTCTGATAACTACTTCTACCATGTAATTTGTCTGGTGAAATTACACCCATCTTTCAGGAAGTTAATTCTAGACTGTATTTTTTATAATTGTTTGTACTAATGGGTAAGAGAAAGTGGGTGAAGAAGCTTAAAAGTGAAAAATACCCAATCTATTTAATCCCTTTTGTCCTCTGGAGCAATTCTTACATTACTCAAACTAAAGTTGATGAAACACAATTTGATCTTCAGGAAAAGCAGATTTTAAAATAAACAAATCCAGGTAGTTTGCCAGATACTAAAAATTAGCTTGACTCATCCAGAATGAACAGTTTTCCCATCTTTTCATTCCAAAATGTAGTAGTCTTTTCTCCCTAACTCTTTCCCATTTAGTCCCTAAAAGCATTGTGAATAGATGGGAGGCACAGTGTTACTTCAACAAATATATTGTTGTGAATTGTACTGAGCTCTGCTTCACAAACACCTTTGACAAATCTTCATTAGCCTGATCTACACTTGCTTCCTCTTCTCAATTGTATGTCTGCTCTCAGTTTATCACCCTAATCTTTTATCCATGATCATGGTTACTGTTTAGCTAATGATTTTATCCTTAAATGCTCTTATAATGTTGTATTTCTCTGAAATAAAATTTTGCACTGTGTTCCTAAAAGCAAAGCTCTCTAATCAGGCAGATGAAACTCATTAGTGTTACGTTTCAAGGAGCCTTCCTTTGATGCAAACTAATTAATTTTGCCCCAATGCAAAATTGTCCTACCTATAACAGGAACTAAAATCTAATAAGATAAAAGAAACTCAGAGGGGAAAAAACATCTGTCATGAGAGCTCAGTGAGATAAATAGCTTTTGCCAGTCTTGGAAATGATGATGTGTTTCACAGCTCTGAGGCTGGATATTTTACAATTGCCAGTGTGTTTTAAGTTGCTGCTGTGAATTGATGGGTTTACATTGCTGGTTTTCATCCTCACAGCAGACAGTGACTGTGATCTAATTTATATTGTTCATGCTGGCCAGTGGTCAGTGCCTAGACCAGAGGCTGCCCTCAGTCATCTGTTTTGCTGTATGAACACCGGGATTTCAGTGGATTGGGGGATGTCTGAAGTCTGTGGACTGAGAACGGTCCTCTGAACTCATTTCATTTTGAAACCCTGAAGGAACATAACAGATTTACTAGGAATGAAAAGTTTGGCCACATCCTCTGTTTCAGAAAGGCCAATTGTTTACAGCATGGAGGTGAAGCAGGCACCGAAAACCTGCTGTAACAGGTAGACCCACAGAATCACAGAATATGCCAATGTGGAAGGGACCCACATTAATTGTCAAATCCAATTCCTGGCCCTGCACAGGATCATACCCAAGAGTCACGCTGTGTGCCCGAAAATATTGTCCAAACGCTTCTTGAACTGTGCTGTGACCACTTCCCTTGGAAGCCTGTTCAAGTGCCCAACCACCCTCTGGGTGAAGAATCTTTTTCTAATATCCAAACCAAACCTTCCCTGACACAACTTCAGGCCATTGCCTCAGGTTCTGTCACTGGCCACCACAGACAACAGATCAGTACCTGCTCCTCCTCTTCCCGTCAAGAGGAAGTTCCAGACTGCCAGGAGGTCTCCTCTCAGTTTCCTCCAGGCTGAAAAGACCCAATGTCTTCTATGATTTTTTGGACCTTAGAGTCAGCTTTTGACTCCCCTTGGCCTGGCTCTGTTTAAGGTGTATGAAACATACGGAATATGGTCTTTCTGCTTCTTACATTTGACAAGTCTAATGTCAGATAAACTTCTTAAATGAAGTAGATTAATATGGTAGAGGCTTGGTTACTAGCACATATTCATGGTGAGGCTGTGTTTTCAGGAGTACCTGAAGAGCTCTCAGTCTCTTTCCTGAGTGGATCAAAGTCTGCTGAATTGTTTTCTGAGCTCTGCTTACTCATATCATTAGCAAGTACAAAGCTTTCTCCTTTGTTCGCTCTTCCACCTCACTTTGAATACACAATATGCTGCTGTTCTACTAATTAGGCCAACAGGCTGAGGTTAACAAACACTCAGTGACTACTCTCATCAGCAGGCTTATTTATGCATTTGACTATTTTGCTTTCTGTTTGTGATGTGAAAGAACTGGATAATTCCTGAAGTTTTCAAATAAAAATTATAATGCAGTAGAAAGAATGCTACCAGGGTGGTTCCTCAATGAATTGAATCCACTTGTACTATACTTTGTGCTTAAGGGATGGACTAGTATCAGGACCTGGTCAGAAGTAATCCCTGAATGCTATGAATGGCTGTTTCCAGTGCTGGTGGTTGAGGTTGCCTAAGGCTCTGATGTTGTTCTCTTTTTGGATGCTTTGTCTTTCATTCTCAGATTAGGTGGTTTGCACCCTGTATCTGGTGCCAGAGCTCTCAGCACCAAGCAGCTTCTCAGCCTCCCTCCCCTTGCCAGGGCTCTGTGGGTGATGGGCAGGGTTGGTGTGGTGCAGATGTGTGGCCTCGGCTCACACCGCTGTGAGAGCAGCTGTGAGCCTCCCCTTCGCCCTTGCCCGAGCTGCGCTGCAGGTAAGCTGTGCTTGGTCACATCCCTTGCTGATCCCAGCTTGCCAATGTGACTTCCCAGCTAGACCTCAGACCTGCTTGCCACTATGGACTTGTCTGGAGACCTCTTGGCTGCACCTGGGTGCCATCCCTGGGCTGTCCTACTCTCCTTGCCCGGGTGCAGAGGCACTGCCCACCTGCCCTCATGAGGGCAGGATTGGGGTGCAAGGCTCAGCAGAGCAGTATTTGTCAGGCTCATGTAGTGCTGATGGAAATGTATTATTTCCTTGTCCTCTCTAGGCTGCACTGTGTTTCCTCTCAGCATGTAGATCAGTTTGTCCAGCTTTCCACTTTGCTTTCCCCACCCCTGGCTGATGGGGAAATTTAGTCCAGTCTGACTGGACTAAACTCTGTTTACTCTAATAACACAGGGAATCTTTGCTGACTGGTGCAGGACCAGAGCTCTGCTGCTTCCTGCAGGTTTAACTTGAGGTGACTTGGCCAACACTGAGCAGATAACGAAAAAAGAAAGTTGTAATTGGTCCTTCTGTACCCACTAACTCCAGAGTAATTGGAGCAAAGAGCTCTTTCAGGACTTAGTCAGACAATAGTTTTGCTTTAAACATAGCTGATTAAGTTTGTGATATGATATTCAATAGTGAAAACAAATTAGAGTCTGGTTTCTCCCTTGTCCCAGCAGCATGTAAACTAAGCCTTTGGAAAAAGCTTGCAAAGGTGATGTTAGGAAAAACTACACCTTGTTTGCTCAGAGCAACAAGTAGCTCATGTCACTTGTGATTTTATTTAGCTTTTATGAAATGAAAAATATTTCCTGCCTCAGATGAAAGGGCTAATATTACTTCTTTAAACAGTCCAAAGCAAACATACAAGCAGTGAATGGTCTGTTGGCTGTATGTGCTTCAGTAGATTTACACAGCAGCTTTGGCTTTTCAAAATAAGCGTACTTAAAGGCTATTGATACTACAGCTGGCTGAGTCATGACAAGTGGGTAATTTGCCTCATTGGTTCTTGGACTTTTCATTGCAAAAAGATATTTGTAAATGTTTTATATCACCGCGTAACTTAAATTTCCCTTTTTCTTTTGTTGCATATTAACTGCTTAAGAATGAAATGCTTTATTATTCAGCAACTATTCAGTAGCATCAAGAGTCAACTGATTGCCAAACCACCCTCATGGGGATGTGGTTCCATTCTCAGGGGCAGAGTTCCAGACGTTTCCCAGGCATTTCCAGGTGATTACTGTGAGTTCAGTACGTGACACTGTTGTGGTCTCATGCTGGTGAAAGGCTGAGTGAATTGTTCTGGGAAGTGTTTGTTGGAAGAACTGTGGTTCACAGAAGACAGCAAATGGAAGTACTCCACGTAGAAAGCCAGCCAGGGATTTGGGATTTCAGATTCATACATTTCTTAGAAAATTTGAGAAGCTTTGGATTTGGAGTTTTTTAGTTCCCAGCATTTAGGCAATTGGCCTAAACCACAATGACAAGTTACCTCCTTTGAATGGGAGCAGTCAAAGGTTGTCAGAATGAAGATTAGAAAGTGACTGGAAGCAAATGTTGCTTGGGTGTTCCTACAATAATTGCTTTATAAATACTAAAAATCAGCAGAAGAAAATGAGTCAGATTTTCAGACCCCCTGTTTCTTGGGCATCAGTATATGAGAGCATCAATAAAATTCAATCAGAATATGAGGGAGATCTGTAAAACCTACACTGGAAAAAAACTGTCTCAGAGGGCTGCATGAGATTCATCTTCACTCTTCCCTGTAACTTCCATAGTGCTTGCCTAAGTGCTATGTGATTCTTAAAGGCATGACTTGTCTGCAGCAGTTAATTAAGAGAAAGGCAGAGGGCTGTGATTAGAATTTGCAGTAATTCTGGAGAAAGTAATTATGATTAGAGCAGCCTTGGTATTAAGTTGTATTAAACCTGTTTTGTTCAGGGATTTAACACTTTATACCCTTTTCTGGAAAAGCTTCAAGTGGTCACTTGGCCTCAGGCAAACACTCCTGGTTGGAAAGGCTGATGGCTGGCCCACATGAAGTCCAAGGGATGGCTGAGGAGGTTTATACTCAGAAGTGATATTGTGAATTGCCTTACTGGAGATTAAAGCACTTTCTCCTATCACGTGGGGAGAAGGGGTAATTCCCACTGATGACCTTGATGGGATTGAGAAGACTTTAGTGCTGACTGATTCTCTCCTTCAATCTTGCTGCATTCAGGTAGATAATCTTATCCTTCAACATCAGATTAATATCCTTACAGATCATTCCCAATCTGCCCTTCCATGGTTCTTGCCTCAACAGTTGAACAAAATCACCCTCTGACTCTATCTCTCCCCCAGTGGTGGAGCCTTTGGGAGCCCCTGTACTACACTGATTTTTCTTTTTTCTGTTTTTTTCCCCACAGACCAGCTTTTACAGAGTGTTGATGAACACCAGACTTGTGCTCAGTCTGGAAAGATGTTCCAGGTTAATTGAGTCCCTATGTATTTGACCCATGACCCACGGAGAGCAAACTTTGTCAGAGTGGAAGAGGAGAGGTAGGGCAAAAGGTTTATGTTGTTGTGTTTCACAGACAGCAAAAAGTGGATACCTTTGCTGCATGGCTTTCTAGGGAGGGGAAGATCTGGAGGTGTGACAGTCTGTTTTTAGTACTTTTCAGCCTAAAAATTCCCAGATAATTTTTGTACAAATGTGTACTCCCAAGTGTCAGAACCACTGTCCAAACCCTGCTGTCAAGTTCCTGCTTTGAAGAACAAACCAGAAACTCCCCAAAAACTAGAGGAGAAGAGCCACCTGTAAGTTAGCAGCTAAGGAGGAGAAAGGAGTTGTGGTCTTCTGGAGTTGCTTGATGTTCCTGGAGCTAATCTAGCAAAGGACCCAGAAAACATGGGACTTCAGTCTGACACCACCCTCTCACTTGGATCTGAATGCTGCTGAGAGGAGAATTCATTTAATGAGGAGTTATGAAGGAATAATGTAATTGAAAGCCAGTCTTGTAGCTGTCATGGTGAGTGCTGTCACAGTTGCTGTCACGGTTGCTCTGTGCCAATGTGACAGGTTTTGTGGCAGCCACACATGGCAAAGCTCTGTCTTGCAAAGTCTGTGATCAGCTTGACCCACTTCTGAGCAGGGTCAAACCTGTGTTCGATCCTCAGGTGCTGATTATCTGTCTGGAGGGCTTTGTCTGTGTGAAGAGGCTATGTGTGAGAAATCTCCCGTGGGCTTTAAAGAAAAATTAATCACTGTATTGCTTTGCTAGTTTTAAGTAATTCTCCTATAAAACCATCCACAGGTTCCCAGGAATTGGAAGGCCTGTGCAGAGAGGAGCAGAGCAGGCTCCAGTGAGCACCCAGTGAAAACAGGCTGTAATCAAGTCTGTTCATGCTTTGTGGTTCTGCCCTTTCAGACTACAGGGCATTGGCTGTGGTGAACAAGCACTTCTTACTAAACCAGTGAATCAGCTTCAATCTGTTCCCCAAAACTCTGGGTACCCCGGCTGTTCCCTTATGTAACTAATTAATTTCGTATTAGGTTAAATTTCTTTGGCCATTACTGACCTGTTCACATTGTTTCAGCATTTCTAGGCCAAGCTGCCTGTGGGCTCTGCAGAGTATGAGGAGAGGAATGACCAGTGTCCCAGAAAGCTCCTGCTCAAATTGGAAATGACAGGGCGAGGATGGGAGGCAGGGACACTCCTGCCTGTTTATCAGACTGGGCCCTCAGAGGTAGGAAGTGCCCTTATCTCTGGCATAGCTGGCAGCTTAGTTTATATCCTCTCCATGGCTCATGTCCTGTGAAGCTCATGTGCTTCTGCTGAGCTCAGCTTCACCATCTGTGACTTGATGTGGCCCCTCAGACTGCCCTGTGCCCTTCTCTGTGCTTTGTGTCTTCAGGTACCCATAGATGCTGACCAAACCACTGTTTCTGGTGTATCCTGGGGAGAGAGGATCCAAAGCTGGTTCTTAGAAGTGCTTGGGTGATTGGTGCTCTCTTGAGCATCTTTACAGATCTGACCTGTAGGGGAGGACATTGGTGTCCCTTAACACTAAAATAACCCATATGTATACACCAAGTATAAACTGACTTTCCCAATATATTTTGTGAAAGCTTATAGCCTTTGAGGGAAAGGGAAAGATAGATCTGACTTAAAGATCTAATTAAAAAAAATTCCTTCATTCACAGTTAAAGTGACCTGAACTCAGCCGTCTTCTGATGCCTGAGGAAAATGTGACTGAGAATTATATTTTGTGTTTTCTTTCACATTTTACCAAGGATGAGCACAACATCTTGACAGAAAGGAAAGCACTGGAATTTCATCCTGGCTGCTATTAGGAAGTAGCCCAATTTTCCAAATAAAAGATGCTCACCTGCAATGGAAAAGCTTCTAGAGGGCTACCCAGTGAGTAATTAAAAAAGAAAATTATGCAGAATGACTTGTTAGTTATTATTGCTGCATTTGAGCTAGGAAAAATTGACAGATTAGTCATATTCTATTACAAATGTCTTACAGTACCCGTGTTTACAGATTTATCATTAATATCAGGCTCTCATACACTTGGGATTCTGGGTAAAGATCCTACGAATTGTTTGCTTTTTGAGTCAGCTTGTTTGATGGGGAGATCTATTCTGCAAGAAGGAAGTGAAATGTCTGTTGTAGAGTTAAGACATATATGAATAAATACTGCATTTTCTTTATGAATGGAAAATTGAAGCCTCTGGTCGTGAAATATATTCAATTAGCAAACTGGAAAAAAAATGGCTTTTCCAGCTGTGTCATTGCTTACAGCTGTCCTCTTTCAATCTTATGCTGAAAAGTAGAGCTAGCCACCCTTGGTCCTCTTAGAAAGAGGATTGTTTGAAGTTTAACATCTTCTGGGAAGAAGGAAGACAATGACATCACTGGAAATGCTGGTGCAGGTGTGACTGTGCCTGCCTGAGTTAGGTGTTTGCCTGCATATTGGCTTCCTCATTATAATTTATCATGCACACTACATCAGTGTCTAAGGTTTCAATATTTTAGGCACTGAAAAATACTGGAGATTTTTTCAGACACTTGAATATATAAAAACTAGTAAAATTAGTTGCTGCTGATTTTGAGTGTTTCTTTGAAAGGTAAGTTTGAAAGTAATGTAAAAAAAAAAGACCAGTCTTTGTTTTTGGACAGCTCCATGCCATGCCCAGCAAAAAGAATCAATCTCTCCTCCTCCAGACCCTTAAAGCCTCCAAGAGATTATGTTCCTGGGGAGCATTTTGGCTTCTGCTGTGGAACACAAATCCCCTTATCCTAATGTGCCAAGTCTGACCTAAGAGGAGACAGTGAGGTCTGGGATTATTGGAGTTTAAAAACCATGAAGTTTTAAAATATAAACATATGTCTAGATGTATGCAGAAAATGGATGACAACATATATGATATGAAAATACATAATTTCCTGCTAACAGAGATGTAGTTATTCTTCCTGTATGTACAGGGGGTTTTGAGAAAACAAGTAATATGCTGCAATTTATTTTCACAGTAGAAAATGCACGGTTATTTTTAGTGAAGGGCTCCATACATCTACCCACCACGTTTCCCCTTGAGACTACAACTTGCACTGTGTGCTGTCAAGCACTTAGGGGAGTCCCTCACTGCTGAGTTCCCGCAGCTGAGCTGCCACCTGGGAGCCAACTTTGCTTAGAACCCCTCTGCTATGGGCCCAGCCCTCACGCCCTCTCACTTCTGATGCAGTTTGCCTTCCCTTTCCCACAGGCAGCATGAAGAACACTTTACAGCGAACAGGTGAGTGTTTGGAAGTGGCTGTATGGACACGGTGGAGGAAGACAGATCCCCTCCATCCAAACGTTCGCTCCCCTCAGCCCCGTGGGGTGTAAACTGGTGTTAATGCAAACCCCACAGAGTTACCCGTTCTTCTCTGACCCCTATTAAATGACCTTGTACGGGTGACCGAGGAGATGTAACTCAGGAGGGAAAGCGCTGCTCCTTGTGCCGGTTATTCCGGGGTGCAGCGATGGTGGGGGGTCGGTGGCTGCATCTGAGAGCATCGCTGCTCTGCACACTCCCTGAATGAACAGCGTCCAGCGGGTGCCATGGAGAGTCATCCAGTCCCTTCCCCAGCTGGGACGGGCAGCGCTTCCCCCCGCCTCCCTCCCTCTCTCCCTCCCTCCCCCGGCCAGGGGCGGCTCTCGCCCCTCCATAAATCCGACCGGTCCCGGCGCTGCCCTGTGCCCGCCCGGCCATGCACCCTGCGCCCCGCCGCGGTGGATCCCTGGAGTTGGCGCCGAGCCGGGATCCCGCCGGACAGGTGAGGGGACCGGGATGGGCTCGGGTGAGGGGAGCGGGATGAGCACAGGTGAGGGGAGTGGAACCGGCCCCGAGGGCAGCGCTGCGAGTGGGGCCGGTCCTGGCTTTGCGGGGAAAACGCTGCTTCTCTGAAGTCGCCGTTCCTGGTCCCGGTTACTTGGAGAGCGGTTAATCGCCCTGGGATGCGGCTCTCCTGGTATCGGTGGGAGTGTTTCATCGCTGGGACTGGGATGGGACTGGTTATGCTGCAGTTTCTGGTGAGAAATGTGGGGGGGAAAAGTAGTAAAATACAAATGTGAGAACGTGAAATTAAGGTAGAACAAAAGTAACTTCTGCTGCATCGTTGCTTTGGAGACACAGGGTGTGATATAACACAGAAAAACTCACTCCTTGGTTATTTCATGTTACAGTGGGAATATGCCCAGTGTGTCAGAGAAAATCAGGTAAAATCAGTGCTTATGTGTTGACTGCAGTTACTGATCCTGTGCAGCTGATAAAGTCTAAAATTCATTGTGAAAATAAGAATGCTGACTGTAATGGAGAAAAGTTTCACAAAAATGTTGGTCTGCTGTAGCCCTCAGGTATTTGGAAGGCAAATGAGGTGTTCAGCACAGCTTTTGGTTTGGTGTCTGAGAACTAAATCTAAAGACGACCTTTGGTGTGGCTGGAAAATGTACCCATAAAGTAACATCCAGTCATGGTCACTTGTAACATCACATCTTCACCCTTCCCTATTAAGGGTGTCCTATTAAAGGACAGTGACAAAGTAAGCAGCTACTTAGAGGGAGGAGGATATAAAAAAAAAATGATCTTTAACCACACAACACCTAGTTATTTATCAAAATAAAGGCTTTAGGATATCCTTCTGTTTGTGTATTTTCATCAAGATAGAGTCAGGTTGATGGAAAATCAGTTAATGATTTACGTCACTCATAAAAAACATCAATGTAATACTAATTCCCCCTCACCCTCCAAAAAGTTTGAATGTGTTACTGTGCAAAGGAAAAGGGTCTGATTTTATTACAGTTTAGTTACTGATACAGAATAAAAAATGAAAGTGAAGGTGCAGCCATTGGAGGAGAGGAATTGTTTTGCATTAGTATTTTCTCTTGTTGTCTTGCACCCAAATGGTTGCTGCATTAATGCAGACCTGTCTTCAGTCCAGTTTTTGATTGAAAGTGAAGGTGAGTATTGGTGTAGATGTAATTGGTGTGCATTTGGCATCGTAGGCATCTGAATTTCTCTTCTGCAACTTCTAATTTGCAAGTTAGAAGTAATTTCTAGAACTTAATATAAGAACATACTGCATTTTGTTGTATCTTTTTCATTGGTCTCTTAAACACATAAGTTTTTAAATGTTGTCACCTGATCCTAGACAGAGTTAGTTGCAGCAGCAAAATACAAAATAAGAACATTACTCTTCGATGCCTGTAGTGTGTTCTAGCTGTGCACCTTGTAACTTTGCATGCAACTGTGCCAAATCTCATAAGCTGATCTGGTCTTCAGTCAATGATACTGAATATGGAATGAAGCCAACATGCTGGTATTATACATATAAAGTATATCATATATATAAAATAGCCCAACAGTTATTGCCTTCAAAGACCGCTATCTAACTCAATTTGTAACGGAGACTTCTTTGCATGCAGTTTCTTCTATAGCAGCATCATCTGAACAGCATTTGGCTCACACAAATGGCCGTCTTTGCACTTGAGAAAACAACCAATAACCTATATGGATTTTTCTTTTCTACTTGAAGTACCTTTGCTCAGTTCCTGGCTCTTGTGATCATGATCTGACACTGAAGCAAACTGTGAAACCTGCAAGCTGCTCAACTAAAGCTGGATTGGGCCTTGTCACACACTTTCAGCAGAGAATGTGGTGTCTGACTGCAGCTGATTGAGATCAGTGACTTTTCTGAATCAGAAACAGTGTAAAGGTCTGCCACTGTTGTTCAGGTTCATCATACAGTGACAAGCCATCAGAAGTGGGGAGCCGGTCAGAAATCCAGATATTTTCATTAGTATCAGTGGGCTTGGACCTCTTCCATGGGATGCCACCTAAAATGCTCATATCTAGTAACCTTCTTGAAACCTTTCTTAGAGCAGCATCAAATATCTGTCTCATTGTAAACCACTCAATTTAAAATGAAACTAATTTAATTATTTTGTGAGGCAAATTGCCTTCTTTATCTGAAAAGTAAATGAGAACATTTTGATAGAAGATAGGTAAAATCTGGTATTTTTATTTTTAAACCACTCAGTTACAGATAGAAACATTTAGCTGTTCAGTATTACCAGTTTTAAAGAGGTTTAAACTTGCAGAGAGTGTAGAAGGGAGTCAGTGGAACTGGTGTGTTTTGATTGCATTTTTGGTTTGCTCTTTGCATTTCTGAAAATGCCTCCAGATAGTCAAATCTTTAAAAGCTGTGTCAGATCAAAAAATAATTCCAAATAGTAATAGCGTGCCCTCATTGTTCCTTTTCTGTCTTGCTGACTAATTCAGAAACCTCACCTTTTTTCTTCCTATTTTTGCAAGGTTTGAAGACATGTGAGACACGGCCTCTTCTTCTAAGCCTTGTATTTTTTCTTTACTTTGCATTTTCCACATTCTTAATTGTTTCACTATTATCTCTGTCTATGGCCTGGCTACCTGTAGCTAAGAATATGGTCTGTGATATCCACTCATTTCAACACAGCCAGGAGTGTGATCACTAGTAAGGTACAAAACCACACGATCTGACAGTGTTTGAAGTCTGAATTTTTACTGTGCGATTTGGGTGATTATGCCAAGGGTTTGACATAAGAATTAGGGAACCTGGCAGATGGAGTAGCTTGGCTGGGGGTGATCAGAGTGGGATTGTCTCTATGGTCAACAGGTTTTGGTCAGCACAACATTTTAACTCCTTAGGTTTGTCTCATTGCTCTATGAAAACAGTTATGTAATGAGAGAAAGGCAAATGATTTTTCAGTTCTGATCTACTGAATCCTGATCCATCTTTTCCTATTGACACCCTGTGGGATTTGGATTATTGCCTTTACTAACATTCACTGAAGCTGCTAATGAAGTGTTTTGTTCAACATACTATTTCTGTTGACATCTTATAGTTCCCCTTCCTCACGGTAACAATGCTAGTTATAAACTATACATTGAAAACATTTTCTGCATCCTTGGGAATGACTAAAGATTTCTATAAAACCATTCAGCTCTCACAGATTCTACGTGTCCCTTAACTTTATGCCTGTTATTGTGTAATGATTTAGTTCATAATTTTCCTTTTGTGGTTGATCAGCCAAAGCACAGCATTACCCCAAGACAAACTGAAATGCAAAAATTCACATTTTTTGCACTACTTCCTGCTCAAAAAACCTTTTTGTTTTTCTGAATTTAGTTAAATAAGTCAACTTACGTGATGATTGAAGATAATAAAGAGAATGAAGACAATGCATCTGAAAGAGGAAGGACAGCCATCATTTTTTCCTTAAAGAATGAGGTTGGAGGACTTGTAAAAGCATTAAAACTCTTTCAGGTACATTATAATCATATTGCTGTAGCTGCTCTGTATTTTTAAATGGTAAGGATATTTTTGGAACACACTAGAATTAATTACATCCACTTATTAAGGATATGATTCTTCACCTGGCTCCCACTTTGCACACAAAATTACCCAGAAAGGCAAATTTATTCCTCAGAAATTAGATGATGGTTGGCTAAAAATCTTCACAAAAATTCTCATCTGCACCGACTGAATACTGAGAGAGGTTTGTCTTTTCCCCTCATGAAAAGAGGATGGGCACTCGTTTTTGCTGAGTGTAAGAGTTGGGTCTCAAGCTCCTGCTGATGGCAGGTAGATATTTGAGGTGCTGGCCTGTGCTGTGTTGTGTCCAGTGCCCCTGTCACCCTGTGGGTCCAGACTCTGGGTGGCAGAGGAACTGCAATTGCAATTGCACCTGCTGGGCAGGTATTGTGTAAGGAATATATGCAGCAGTGCCACTGTGATCTGTCATGTGGCCCTGCATGTCTTAGCCTGGGGTTTTCTCAATGTTCCTAATATAAAACACAGGATTAAATAATTTTTCAAATAAAAGAGAAGTGAAATTTATGCTCTGAAAACTACTGCTTTCAAATGTCTTGCTTGTTTGTGAGATAATTATATGGTGAATTGATCAGCATTTTGGCGAATCTCCCCAGACTCAGTTGCTAATCAGCTTCCTATGGGAGGGATGAAATAAAAGGTCTGTAAATTTAAATTTCCTGACTGTATCTATGTGCTTCCTTCATGTAAGTAAAACTGAAAGAACACAGGTTCTCTTTCATTTTCTTCTGAATGGAAAATCAAATAATTTCCCCCTCTCCAATAAGCAAATTGCTATCGAGAGATCCAGTTAACTAAAATAGCTTCATAAAGGTGGTGAATAGTCCATGGCAGTAAAATATTAGTTTGAAAATCAAGTTTTAGTTTTTTAATCTATCTGTTTGAAAACACTATTTCTTACAAAACAGGAGAAGCATGTAAATCTGGTACACATTGAGTCACGGAAGTCCAAGAGACGAAATTCTGAGTTTGAGATCTTTGTGGACTGTGACAGTAACAGGGAACAACTGAATGAGATCTTCCAGCTCCTGAAATCCCACGTCAACGTTGTCTCTGTAAGCCCAACAGAGCATTTCAATGTCCACGAAGATGGTAGGTATAAAAGGCATTTCTGATGAAAATGCCCTTTTGACTGTGTTGGTTTGCAATCTTTTTATGGTGTCCACTTCTGCATTTGTGTATTGTCTTCAGTCACTGGTTACCAGGTGCATGCTCCTGTGTTGTGAGTGAGTGTAGTCTGGTTGACATGAGCAGGGCTGTGCTTGCTGGTGCCACCTGGGAGTACAGGTTGCTTCAAGCTGCTGCCAATTGTGTTTCTGCTGTCTGTGCTCCTGTCCCTCCTCAGCACAGCCCAGCAGGCATCAGTGAGAGTCCTGCATCCATGCAGGTCACTGGAGGCTGACCTGTAGGCAAAGTCTGAATGCAGGGCTTCAGTACACCACCTTGATAGAGGTGTAATACTGGCAGATCCCAGTTCAGTTCAGACAGTGCTGAGAGTGGAAGACGGATTCTGCAATTAGCTCATGTAGTTCTTGATTTCCTTAATTTTTAACCACTTCTTAATGTAACTGGTTCCATGACATTAGTGGAAAAGAGGTGCCTTTTAACCTTAGGATGCTTCACATCCTGTTTACCTTTACTTCTAGCTAAAGAGATGCCCAAAGTTCAGGGCAGCAGGAAGATGGTCCTTCATAGCCATTGTGCTTGTGAAGAAGAGAGCTGGTGCTCTTTGATAAAACAGCTTACTTTAGCTCTAAGTAAGGTGAAACTCAATCCAAACGGTACCTTTTTAAGTAAACTGAAGAGTATTGTGGCAGAAAAACTGTGTATTAACTGCTCTGCCAAGAGCTTGGTAAAAAACCCTCTTAGGCTAAAAATAACCCCAAAGTATCCAGTAGCAAAACTATACTGATGCCCCTCTCTAAGGCTGCAGGGCCTTCTGATCCTTTTCCCCAAAAAACCCCTCAAAAGGCAAAGCTGGATGCATCTGAGGTACACAACCACGGAGAAACATCTATTTCCTGTGGTCAGTAAAGCAGGATGGGAGGACTCTAACCTGCTCCCGTTCTGCCCAGGGACCACTGGCAAATCACTTCTATACTCCTATGCACACTTTGTGCACTACAAGATTCCCAGCAGTGTACACAAGGAGACTTCGTCTCTGTGGCAGCCTCCAGATCTACTCTAACAGCACTTAAGGGCCAGAGAAAACCCATATTAACTGTTTCCTTCCCAGAGGCTTTGGAGCTGGCTGTGCTCTCTAGGCAGACTGTGGCAGTGACCAAGGAGGAAGTGTGAGCTGTAGGCTGGTGCCAGATAGGCAGAGGACTCCGTCGTCTTATTCACGCCCTTTTAATTTATAGATTTAGCTGTAACCGCCATAGCCATACTTGAAAGCAGCGTTTCCTCCCCCAGCATGCTCGGTGTTATTAATAACCTTGTGGATTCCGTGCGTTCCCTAGACATGGAGAATGTTCCCTGGTTTCCAAAGAAGATCTCAGATTTGGATAAGTGTGCAAACCGAGTGCTGATGTACGGGTCCGATTTGGATGCTGACCATCCAGTAAGTACTTTTTCCTCCCCACACCCAGTCTGTAGTGAAAAAATACTTTGTGGAGCTGACTTTAAAAAATTTTCCTCCTCCCTCTCCTTTCCCTCAGTGGCGCCTCTGTGGGTCTGAGCACGCTCTCTTGGGGATTTCATGTCTCTTTCTTAATTCAGGCAAGACTGAATCCAGCTCCTGTGCCTTTCTGCAAGGCGTACTTGTGTGAGAACTCCAGGTCTGGGCCCTGAGTGGTTGCATACAAATTAAAACAAACAAACAAAAAACCCCAAACAAAAAATGAAAGTAGGCTTGGTTCCTTCTCTTTCTTTCTTCCTTACTGGAGAAACCAAATTAGTAATTGGCCAGTGCAAATGGGCAATTTGTTCTGTAATTTAGAATAATCAAGCAAGTAACAAAGTTTGTATAAATACGGATATGACTAAAATTAATCCTTGTCTGCTGAATATATAGATTTATATGTAAAACTTCTCATTCTTACCTTGGAGTATTTGCTTAGTTCCCGGTTATTAAACATTTCAGACTACAGCTATGAGGTTCCTGTCCTTCCATTATTACACAGCATAGTTTTGTATTTCCCAACTGAAGTGTCATGTGTCTTATTTTAAGTTAATTTATTTATTACAGCTTAGAAACTTATTTAACTTTGTTTTCCTCTTTCCCCCTATCAGGGTTTCAAAGACAATGTCTATCGCAAGAGGCGAAAGTATTTTGCAGACCTGGCTATGAACTACAAACAGTAAGCTTGAGTTCTTCCAGAATAAGACTTTTGGGTGCTTTGAAATAATAGCAGAGTGGACTGTGAGCTCACCTTCCCTGAGCGCAGATCAGGCTGAGATATGCTTGGCTCAGGAATCAGAGCCAAGGGGGTAAAATGAAGGGAGATATAAGACAAGATTAACAGGTAGATCTGGGCCATCTGGCTGCTCTGGTCAGCCTGAGGTCGTGTTGCTTGGCCATTATGGCATCTGCAGCAGTGCTGGTCCTCAGATGGGCAGCGATGACAGCGTGGTGCATTTGGACTCTGCAGTTCTTCTTATTTCCCTGGAAATGGGTGCAACAACTGAGGAGGAAAGACAATGCACATTGCACAGCTGCCTGTGCCAGGGCTTACTGACCATCAGAGCAGATGAATTTTCTTTCCTGGTTCAAACTAGCGCATGGGATGTGTAGATAAGAAGATTTCTGTGAAAAGAAATTCGAAGAGCTTCTATCTTTAGAGATGCTGCTTGGGGAAGGAGCTCTTAAAGCAGTAAGAGTTTCACAACTCAGTGCTGTAAATTCTTTCTGAACGTGATTTTTCACGTTGATGTTGCCTGATTGAATTTAGGTGTCAAGTTCCTCAATTGAAAATGACCTAGAAATGGTGGGTATTTAGAGCTCTATTGCACTGTGTGTTAATGCAACTGGTTACTACAGCACAAAGCTGATTACTGTTAATGTGTTGTTGACAGATGTTCCCTTGGGAAAAAATTTGCCATGCAGTGGAAGCTCAGTGTAACACCACCATTGCTATAATCCATTTTAATCAAGGTCCTGAGGACTAAATAGGAGAGTCTACAATTAACATGTACAGACAGGTGCTTGCTGCCTCTGCATAGAAGTCTATGATTTTTACCTGATGATTTTTACCTAGTGATTTTTACCTGATGTGTATATTTATCTGCTTTCGTGCAATGTGTTGTTAATTTAGGGAATTCTACTTTCCTAAAACAAATCAAAAGGGTAAGGGAAAGTAATTATAGACATGGAAGTTCAACTGGGAAAAGGATGTGTTCTCAGATTCTGAAGCCATAAAGAAGTTATATAAGTATTTTTAACCTTACTCTCAGAATTGAACACCTAAGAAACTGTTTACAGGACCAAAGCTTTCAGGCTCCAGTGAAGTCAATGCAAAGATTCCTGACAATTGGTTTAGGTGGAAAAAAGAGGAAACTCTTAGATTAAAAGCTCTCTGGGGCTCACTGTGCATTTGACAGTGTCTAATGCACCCTGGCCAGGTGTCACAGCCACATAGGTGTTAAATAATAATAGTAGGTAAATGAGTCAGCTGTTATTAAGCATTTACTGAGGAATGCCCTTTCTTCCTCCTCTCCTTATAGTGGTGACCCAATTCCCAAGATTGAATTCACTGAGGAGGAGATCAAGACCTGGGGGACTGTGTACCGAGAGCTCAAAAACCTTTACCCAACTCATGCCTGCAGAGAGTACCTTAAAAACCTACCCTTGCTCACCAAATACTGTGGCTACAGGGAAGACAATATCCCCCAGCTGGAAGATGTGTCCCGCTTCCTGAAAGGTAACGTGCTAATTTTCTTACATGAAAAAACTAAGGCCCACACTATTTTGTTGGCACAAGGGAACATCCTTGTTCACTTTTGCTTGTATTTGTTCCAGTCCTTTTAGAAGCCTTTTGGCCATCTGTGTTTTAATGTATTGTATCTTGAACATATGAAAACAGTGACATTTGAGGGACAATGCTACCTTGAGCTTGGTTAAAGAGATATGTAGCTGTAATGTTGACTCTAGGCATGGAATCACAGGAAATCCACCGACACAGACATTTTTAATAAATGTTGGTCGTTCTCAAGCTTACACCTAGATTTTCTAACTGTGTCTGATTTTCCTACATGCTCTTGAGGCAAGGTAGTGCTGTGGCTTTTGCCCCAGTTGCAGCAGAAAAGCTGCCAACATCGTGCATTCTACACTAAACTAATGTACAGTTTTCTCTGTTCGTTTTCAGAGCGTACAGGTTTCACCATTCGCCCTGTTGCTGGGTATCTGTCACCCAGAGACTTCTTGGCAGGATTAGCATTCCGAGTTTTTCACTGCACTCAATATGTTAGACACAGCTCGGACCCTAAACACACACCAGAGCCGTGAGTGTATCTCTTGTAATCTTGTGGTAGAATTTGAGAGAGAGAAAGTTTTGATTCTTGCTGTCCAGAGCCCAGCTATTTAAAAGCTGTTCAAGAACACCACTTTTCAGGTGCTGAAGACGCAGCCTTCACTAAATATAATGGAGTTTTAGCATGTTTAAGTCCCACCTTTATAAGTACAGGATTTTCAAAAGTACAACATGTTACTGGAGGTCTCTTACTGATGTAATTGTGTGCAGTTAGTTTAATATTCAATTGCCTCATAAATGTGGAGCTCAGATCTTAATTTTAGACAACTATGTTTGAAAATCTGAATTTAGGTACTTATGGAGAGTTGGTAAGACCTGCCCAGCTGTTTTCAGATAAATGAGTGATGTTTTTCTGTCTTTTGGATATTAAAGTTTAATGCAAGACATTGTATCTGTTCGCGGGTGCTGCTTTTTCACTTTGCCACAAAGACAAATAATGAGATTTCTTGTTTTGTTTCTTTTTCCAGTGATACCTGCCATGAGCTCCTAGGCCATGTCCCTCTTTTGGCTGAACCCAGTTTTGCTCAGTTCTCCCAGGAAATTGGTCTTGCGTCACTTGGGGCCTCAGATGAGGCTGTCCAAAAACTGGCAACAGTGAGTGTTTGAGTGCCTGGTGATTCTATCAAAAGCTTTGTGCTTTACTGGGTTGATCCTACTCCATCGAGTAAATTTAGAACTTCATGTTAACATCAGCCACAGCAGCTGTTAGATCTTTGTGTTTCACTAGTCCCTGGTTTTGGAGCAGGCAAAAGTTTTCCATGCTAGGAAAAAAAATACACTTCAAAGTTGAGAGGACTTGTATTTTTCTTCACTTGACTGTCAAGTAATGGTTCAGCTTTTTCCAGACTGAAATTCTCTGGTCTACTTCTTCCAAACAAAACTTTTTTTACTAATGGGAACATGATTCAAGGATTTTAAAAATAATCTATTTTTTTAATGTGTGGAAGGAACTGAAACAATATTCAATGTGGTGAGTGCTAGCATTAGATAGTCTTCAGCCAAGAAAGTAAAATAATGTAAATTAATCTAATTTTCTGGACATCCTTTTCTGGCAAAAATATTTTGAGATTCAAATTACATTTAGATGAAAAATAATTGATGCCAGTTATGAAAGAACTGGTTTACTAACTTTTTTCCCCCTACCTTGTGTAGTTAGTGGTAAAATTTCTACTACCTTCAGTGGGAGCAGAATTAAGCTATCTATGAAAATAGTATTTCTTCCTGTATACCTGCAGAAATCCTGAAATCCAGCAAACTGAAAAGATTTAATTTTACAGGACACTAAGCAAACAAGAAATAAACTGTAGTGGGCTGTTTTCACTCACTCAGAGATCCTCTCTATCCAGTGTTTTTTTTAAGCTGAGGCTGTCATTTCACGTTAATATTTCTCAAAACAGATTTACATCTCACTGTTCCTACTGACATTAGCAGCTTCTAGCCTAGCTGGGTGATCTATAACATCCACCTATGAGAAACATGTCATCTTGGGGTTCTTTACCCCCTTCCATTCTGGCTTCCCTCTTTAAATATCTGAGAAGAACAACTGAGGGATGCCTGTCTGATATTTGCAACTATTTGATGCTACTGCAAATAGAAACGCTCACATCTAGTTCACCACAGCATCTTTGATGAAGGCTGAATTATTTTACTTCCTTCTGTTTCAGTGCTACTTCTTCACTGTAGAGTTTGGCTTGTGCAAGCAAGAGGGACAACTACGAGTTTATGGGGCTGGCTTGCTCTCTTCGATTAGTGAGCTCAAGGTAAGAATGTCTACTGCTTATTTGACTCTTTTCTTTGTACATGGTTATTACCACCACTGTTTTGCCCTGCCTTTTACAAAGTATAATTCTAAAAATATTTCTTTTGAAAACTCTAAAATACCTACTATGCTTTAAGAAAATTCACTGTGGCAATAATTATAGACAGTAGTTGCTGATCTTGGATATATGCTGAGCAGATCCCCCGTCTTTTGCAGGAAGCAGTAGATGGTTGGTATTTCTTAATGTTAGGGTCCAAGCAACTTCTTTTAGATTAAAGTTCTGTTGGCTTAACTAAATTCTGAAAATATTGCTCTAGTTTACACATGAGCCTCATGTCTGTGGAATCCCATTTTTGACACAGACTGGCAGAATATGACCATTCAGAGTAATTCAGTTTGTTAAGCTTTAAATGCTGTTTATCTGCAGATAAAAATTTTAAGACACAATGCACTAAATATTGTCTCACTTCATCTTTTTTATTCACTTTACTACATGTCATGTTCCTTGTGGATTCTTTGGATGGTGATGCTCCTCTGACCCATGATAACACATCACCAGCACTCACTCTCTGATAGTGCCAAAGTCAAGCCTTTTGATCCAAAGGTCACCTGCAAGCAAGAATGTCTCATTACAACTTTCCAGGAGGTTTACTTTGTTTCTGAAAGTTTTGAAGAAGCTAAGGAAAAGATGAGGTACAGATTTCTCACCCCTCTTTTACAGAAGCAGATTTCACTTCATACACCTCTCCGTAGCAGCATCAAACCCTTTTATTCTTATCACAGTTTTGTAACTAATTTTTTCATGGGATCGGAAAGCTGAGATTGGTATTTGCTTTATCTTCCATGTGGTGGGTGGGAGAGATGAAAAACTATTTTTAAGTAGTTTTGAAAAATGGTTATTTATACTGGCTGCATACAGAGGATGCACTGGTATTCTTTTTTTTCCTTTTTTTTTTTTTTTATTCTTATAGAGAGTTTGCAAAAACCATCAAGCGCCCATTTGGTGTGAAGTACAATCCATACACACAAAGCGTGCAGATCCTGAAAGACACGAAAAGCATTGCCAGTGTGGTGAATGAGCTACGTCATGAGCTGGACATTGTCAGCGATGCCCTCAGCAAGATGGGCAAACAGCTGGAAGTTTAACACCCTGTCAGCAGTGTGGTGCAATCCAATTCTTTTCTCTACTGATTTATTTCATAGGCTCATAATGTGTTGTAGGCAGAACTCATTCCTTTACAAATGGAAGAGTGAATGGCTCATAAGAATAGCAACGTTATCTTGTTTCTCTCTGTAAAGTCCCTTCCATAATGTATTTCTCTATCCCCCTTAGATAACAAAGGTCCAAAGTTGCCTTTTAGAAGCTGGTAGGGGAGTAGAGAAAGTGTTAGACTGGAGAAGTGTGGTCTCTGGATTAGGGCTGGGATCAAATGCTCCAGAAGGTGGCTTATGAGGCAGTAATGGAAAAATTAACCATTTCTGACTCCAGTAGTCTGTGCTATTGATTTTATAGCACTGAAGACTTGATAATGTAGAAGCTGTGGTAATCAGTCCTTCTAAGTCTGTATTCCTAAGTTTAAAACTTGAATGACTACAATGCACGAATCAGAACACAAATAGCTGGAGGTTCAGCATGATAAAATGGAGGGGTCTAATCTTGCTTTCAGGGGGATTATTCTTGCCCCCAAAGAATTGCAAATGTGCTGTTTGGCATGTTTCTAGAACAAGGCACAGATACAGCTGTTGCATGAAATCCTAATTTTAAGAGATGTACTATTGGCTAAGAGTCGGGATTTGTGTTGCTGTCCTTCACAGTGCACCTGAGGGAAGACCTTTCCTTACAGAGGTACCATCTGCCTTTTTCCTCATAGAAATAATTTAGCAAAAGCATAGCAAGCCATCAAGTGTACTGCCTTAGCATAAAGCCTAGAACCATTTCCAAAATACCATTTAATATTCAAAAGTTTAAAATAACAGCTAAAGTTCATAGTTTAGTGTGCTTTTTGTAAAAATAAATATCCTCTTGATTATTGCTCAGTCACTTTCTTGACCAGCACAAGTTGCACAAAGGTACGTTTAGTTTCCTTTTTACTTGGCTTGAACACCTTAATTCCCTATCAATTAATTGATAACTGAAAGGCCCAAGCATTTAATAGGAATTCTGTGGTCATGAAGGTAGTAAAGTACCTTGTAGTGTAAGGTATCTCTTAACTCCAAAGAGCACTTTGCATGTGGTGGGAAGCATTGTCCTGATGAACTGCCTGTATTTCACAGTAGCAAACTTGCCTGATTTTAGGGCCCCACAGTTTCAAGCATCCTGGCCAGCTGTGCAAAGCTTTGCTGGCTGCTGCTTCTGCAGACCCTGCCGATGAAAGGGACAGGATGTGAAGGGGGATCTGTGATGTGCAGGATGTATTGAATAGCACCCTCAGCATGGGTTTTTCATAGGTAGCACTTATCAGGAAATCCAGAAAGTGCGCTGGAAAAATGGACTGAAATTTTAAATACGCTGGAGATGCTTGTTCAGGATTTTGAGAACTTTAAAGGACTTTTGTGAACCTCTGTGCTTGAAAATTAGCTTGAGTTTCATGTGCTTTCATAGGCCACATCTACTCCATAAGGAATTGCTGGCCCAACCTTTCCAAGTAGATTCACAGTTTAAATTTAGTCTAAGTAATTTTTTCTGTGGCTATTACTCCACTATAACTTTTTTTTTTTTAAAGAATATCTAAGATGTAGAATTATGGTCTACAATATTTATGGCTTATATTGCACCTCATTTAAAAATAGATTTTAGAAACTGTCTTTCTACGAAACAAACCTTTCAAGTGAGTAGTGAGGGAGAATCTATTTTGCCTGCTTCTGTGATAATAGTTAATATTCAAGTGCAGTTTTAACAACATTGGGATTATTATGTTGTGGAAATATACATAGGTCTGTGTTACTTCAAACCTTGTCTGAGCTATGTATAAATTTCAAATAGGAATCTATACTTGTGAAATTAGCACCTACTTGATATACTCTGTAAAAACAGCAGTTGTTTCTTTTATTTGCAATTATGTAGACAAAAAAACGCCTGCTAAAAATAATACAGAGAAGACGCATTTCCACGGCATTAAAAACGTGTATGTTTGGCTTCACCCATCCAAACCTCCTGGCTATATAGAACAGTAACAATTTAAACATTTTAAATTGTTGTGGAGGCTTTAAATGTGAACGAAATAAATTACTTGCTGGTAATTATCAGAGGCAAAGCGACCTTTATTCCACCACCGTAGCAACAAACACCGCGCGTTCCCTCGTGGCTCGGCGTTTACGTGTTTGAATGGTGTGGCTCAGATATTCCACGCCCGTGAGCCCGCCCCTGGCCCGCCTCTTCCTGCCCGGCCTGCGGGCGGCGGGAAGCGCCGGGAGCCGCTGGCCCCATGGAGATGGAGCTGTTCGCCTGGGTGAGTGGGAGCTCGGGAAGAGCTGAGAACTGCTCGTGTCCCGGGCCGGATGCTCGCCTTCTCCCCCGGGATGCGCTCTCCCGCCCCGGGATGCGGCGGGGCTGGGCGGCCGGGACCGGGTGCGCTGCCGCTGTCCTTCGCCGCGCTCCCTTCGCTGGGAAAAAGGCGGCCGAGGTGTCCCTTCCCCGAAGGAAAACAACGCTGCGCTTTTCCCTGCTGAGCACAGTAGGGTGTAAGAGCCACCAAAGGGGCATCTCTGCCCCTTGCCAGCTCTGTTTGCTCCACCGCAGCCGCGCCTGGCACAACCCCATCAGTCCGGGCAGGGCGCACCACGACCGGTGTGTTGTCGGCGTGGGATACACGCGTACGGCTCCCGGTTCCTCAGGCTCCTGTTTTCTTTCCGCGCCGTGTCTCAGCTTGCCTGTTCTTGAAGGCTTGAAAATTTATTGCGAGTTATAGGCTACAGTGGGAGCTTGTAACACACCTTCTAAAAACATCTACGTCTGTTAAGTAGTAGCACGCTCCAAAGCTGTCTGCCGGTAGTAGTGAGACACTGAGACAACAACTTTATCTGCCTGTTGAGCCCGAATCCTGACATCTCATCCACCTGTTAGCTGTGGGCTGAGGCAAGCAGCGTGGTCTCTGTTTCTGTAGGTACAAAGTGTTTATTGTTAGAAATGTCCTTTTACCATTCACCAGGTGCTGCATCTTTGGGGGGTGGAGGGAAAATGGGCGGGGGAGCACAGGTGAGGTAAGTAAAGTCTTCTCTGGAGAGCATGGTGGGTGTGGAGTGTGGTTACTGCAGTGTGTGGGCTGGGAAGGTTTAGGGAATGAAGGTTGCTGCTCCAACTGTTGGACATATAATTTAATTGGCTAAAAAAATTTCATCTCTTGTTACCATGTTTGCAATTGTTGCTTTCTGTGATGGATTAGTAGGTATAATTCTGTACCTGTAAACTTACACTAGCTGTAATTGGTATATTTTCACTTGGACCACTTAGAGTTAAAAGACTTTGTCAGTGAGGGATGTTTCTGATTTGTTTAAGTTCCAGAATGAGGATCTTGTTTTGCAGGTGGACTGCCAGAAAGCAGTGACATGAATAAGATCTTATCGATGAGTGGGAACCATTAGCATTAAAATTAAACACATCCTGATAGATAGGCCTTCCTCCTTAGTCACTGTTAGCCAACCACTGAAGTTTGAACAGGTCATATTCCAGAATGTTTCTTAAAATATTGGGGTTGCAATGGCAGACTTAATGACATCAAAGTTAGGACAGCCCTGGCCTGTAATTCTGGGCATTCTGTGACAGTAGAAAGAATAGAGATGGTCATATTAGGGGATTTTCGGGAGTAAATACTGGCAGGTCAATCTGTGGCATATCCCTGGTAAGCTTGTTTGTTCTTAGGAGCAGATGTGTGCCATTTTTGTTAACTTTAAAAAAAAAGTGTTATTTTTCTGTGTGCATTTGAAGGGTGCAAACAGCTATGGACAACTTGGTCTTGGTCATAACGAGGATGTGCTGGTACCTCAGGCACTGAAAGATGTTTCCTGCAAATGTCAAGACATTGCAAGCATTGCTGGAGGAGGGGGACATTCTGCAGTTATCACTGGTAAAAACATTGCTCTTGCATGGAATGTATGGCTTCTAATCATGCTTTTTTTGTTTCCCTGCTGGTTTGGTGCTGCCACCTCTCTGTGGCTGCTTTTTTTGAGCAAGTACAATCCTCAGTTGCAGGAGGCAACTTGGCAGGTTCCCTCCCTGCCAAGTAACTCAGTATTTTTGGGAAATCGGGGAAATTCTGTTTTTCATGTATTGTGTGGTTACTTTGTGTCTTGTGAGGTCTATTTCTTCATGTATTTCATATAATAGCATTTCATACAAGGAAGCCAGATTTTCTCTGTTAGGGATAGGGGAGTGGGAGGGAGGAGTGAAGTGAGAGGTTATTCAGTCTTGAGAAGTATTAAGATAAGGGGGAGAAGATAACATCTGGTCTTTGAAAGATTCTGCTATATGCCACAGCTAATTATGGGAAAGAAGGCATACAGACAGATGTGAATGTGATTAAAAAGTTCACCGTGCATCTTACCCTAAGAGGTGCCTGTCTTACCAAACCCAGCTCTCCACAGCTGTAGTTATTCAGGGATTTTAAATGCAGTAGAAACACCTGTTTCTGTTATTTTTTTGCTTGAATGTAGTGCCTAAAGTGACACATAATCACTGTCCTTATTTGTCATAGGATGTCATGGATGTATGTTTCTCTTTTTAGTCTGTGAAGTGGAACACAATTTGTTTTGTTTTTTCTTCCAGGTGGGGGACAACTCTTTGTATGTGGCCATAACAAAGACGGGCAGTTGGGATTGAATCATACAGAGGATGTGCTGCGCTTTACTTTGTGCACTGCCCTGTCTGGCTTTTGTGTAAAACAAGTTGCATGTGGCTGGGATTTTACAATCATATTAGTAGGTAAATCTGTCTCTCCATCTGGTGAATGAGAGGTTGGACGTCAGCTGGCAGTGTGTGCTTGCAGCCCAGAAAGCCAGTTGTATCCTGGGCTGCATCAAAAGTAGCCTGGCCAGCAGGTCGAGGGAGGGGAATTGTGTCCCTCTGCTCTGTCAGACCCCACCTGGAGTGCTGCATCCAGCTTTGGGGGGCCATGAGCACAGGAAGGACATTGACCTGTTACAACAAATCCAGTGGAGGGTTACTGAGATGATCAGAAGGCTGGAGCACCTCTCCTGTGAGGAAAGGCTGAGAGAGTTTGGTCTGTTCAGCCTGGAGTAAAGAAAGCTCTGGGGTGACCTTATTGCGGCCTTTCAGTACCTACATGGGGCTACAAGACAGCTGAAGAGGAACTTTTTACAAGGGAATATAGTGACAGGACAAAGAGTGACAGGTTTAAACTGAAAAAGAGTATAGACACTGGAGCACATTGCCCAGAGAAGTTGTGGATGCCCCTTCTCTGGAATTGTTCAAGGCCAGTCTGGATGGGGCTCTGAGCAACCTGGTCTGGTGGAAGGTGTCTTTGCCCATGGCAGGTGGGTTGACAGTAGATGATGTTTAAGGTCTCTCTCAACCCAAACCATTCTATGATTCTATGTGCTGGCACTCACAGGTTTTAAGCTACTTGCCTTGCAAGCTAAATTACTCCATAGTCCTTGTATCCCAGTGAACTTCAGATCTTTACTGAATGTGGTATGTAAGACCAGAAGCCTGTGGACTCAAGGACTTTTGAATGGGACGCTTTAGGTCAGTTTAGGCTGTGTTATTTTGATGGTTGGAATGTTACACTGCTTTGATTTTGCTCATGGATTCCCTGATCTTGTTCTAACACTTCATTTTTTGCAGGATCTGGCCTAGTTCTGTCCTGTGGGTCAAACTCTTTTGGACAATTAGGAGTGCCTCAATTTTCAGGTCCGTGCTTGATTCCACAAAAGATTGAGGTAAAGATTTGAAAGGGGTTGTACTTTATATTACTTCCAGCGACTTACAGAGGTTGTCTGACCTCAATGGGCTTTAAGACAGACTCTTCAACTACTTTTTTTATAGAACCTATTTATTACAGTAAGCTTACAAAGTAAAGGCCCAAACATGGTCATTGACCCAGAAATAAAAAGCTAAGGCTGCTTTTCTTGTTGTGTGAAGAAGTTACCCCCTTCTAACAGAAAGTTGTCCCTTTCACTAGGGATTCTAACATGTCAACACCTGCAGAATGAGCCATCTGCTCTGATGCTAAAGGTAGTGAAACTGTGAATTTACTCCAACTGAAGATGTGCCTTAAGTTTGTAAGATACTGGATACCTTTTGCTATGTGAAGGGCTTGTGCCTTCACCGTACCTTCTTGCAGGTTTGTGCTTAATAGTCCAAACCAACAGTAAACCACCCCTGAGAAAAACAAACTGCAAGATAGAGTTCAAGAAACTTAGCTATGCCATTTCTTTCGATCTGTTGCTCTTGTGCATCTTGTGCAACAGTTCTGTTTTTTAAGTATGTGTTGTTTTTTTGAGTTTATAACTGTCAGAATGTCTTCCCCCAAAATGAGGACTGCACTGTTATTTCTTGGCTGTAGATGCTCTTAGATAAAAATAAGCTTGGTCAGCCCCAAAATAATAGTAGTGTGAGAAAGTATGTAGCTACTGAAAAACTAGAGGTGTGAAATTTTATCTCTTGAGATTAAAATGATTTTTAATTTTGCATGTAAATGAACTGACAAGTACATTGACTTGCTTCTTATCTAACCTCCAGTAGTTACCAAACAATAATAGCTTCCAAGGAAGCAGAATGGAAAAATTAGATAATAATTTCTCTGCTGTCCAATACCTTCAGTGATAAATGCTGGACTGTAACTCATGTTGTTCCTTTAAGTCATGTGGAAGTCCATGGTGATATTTGTAGGTGAGGTGCTGCTGAGTGTGAGCAGGGAGCTCGGAACAGCTCCAAATTAATTGCTTTATAATGTTTTAATTAATAGGTACTGAGACTTCTGTAACATCAGAAAAGCTTTCCTGTTGTTGGCTGTAAGCCTAACATTTTAAATAAATTTCTCACAGGGATTCCACTTTACACTGTAGTCTCTTATTTTGATAACGGTAATGAAACTTTTCCATCCACATGACCTGTCATATCTAATGCAAGCAATAACTTCAGAGGAAGAAGGATCCTCAGGCAAAAAATTTAGCCTCACAGCCCATTCCAGATACTCTTTTTGCTTGTTTTAGTTTGGGAGGAGGAGTAACCTCTCATGAGTAGGCCTTAATTCACCTGACATTTCTGTGCCCACGATATTTCCTGGGAGCATTCATTCCAGTATGGTGCCTGGGAATTTGGTAGTATTGACAAGTGCTCATCCAAATCTCTCTCCTCCCTGACCATACAAACAATTCATTCTTGTGGTATGTTTGCTCTTTTGGTTGGTATCTTGTTAAATACTCGGGCTTGATGCCATCTGTTTTAAATAGTGCTACATCTGTGAGAAGAATAATAAATTTGTAGAGTACTCAGGAGTGGAGAAGTGCCAGAACTGGAGTACCTTGTGCAAACTGAGCTCACCAACTGAATGCAGACGTGATTTGTAGTCTTCTTTTGCATGATCGTGTTGGGCAACCTTCAGTGGTGTAGGTGGCACTATCAGTGGTATTGTTGGTGACTGCAGGACTTGGTGAGACTGAAGAAGTTCACACGAATTTTTATTGGCCAGAATTTGCTTTCCTTGTGATACAAAGTGTTGATACGCATTGTGACATGCAGGCTGGAATTGTGAGAGCTGTTTTGTTTTTAGAGGCACTAAATGCAAAAAAGCAACTAAAATATATATGTTTTAATTTCAATAGGCTCTCAAAGAGAAGGTGGTGAATGTTGCTGCAGGACTGAGGCATGCCCTTGCTGCTACAGGTAAATATGGCATAGTTTTAATAACTTTTCAGTAACAAATAAAATGGAGTTTTAATGTCTTGGAGGGGGGAGAGGGAGGGAAAGAAAATGGAGTTTAATTTAGTTGCTAGGTATTTTAAATGTCACAGAAAAGATACACCTGAAAGTCATACACTGTAAGATTTTGATGAAAATTAATTGGAATAGTAAGCATACTAGAAATATGTTTCTGCACAATAATGGTGAAGGACTGTTCTCTAAGAACTCAGAGTGATAGTATATTAAGAAGCTAATTTTCTGATGGGCAGAAAACTTACTGATTTCTCCCGTTCTGAAACAAAACATGAAAGGAGTTTTTTCAGGAGAAAAGATTTCTGATCACTGAAAATATCTTCTTAGGATTTGAATTCATTATAATATGCAGAATAATTTAAGTTTGTATAAGATGTTTCAAAATGGAACTGCACATAAAATGTGGCTTTTTTAATTATGTAATTGAAATTGACACCTGGAAAAGTCACAAGAATAAAAGTTTACTTTTATTGGGAGGGTCGGAAAGGATCTGCTTCTCCATTAATTTCACTCACACACCTTCAAAAATCTGTTCCTGACTCTCTTTCACACTGTCTGCTATGTGTGTACCTGGGAGGGTCATAAGGCCTAAATATTTCTCCTGCTGTCATTAGAGTTTATGGTATAACTGTAGAAATCAAAAACTACCAACTGGCGTAGTTGTGTTAAAATTGAGGAACAACAAACTATACCTGCTCTTCTCTTTGGTTTACTATGGATTCCACGTGGTGGAATCTAGCTGAAGGTGCAAAGGAAGTGTTTGGAAGAATAATGGAATCTCTAATGCTTGTATGAATAGTGGGCATTAAGCTTCCCTGAGCTTTGCTCTCAGTGTACATCTTGATTCAGATCTAGCTCAAGTTTCTGTAAGCTCTTGAGGAGAAGAAAAGTGACTTCATTCTCTCGGTTGTGCTAGACTGCACAAACAAACGAGAGAAGAAAAGGGAGGAGAAAGGCCAATGAACTTTGTCTCCATTCCTGAGGCACTACAGGTGTGGGACTTCTGTTACTGAGTCCTCAGTAATGTTCTAATACAGTCCTGAGAGCTGAGTCAGGTTGCCTCGTGCCTTGTTAGTTTTCTTACCTGTATGATGAGGCTACCACTGTGTTGCATGTTGACCTCACCAGGGTTATCTGTATGGTTTTTGGCATAAAGGCTTTTTAAAGTGTATTTTGAATCAGTGAAAATGAAGTGAATGTATCTTTGATTGATCAGTTAAGTGATTTTGTTGGTGGTTGCTGTGTTTTTTAATCCCTTTTATCTGTGTTAAATCTGACAAGACAGTGGTTTGGTTCTTCAGTGGGGAACTGGCATGGCAACTCGGGCAAAGCGTGCAAACCAAGGAAAAACTCTCCCCCTGTTCTTGACAGCAAAGGAACCCTGTGAAGTGACAGGTAATCCAGGAATCTGCTTCCTTTTTAGATGTGGATAGAGCAGAAATATGATTTGGAGTGATACGTACCATCCTTTTTATAAAGCTGCTTGGTGTCATAAATGTGTAGTGGAGCACCTGAATGATAGAATGGTCATAATCTATGGGGGAAAATGAGTCTTGCAATGGCTGTGCCCCAAAAGCAGAGACTTCTGTTACAAAATTCGTCATCATCCTGTTACACTTGTATGCATGTCTGTGTGGAATGATACCTGGTGTACAAATTTTATGAAATGATTTTTCTCTAGGCCTGGAAGATGTAAAGGTGAAGACAGTTGCTGCAAGCTCCTATCATTCAGTGTCCCTCACAGGTAGGTCTTAGGTACAGAAGTGAAAGTTCTTGACCTGTAAAGATTTCTCTGCTTTTGAAATGGTTGTCAATTTTGCTTAAACTGTTGAAATTTGATTTGTCCTAGTTAGTGCTGGTTAATTATTTTGTAATAGTTTTGGATTTTGAGAAGTTCCCTTTTTTTTTTTTTTTAAAAGCTGGATTCATGTTTTGAATTCTCTGAATTTTGTGTGTATTTCCTTGGGGTCAGGTGTGACATAGCCCTTAAGTAATTAAGAGTCTGGGCTCTTTACTTAATGGTTAGAAACTCTGGAAGGATTTGTTCATGTGGGTGGGTAAGTCTCTGGAGCTGCAGCAGGATGCTCCGTTGGATAACTCTGCTGGAACCAGAGCAACCCTTTGCCCATGGAGAAAGGGTATGTTGGGTGGTTGTCCCAGGAAAGACAGTGGAAGCAGGATATCCACAGCAGTGTGAGCTAGTGCCTCTGCGTGGGGCAGTGCTGTGCAGGGGTGTGAGATGGTCTGGAGCTGCCTTAGGTGGCTCTACTGTAACTGTGCAGATCTGTGTGAGTTGATGTGAGAGCACAAAGGTTATTTAAAAAGTAGGAAGTTGTTTTAATCAGGCACTTCCATAATGTCTTCCATTTGTTCTTTGATCTTTAGGCAGTGCTTCCGTGCTGGAATATTAAGTATCCAGTAATGTAAGTCTAGTAAAGATTCTTTTTGCATTTTGACAGATTGGGAGAAGGGGAAACAGAATAGCTTTTCATGCTGTAATCTTACAGTTTTGAAGTGTGTAAAATATATTGAACCTTATGAAGACAAGTCTTTGCCAAACTTTATAGGAACAAATTCTTAACAAATCTGCAGCCATCTGGTACCTCTGTCATGATTAAAGGAGCACTGGAGTATTTGCTTATGCAGATCTATAGAGATTTAGTTGTATGGAGATGTTCCAAGATGTAAATTATGTTGGGTTCTGAGATGCAAAGTGTAGGCACAATGAGTGAAGAACTGTAAGAACAAATGAAATCTACTTTAGGTAATTAGGACTCTGTATTTAGAGTGAACAGATTATTCTTTCATGCTTTTGCTTTTTATTTGAGAGAGCGGTCTGTTTGGCAGCGAGGAGACCAAGATCGACATTGTAAGTGCCAAAGACTGGTAATGTGATGCTATTGCTACCCTTTGTCCTGCAAGATAGTTATTGTCATGCAAGATATTTGTACTTTGTATTTTAGAGATGCTTGATATAGTGAAGATACTACTGCAGGGTGTAGTATTTAAATGGACATTTTTTTTTCTAGGAATGTCTCACACTGTGCAGTTTTCTTTGGCTCTGTTCCATGAGTCACCTGCTGGTAGGATACCAAACACCTGCAGTCAGGCAGGTTGGGGACACAGCTGTTGAAGCGGGTTGTTGCAAATGGGAACGATGGTCCCTGTAACAAAAGGATGGTAAAGCAGTTGTATCCAAACTGGCCTGAACCCTCCAGTGGTTAGACAATGGTGCTAAGTCTTAGTGCCTGAGCTTTTGTTAAGACCTACTCAGGAAATGAGATAAGGGTTGAGCACCTGAGAGTTTCCCAGGATAACGCAAATGCACTTCTTGGAGAAGGAAAGGAGGTGACAGAGGCAGTATGGGTTACTTGTGGAGTGACTGACCATAATGTTTTTCCTTTGTTGAAACAAGTTGTTTTTGTCACCCCCCCCCTTTTTTTTTTTTCTCTCCGGAAGGTATATGTACTTCATGATGGGAAGGAATTTATCAATTTTAGGGGAGAATTTGAATGAAACAATCACTTGACTTGTTTTTTCATTTCATTTCAGTTGTGTTGTTTTGATAAGGGACATGGGAAGTCCTGCAGATGACTGTCAGTATTGTGTAATTTGACAAGTACTGGCTTTTCCCCCCTGCTCCCACTCCTTGCCTGTTTTTCACCAAGAGTAGTATAGCGGAATTCTCCTGGCTTATTCTTTCTGTTAACTGTTACCAAACTGAGATCATTAAATACATCACCCCCCCCCTTTTTTTTTTTTCTCTCCGCCGTTGAACGATTTACTTCTGCAGTACTGCTTTGAAATAGTTCAGTGCTGACCAGAGACTTCTGTCTTAAGTGTTGTGAATGTGTGCTCTAGACAATTCCATGTGGGATTATATGGCTTCCAGTCTTTCTGGGCCCATGATAATGTACTTCATGTCTGCAAGATTTATTTTTCATGCTTGCAGCTTGTGCAGTCTGGCACAGGTCCTGTTCTTTTAAGTGTTTTCTGTGGACTGTATTTTTTGACCATGGAGGCCTAGAACCTGGTTCTGCACAGGTTTTGTGCTGAAAAGATGTAACTAATGATATATAATATCTGCAGAAGGACTCATCTGAACAGTCATTGTGTTAGTGTCCATTGGTCCTTAGGCTGTGAGTAGCTCCAGCTTGCATTGCTATAAAGTATTGTGGGTCTTTCTGTAAATAGAGTTATTCCTGTGGTTGGAGTCCTGGAATGTGCACTTGCACAAATGCTTGTTCTAAAAAAGGGATGAGGAAGACAAGTGATTACTGACAAAGTCTCTCAGCAGTTGTCTGGCATTGTTTTGGGGCATGATTCCTTTAGGAAGTGACTGTGCAAGGTGAGACAAGGAGCATTAGACTGTCCCTGCTTTGGGCGATGTACTGAATTTGTTCAAACAAGAAGGCAGACTTGTTATGAGCAGAGCTAGGAGTCTGGCTCTTGTAGAAAGGCTGGGAGACTGAAGCATTAGGAGCAGTCAGCCAGGCTTTGAAGAATCCCCTGTATTGAGGGAGCAGTTAAATTCTTTGCTACAATCCATGAAGTTATTGAATCAAAGCTTTGGAGTGGAGATAAAAGGTGGTCTGCAAAGACAGAGTGGACTGACAGGGACTGCTCAGTGAGTGTCTCCAAGGTGTTTTGGGTTTTTTTGTCCCCTCAGAGAAGCTGACTACTGTGGTTAGTTTTTTAAGAAGAAATAATGTTTGTTATAAACATGTTTAAATCATCTTTGAGAGGCTCACAGTAGAGATGAGGTCTGGGCAGTTTGACCTGAAAGCTCTGGTGGCTTCCAGGTGTCCATATAGCTCTCAGAACACAGGCTGTCATAAGGCTTTTGCAAGTATTTCTGATATCCTAGTTACAGTGTGTGTGCACGTGGTAAAGAAGGGTAGGAAAAAGCATAGAGTGAAAACACAAATTGAACTAAACATCCTTTCCTCAGCGTCACTGAATTGAGACAAAGACAAATACCACTGTTTGGTGGTATTATATGTATATCACTTTAACAAATTTTACTTCTCTGTCTGTTGTAGATGAAGGACACCTGTACGTCTGGGGCAGCAACAAACATGGGCAGTTAGTGAGCAAAGAGATCTTTCTTGCTGAACCTAAGAAGATTGAGACTCAGTTCTTCTCACATGAAAAGATTGCAGCAGTTTGGAGTGGCTGGACCCACTTGGTGGCACAAACAGGTAGGATATCTAAAAGTCAGTGACAAATGGCACCAAAACAGTAAATTGTCTTTGCAGGCAATAGTTGGTTTTGTCACTGGTCATGCTTGGATGCAGAGTTTTGCAGTTTCACCTGAGCAGCAGTTTTCTCTTGAAAAGTAAAGAGGACAGACAACTATTGGCTTCTGTCCCTGAAGGTGGGATGGATGCTGGGGCCTGCCTGGCATCTGTAGAAGTGCTGCAGCATCTGCATGTACACACTAGAGAGATGCAGCCTCTCTGCATCATCAGGTTGCAGGTGTACCAGAATATATATACATGAGCTTCTAAAGATCATTCTGCTGGGTGAGTTGTGGAACCTTTGGAGAGAAAAGAATTCGGTGGAAAACTTGCTTCAAAAAATAGAAAAGTAGGAAAACTCGGCTGCAGCTTCTGAGATATGTGACTGTATTTGACGGAAGATATGGGAAAAACTCTTGGGAAACAGCAATTAGGGAGAGGGGAAGATAATCTTGAGCAAGTGTCTGGCTGAAAGGTGTGGTGGCACAGATATGTACTGTTCCCAGGTTCTCTGAGTGTTAGCTGAAAATCTTAAGAACAGGCATAGCCAAGAACCCTCTGTTTCTGCCATCCCAGCTGAGAAGACATGGTGTCATTGCAGTAAGTGAAATAAATTACATGGCTTTGCAGCACTGTACTAACCTTTCTGTGCTTGAAGAATGAGCCTGGTTTTTTGTGTGGCTGATCTTTTAGCAGGGTTTTAAGGACAAATAAAATAATGTACTGAGAAGAAAATCAATGAACTAAAATAAGCTGGTTTGTGGTCAAACCCAGAAAATGTTTGGGGAAGACAGGTAAAAAGAGATATCATTAGACTTGAAGAGCATTCCCTGAAGATAAAATGAAATGAGATTTAATGTTGACACTGTACCTTCCTGGGAACCTTTCCAGTGAGGGTAGTGTGAAAGCTACATGTGGAGGACTGTAGGATTAGATTCTGTTCATAGGAAGAGATAAGGGGAAGGTTATATAACAGTGATACTCATGTGTAAAGGGATGGTTGATCTGATGAAGCTCATCTGAGTGCATTTGTATTGTTGCTCCATCGTGAAACGCAAAGGCAGGAGAGAAAGGTAGGTGAGATGGAAAGGTAAGACAGATATCTGAAACTGTTTTGTGGTGTTCATGTGTGAATAGGCTGTGCTGTTTGCTTCTCCTCTTGCAATGTGGTGTGATAGTTAAGGCTAACAAGGGGATTCAGGTCTTCCATAGAGCAAAAGGAACAGCCAGAGCTACGTTAGCAGGGTTAGCACGTGTGCATTTCTTCTTTTGCCTTCAATAAACTGCCAGGGGAGAAACTGAAGAGCAAGAATGAGTCACGTTGAAGACTGAAGAGCCTGTTGAACTGGCAGGACGCAACCTGTTTGGCAGGAAAACTGCAGAAGGGACTACATGTGTTACTGATGTTTTCTGGATTCTGTGATTATGGGTACTGGTTCAAGGAGTGCTTAGCCTTCAGCATGAGTAGTTTTATCTAAGTGGAGTTCTTGCATACCCAAAGGTCAGCAAGAGCTTAAGTAGTCTATTAAATTGGTGCTGCAAATCCTGAAATAGTTGCACAGTAATGTGCCTTTCTCTGTGAGAAAAATTTCTGTTTTAATGGCTGTATACTGTGAAGTCTTGGTGCTGGAATTTGGAGGGATGTGATACATGACTAGAAAAACAAATTGGTTGTTTTCTGTTTTGTAGTATTCATTGTTTGACATCAAAGAATGTGAGAGAAATGTCATGTAAAAAAGGTGCATTACTCTATCTGCTCTCTTAGCTATTTAAGATAAATGTCTGAACTTTGATTTTTAGAGGATGCTATACTGAAAATTTCAAAGCTACATGCTGCTTGGAAACTTTTCAGGTGCAGTAAAGGAATTTATCTCAAAATTTGTAGTTCTTGAATAAAGTGCTTACTGTCATTTTCACTGGAATAGAAAGGGTAGAAAAAAAGACATTATTCAGGACAACCTAATTTTTAGAGTTTTGCCAAAATGGTTTGCTTGCTTCACTGTTTCTTAATACCCACCACTTCCAGTTCCCCACAGTTCCAGTGACTTCAGTGTTTCACATAGTTGATACTTATCTGTGGCCATTACAGAGATGCAGTATTTCAGTATTTCTACAAAACCAAAAATAGTGTATCAAGTGGTTAGCAAGGATATTTTGTTTGTGAATGTTTGAAAGGAATTTAAGTAAAAATAGGCTGACTTTTTACATCTGCATTAGAAACCTGGCCAAGTGATATAGTGGCATAAGTTATTGCTGAAACTGTATTTTATGTATTTAGAATTTTAAATGTCTTTGAAGAGCAGTGGACCCGAACCTAAATCATCTGGAATAGGGTTTTGAATGGCCTTTGGCAGCCTCCAGATACCAATCAGAATCTCATGGGAATTCAAGAGTTGTTCAACTACTAGATATAGTGTGAGCTAAGCACTTAACTGTTTCTGAAAAATCACTTGCTACATTAAACTTGCAGCTAAATAACTGAAAAATGCAGCCCCAGTGAAAACTCTTCCCTGCATGCAGTTTTTCCTCCAGTATTTTTACCTCATTCTAGCAAAGGAGGAAAAGCTGCTTCAGTTTCCTGGTGCTGAAGTCAAACCAGTGATCTCCAAACATTATTCATCAGTAAATTTTTTTTTGAACATGCAGCCCCCAATGTATTTATACTTATTTATTTATAAATTGTAGACATATACTGCTGTGATATGTTATTCAAACTATAAAGCATGCACAATAGAAATTTTACAAATAATGAGATAAACACTTTAAAAAATATTACTTTTTAAACTAACTGTAAAACATTAATAACTTAATAATAAATATATTTATGTATTTATAATTTTCTTCTTACCCTGCAGTGGATTGTCTTGTGCATACCCAGGGTTGCATACACTCCTCTTTGGAGACTACTGATTTAAATGATTCTTGTTCACTTTATTCTGGAGAGTTCCACAATTAGTGGAAAGGAAGCAAAATAGAGTGATTTTGGACATGAGAAAATAGAAGAAAGAGATATGTAGTACGATGCTTCTCTGTTCATTGTGGAAGTTAGGAACATACTTTGGAAAGGCATTGCAGTGTATAGAGATTTTGCTGCATTTTTTCTAATTAATAATCTCACCAGGAAGCAAAAATTAACTGTTTAATGTTTGTGTTCCTAGCATTGTCTTCTCCACAGAAGGTAGCTGAATTTTAAGAGACTTTTCTATTTAAATTTTTTTTCCCAGAACATTAATCTTGGTCAGGGCAGTAATAAAAAACTCATAAGTGCAGCTGTCTTGACAGTAACCGGTACTGTTCTCACTGAAAAGACACAGGAAGAAACTGGACACTGTTCATGCATTAATTCACAAATTTTGCCAGTTCAAAATGACATTTTGATCTTTATCTGCCAGGTGAGCAGTGTTTGACTGCAGAACTGATGGAACAGTGAAAAGTAAATGAGTCAGTGGTGTTGTTAAAAGCAACCATCTGGAGCAATGGTGTGCAGTTTCATGGTTGTAGTGGTTTGACACTTTCAAAGTGTTCTAAAGTGCCAGGCAAGTTATCAACTTTTTCAGAAGAGAAGGAACACAACATAAATATTTTCATCTTCTAAGAACACAACATAGATATTTTCGTTGTACTAAGCTTTCCCTCTTGTGTTAAATAGCCTGTTCTAAGGCTTGCTTTGTTTTTCCTCCATGCTGTTGGCAAAACTTTGTACTGTAGCATATAGAAAAACACACAACTTCTTTTCATTTCTTTCCCATTCTGTCTCTACAAGGGATTTTACTTGTACCTGAAATCGCTTTAATACTCACATTTCTTTTATATTTTATGTTTTACCTTGTTCAGCAAGAGTTTTGAGAGTCCTGTTTTCTGTCACTTCTCTTCAGAGTTTGATCAACTCTTTTCCTTTGCTGTTGTTTCTATCTTAAAGCAGTGTGGATTTAAGATATCAATTCCTGAAAAATTAATTGCCTGACTTAAAGATGTTAAAGAATGTTTTCATGAGATGTTGTGTTTTTAATCCTTACGTTTAACTGATACACATTGTCTCCAGTTCTTTATTCTTTTTGTCATAGAGGTATCTTTTGGGACTATTTCCTTTGTACACACTCTTACTGTAAAATAACTCACAGAATCCTTCAAGATGGACAAATGGTTTTTTTTCTGCTTTGATTATTTATTCCTATAGAGGAGAGAAGCACAATTGGACTTTGTGTCATCACTGGTGCTCTTTCAGAGTAAGTTGTATTACTCTGCTACTAGCAATGGTCCTAGCTGGTGATGGTTGGTCCAGAAGGATGGAGGTGGAGAGGCCCTGGTTGCTCTTTTGATCAAGTCTCTGATGATAAGTTATGAACTTGGTTATTATTTTGTGTGTGAATGATTGTATCAAGTGAGTCTCAGCCGTGCTTTTCAGTGGTGGCAGGGCAGTACTATTACTGCTGCATGTGAAGGCAGACCCAGTGCATTCTTCTGGGCTTGTACTCCAAGTACAAGTATTACTCTTTTCCGACAACCACTCTGTAAAACGGTTTGCTTCCTTTCCAGCACTCTGCTTAATGGCATGAGGAGCACCACTGCATTATAGGTGATATTATTTCTGCATAATAATGAGCAGCTGTCTTGCGTTGCTCTGCTTAACAACGTCAACTTTAATTTGTGGTCTTTCTCAAGTTAATACAAACACTTTGAGGGTAACTGCTGAAAGAGAGATTAGTGCTTAGATCACTTAAAAGAGAGCCAAGTTGTGGCCTATAATGCTGAAGATGTAAATTAGTTTACTTTGGGAAATGATAGAACCTATCTGACTTGAAGGCAAACCTAAATATAACGAGAGGTATTTTAAGGACTTAGAGTTGAATCATCAACTTCCATTCAAAACAAGTTATTTTCTTCTTAACTGGGATGCCCGATAAATAACCTTCCTTAAATTGGCCTGTTTTATTATCTATGTATTCTTCTGAATATGTTCACTAATCTATTTTTCACATAGCATCACATGAAATTATGCTTTGTTTAAGCTCAGATAAAGAATTCCAAGTTCTTTCACTCAGAAGTAGTTACCTCAAAAATGCAGTTAAAATGGTATTTCTGCTGCCTGTGCAAAACTGCCTGCAGCAGTCTTGGAATAACAAAATGCCTTGACATAGTCTAAGTAATATTTTGAATCCTCATTCCAAATGTGCATCTGAATTTGTGTGTCTTTGAACATTCCTTGATGTCATCATGTCATTTAGGCCACGTAAAAACCACTCTGGAATAGTCTGACATGTTAGTGACCTACACAATAAAGTAGAACCCATCTCTGGTTTGGTTTTTTTTTTTTTTCCCTGAAGCAAATAACAATGTGTCCCTCCAGACACCGTGAATAGACTGAGAGAATGTTTCTAATTATCTGTCCTGAAAAGGAGGATTACTGCTGTAGTTGCACTTCTACTGATGGCAGTCACAAGGTAAAGCTGTTGGGCTTTGCTGCTAAGCTGTTTTGCTGCAGGGAGGTGAAGGGGGGAAGTATGTGTCTCTGGCACCCCAGCAGCACAGCCTCAGCCCACTAGAGGTCCTTTCCACTTTGCTCTTGAATCCAGGCTCTGCAGCCTTCTTCTGGAAAGCAGACTTTCTCTGCCTTGAATTGTTCAGTAGCTCCCTAGGACAGCAAATGCTAATTTGTGTGTGTATACATATATTTCGATGCTTGTGTCTTTTTTGACACTGCAGCCGACAGTCAAACAGTTTGAAATTGTATCCCCATGTGAGGTAACTATATTTCATGTGGTAGGATGCTGGGTTTTGGGAAAGCAGGTGAAATATTAGAAATTAGCTAAATCAAAACCTGCTAATTGATAGGAACCCCTGAACCCCTTTGAAGCCCAACCTGCAAAATGAGGGCTTAAGAAAGAAAAGTCTTTGTCTGTTTTTCTTGAGCATAAATTTTAAGACTTCAGGGCCTGTCTTGAAGGTCTTGCATTGGATTATGAAGGGTAGAGCATGGCAAGGAGAGAGAAAGAGATGCACAAGCTTGGGGACCGAAAGTCAGAGATGAAAGGTGAGAACTGTGGGAAATTCAGTGTGCAACAACAAGATTAAAGATTATAGATGCATATGGAAATTTGCATATGCAAAATTGTTTTCTGTATTGTCTTCAAAGCTGTCTCCTTGTTCCATCACACATTTATCTCATTGATGTTTTGACTTTCACAGTAATTATTTTTAAATTATGTTCCAGATAACTGTAAATAGCTAGAAGATATTGGCATGTTTCTGGTTTCCTGGGCTGACATCATTCCTTGGCTCTTACAAAATTAAGAGTGTGTGTATGTTCTGTATGTTTTTTTGTGATTCTGCACTCCTATTCCTGCTGCTCCCTGCTGGGAGTTACTTTTATATGACTTTGGTAAAGTCTTGAAGAAAGTCTTTCAGTGGTTTAGTTGCTGAGGAGGAGGCTGGGATCAGTGTGAACTGAAGGTACATTTTGAAAGGTTTAGTATCACGTGTTCAGAGTTGTTCAGATGCAAAGCTTTGTCAAAGAAGCTTGGTAACAACATTTTCTAAGTAATTGAGTTGTTTCTTTTTTCACTATCCGTCTTTTGCCTCTCCTTGTTCTTAGTACCGTGCAGTTGGAAAGGAAATAGCTGAGCATGTCATATATCACTTGTGTGTGAAAAGAGGTGTCAGAAAGATGCTAAACCATCACTAATTTTGATTGAAGGTACTCATTGTAAAATAGAAACGTGAGTGATTGGCATTAGGGACAAAGACACTTATCTCAATATTTATTTGACATTCCCCTTGTAAGCTATGCTGTTAGTATATTGGCAAATGGAGATTCAGGTGGTCTGGGAAGAGTAGGATTTAAATGGGTTTTTGTTAAATTTAGCTCATGAGTGTTTTTAGGAAGAGTCGTAAAGCAGGAGGGAAACAACAATCAAAAGTTTTTCAGATCTTTTCTGCTCCTCTTACATGTGGGGCAGCCTAGAGAATGCCTCTCCCACAGTAGAAGGGGAACATACAGTACATAAGGCTAGTCTGTCCAGGTTCTTCTGGCTATGATTTCCTTTCATGGAAGGGTCTGTTCCTTCCTTGGGACAGGCTGCCCAGGGAAGTGGTGGAGTCGCCATCCTGGAAGTGTTCAAAAAACATGGATATGGCACTTGAGGACGCGGTTTAGAGATGAAACGCGGTGGTGCTGCTTGATTGACAGTTGGACTTGATGATCTTAGAAGCCTTTTCCAACCTTAATGATTCTGTGATTAATGCTTGCTTGGTCCTGTCCAGATGTATTTTACTAAGTAGTCCATGACTGGAGGAGTTTGGAAAACAGCTCAGTCATCGTTTAACGTTATGTTCTGGGGCTTTAGATCAGATAGATGTGGAAAGAGGGACTGTATTATATTGAATTTCTCTCTCTTTTTTTTTTGGGGGGGGTGGTGTTTGGGTTTTTTTTTTGGATTTTTTTTTTTTTTGCTGTTGGAAAAAATTTTGTGGACCTAAGTAATGTGATTGACTGTCCTAACTTGACAGAACTTTGATCTTTAAAAAGCTTTCAGAAAAAAAATGAACCTTTTAAAATGCGGATGTGGTATAGATTTTGTTCAGGTCATTAGTGTGTGAGATAAGGGATTCACTACTTTGTCTAATTTTTTTTACTCCCTTTTTGTTTGTTTTCTTTGGTTTCTGTGGTTGGATTGCTGCAGTTTATGGCTAGCCATATATTTAGCAAACATAATAAACAAGGTCAGATACATCAGATACATTCCACACAGTATGTGGAAGACTGGAAGGTTACGTGTGTGAAAGTTCTAATGGGACCTCACTGGCAACAGAGGGTCAGTACTAAGCAGTGAAGGATACTAAGAAGAACAGGCTGAGAAGTGTAGACTAAGTTGAATTTCTGGAAGAGTGGAAAAGCTAAAATAGAAACCCCTGACCTCTAGCCATTTGAAGACCAGCTTAGCTGATCACAGAGAGATAATTATTTGTCTGACAGTATTACAGTCAATACAAGTTGCCTGTAACCCTGCCATTCCAATTGGAAAACAAAACTATCTGCCTGGTTATGATGTGTGAACCATAAGTGGGATCTCTTTCTGCTGAAAGGATTTTGTTAGGTTTCTCAGCAGCATTTACTAAGCTAAGCATTACTAAGCTTAACTTCTGAAAGAAGCTGTCTATGTATGCACAATCTATGCATGTAAGTGCATTGATCTTATTTAACCTTAGTAGCATTTTAAGGCCATTAAATGCTTGTTTTCATAATCTTGAAATGACATTTCCTGTTTAGTAATTAATTATTCAGGCTTAATGCTCACTAATGAATCTTACTATTTGAACATAGGTAATGTGCTTCTTAAGAGCTTAGTGGCAATTGAGTACTTCTGAAAAACAGTACTTTTGGGGACTTTTTTTTTTTGTGAGAAACTAAAAATAAATGGGGAGAAAAACCCTTCAAAGCCTATCTAGCTTGTTCTTTTCATGGTTACCTTGAAGTAATTTTCAAATAATGAATTTGAGGTAAGATACTATAGGATACAGGAGATATATCAGCAGCTGTGAATTTTGAGTACCAGATCTGTAGTCTTACAGAATGGCTCTTTTCCCCTTCCCTGATACTTGGGAAGTATAATGAGATTGGGGACGACAGTGTATCCACTCTTTTATTAGGTTTTTATTAGGTAGCTAGACTGGTAGCTTTAATTCTTTAAATTATTCCAGTTGTGAGGAGCCACAGAAAGATCTAACACAAATCTGTGCTGAAAAATTTCAGTTGGCTTTATGTATTTGTTACATAGGGTGTGCAGGGTGCACATTGTTCCAGTGCTAGGAATGGCTCTGTAACCCAAAGTTGTATCCTTGTCTTAAAAAGCATGTGCAATAGGGTATTTAATAGTACATGGGGTTATAATTTTTGTGTATTTGTAAGCATTCACCTGACTTGGCTGGATTTCTGAGTGCTCTGAAAATGCCATGACTGACCATGATGTCTATGTTTTACTCTTTTAGTCTAGTACATACACAAGTGTGGTTATCAACTGATATTCTTTAGTATTTGTTGTATTTCTTAAGCCCCGGGTAGGTGGAGCCCGTTAGCCCTGTAAGGCGATCCACCTACGTCCTGAGGACCTCGCTGCCACTGTCCAAGCTCGCTTGGCCCCGGCAGACGAACCTTAGGATTAAAGGGTGGGCTCAGTTCTGCGCGCACTGTGTCCCACCTAAAAAATAAATCCAATGCGCAGGCTGGAAGGCGTACAAAGACCTTCCCCAGATCTTCGTTCGCGAAGTCTGGCCACTATATATATATTTCTTAAGCAAAATCAGGTTTTTTTTTTCTGTGCTGTTCTGTGACATGATTTCCTTAAAGATGGATGATTTTTAATACAGTGCATGAAAAATATTGCTTGGCTTATAAATATTGTTGAAATCCAAACCATGTGATTAGTTCCTCCTATATAGTAGGAATGTGTACTTGTTTTCTTTAACTTTGAATTATGCTGGTGTTGATCTCCAGTTTTTACTCTGTCAGCATAGTTTGGATACTAATTGTTTTTTGAAATTATATGCATGGAAATGCAGACTGTGAGGGCACTAACACCCAGGATTAACCTACTACCTTGAGAGACTTGCAACCAAAAACTAGAGGGCCAAGCCAACAAACTTTAAGTCCAGGGAATGGGAACAGTTCTCAGTAGATGCTGGATCTGTTTGCTCAGAGAGGCACAATCCAGAGCTGTCCTCCAGAGGCCGTGCAGCAAGCTCCTCTTAGTAAGTGAGGCGCAGTCTCAATGGCACTGATGAGCAAACAGATCATTCCTACTCCAGGGAAAATTTTGAAGGGGAGCTCACAAGCTTTTTTTGAACCCTTTCTTTTTAAATCTTCTTTTGTATAGGAAGAGAAAGAGCTATTTCAAGCCCAGTTTGTGGTGTGGTAGTTGAAACTCCAGCTGAACTCCCTCTCTTTTTGTAATTCCTATTTAGACTTCACAGTGTATCTGCATATATTCTGTGTTGATTCCAAGCAACTGAGATTGAGCTCTGCAGGTGAAGTGGAATTACATTTTCTGTGTTGCTTAGGATACACTTTAGGTTTTTGGGATGTTCTGGATTTAAGAGCTTATGTGGTTCAGGTCTGTTTTCTTCTCTGTCTGGTATTATGGGGCCCACAGTGTGTAATAAGAATAAAATAATCACAATAGTTTAATTTGTGGGGACAAAGACCTGGGTGACAAGAAGGTGTTAGCATCTGATTCATGCAGAAGAGAAACCCTAGGAGGGGTGGGATTTCCTGAGGTGACTCATTCTCTCTTTTACTTGGTATCATTTAACTAAAAGAAAAATCCTAAACAGCGTTGTGAAGTGAAAGATCTATTCAGGGACAGTGCTTTATGTCAGTTTTGCCAAGATCTTTTTATCATGAGTATAGGAAATCCTTTCTTTCTAGAATTTCTAAAAACTTACCTTTACAAAGCTGCCCAAAATATAGATAGAGAAACTCCTTTAGGAGTATGTTTTCCTACTTGTCCTTTCCATCCCAAAATAACAAGCAAACTGAAAATCGTTTTGGCATTTCTCATCTTGAGTTTTGGACTTTGTAACGGCTGATCATTGTTTAGTAGGAATTTGCCTGTACACAAATATATTTTTTCAGGTTTGTGCCTGCTAGTGACACAGCCACCTGGAGCCAAAACAGTTCATTTAAGAGAAAATGGACAATAAAACATCCAGAAGTGAAGGTCAGGCTATGGGGACAGTATAAGGGTGGCAGTGTGGATTACTAGAAGTGCATCGGGGGTTGAAGAATCATCCTGACAAGTCACGCAGTAGAAAGGAGGTTATTAAATCCTTTTGTGTTTGTCTCCTCTTGCTTGCTCACTTTGCTAGAGATAAATAGAGCAAACAACACAAACAACCCCAAAACACCGTGGGCATGCACACAGGTTGAAATAGTTGAAATGTAACAAACAATGCTGATGTGTCTGATTTAAAAATCTGGGATAGTTTATTTAAAATTCCTTTAATTCACCAGAGCTGTGTTGAAGCAAAGTTCATCAAAACCTGGCCACCTGTTTTAGCACAGGAGAAAACTGATGGTTCCTCTAGAAGCTGTCCTGTCTTGTGTTCTGTGAAACATGAAGAGGGTACTGTTTCTTTTGATCAGTATCTATTTTAATGTCAGTGAAAAGAAGGTCTTGAAAAAGCAGGAGGTTTTCGTTCTTCATTGTTGTTCCCTCCTTACTCCTAAGGAGAAAAGTTCTCATTTCTCCCCTCTCTCACTTTCAAACCTAAACCCCTTTTATTAACTAACAGGCAGCATAGCACATCAATACTTGTATTACAGTCCTGTTCATAACATACAGATATTATGGCTATTTAAAGGTGGTTGTAGACAGCTATTGCTTCCTTGGGTAGACATTGGAAGTAAATCTCACTAGCATAATTCCCTCTTGGCAGAGAATTTCAGATTTTTCTGTTTTTTTTTTTTT